>JAUPFV010000004.1:19550855-20010868 GCA_036936605.1 Limnanthes douglasii subsp. nivea | reverse complement strand
CGTAATCTTCGTAGACCATGAAAGTCTTGAAACAAAAAGTGATATAGTACTTTTTATTTGGAAAGTCACTCTATAACCTTCTTGCTTAAAAAATAGAATATATATTGTCCGAACCACGTTAAAATCCTTTTTGTGTACTTGGTTTCACTTCCACGCTTTTTCCATGTTAGTTGCCGACCTTTTTTTTTTCTTCGAACAATAATAAATAATTATTTGGTCGCAACATAAATTTTGGTATTGATGCCATTAACTTTTTACCAAGCAATATGATTTGTTGAACGATTGATTGAGACGATTTGAAAAAACCATCTAAAATCTAAAACTTTCCTCACGACAACAAATCAAATTCGCTGATAACTTCGTTAAGCATCCCACAAAATACACAAACTGATTGGCTAAATTGATCGTGATCGTTAAAACTAACATTTCCATGATCCCACTTTAAAATTGATTGGATATTCATTTATTTATTATTATTATTATAATTAATTAAACATTGGATTCTGCTATTTGTAAAACGGAGGGAGATAATTCAAATTAAAATATACAAACGATGATAAATTAAATTTTGAAAAAGTTTTGAGTGTTTTGTAAGACTGGTACTTTGTAGGACTTTGGAACACGTGAACTCTAAGTATCAATTGCAGGCACTGCAAACCATGAAGTACCAAGCTATCTGATTTGGGAATTGTCCACCAACAAAAACAAATCCATTAAATAATTTACAAATAGAATCCAATGTTTTTTACTCTAATTAGTAATGACTCGCTAATTTACGGTCAAAGCACATTAATCAACAAATCTCTTGTTTAGTTTATAATTACTCGAACTATACGGGCTACCAGCATTAATTCTTATCTGTCAGATTCCTGTAATGCAGACAGAAGAGCTAACGATCCAAAATGAAAGACGACGTGGTAAACGATGAATCAACAAGTTTTATTTATACAAGTCAATTATATACGGGGTTAGGTCATATTTTCGTAAATATTTGTTGGGTTCTGTATATTTTAATTAAAAATATATTATTTTATCTAATTTTATATTCACCAAAATATTTTACTTTTTTTAGTTCAGAAATATAGATTTAACTTCGCCAGTTAAGCATGTCAATAAAATTATAAAACAATAATGAAAATAGATTTTCAAAATTTGTTTTTATAAATTATATTTTTTCATGGACGAGTATAATAGTTGAGATTTCACATCTAGATATTATATAAAACGTCACATTTAGGTAGCAACGAAGTTTTTGAAATTCTCCATGGTTATGGGATTATATCTGTATTCATTGTCACGTGTACGCAAATTTTTTAGAAGCATTACTACCGTGATATGATGTTATGAAGCATGATATATAGAATAATCGCATGTAAAATACAAATCCAAATTTATTTTTGATATATCATCTTACTTGTTATAATGTTGAGTTCTAATTGGGAATGATGATTGAATGTTGTAGAAATCGGAAGAACCAATATGTGTGGTGACCGATTACACACACGTATTTACCACACACAGTTTTATACTAAAGTTGGTTTGGATGTATGAGTAATGGACGAAGGTAAAAAAATAGATACTGTCATTATCATTACCCTCTACGATGATGGGTAAACTCTTAGGTTATCTTATAAATGTGAGAAGTATGAAACAAAGAAAAGAATTGAAACAAAGAAAAGCATTGAACTGAAACAAAAAGCACTGAACTGAAACAAAATGATGGTTAAAGCAAACAATGCTGATAAGTTTATAAAATTTTATAACGTCGTGGTCAAATCAAAGACAATGAAAGAGTTTAACACAAAGCTAACAACAATGAAAGAGTAATTCTCCTTTTGTCCACATATAAGATGATTCAGATCCTATATCTCCAATGAATCACGTGGTATTACCTAAAGAACTTGTTACCACTAGAGGTAGAAAGAAAGTCGACATGTACTGCTAGTATAAACATGAAAAATATTATTTCAAGCATGTTATTAATAAATCAGAGAGTGTGAGTACCCCCGATATGATAGGTAGCACAAAAACTAAAAAAATCCAAATCCCGGTACCTAACGTTTCCATAAAAACAAACGCTTCTAAATGACAAAGAGTACAAAAACCTAGTAAGATGGTCAAAGATGATTTGTTGTATGAGGATTACATCTCCATATTTTTATATTCTTTCATTTCTCACGATATTATATCTGAAATACACTATGGTTATCAGACTATAACTAGAGTTAGATAAGTATCGAGGATAATTGGACATTTGCGACATAAGATTTGGTTGTCGAATTAAATGAAAACCAAGATTTTTGGCTGGATGTGTATGATATAGAAAATGCTTCAATAAAACTGAACGAGTTAACTTGGTTTTAAAGTCATCCATTAGATAGGAATTTTTGGATGACATTACCCAAACTTACGAATGTTATAAACCTCGCTATCAATGCGTGGTACACAGTTTTTCTCTCAAATAACCAACAAGGTATTTACACTTACATGGTTGTGTACCATATTCATAACCTATTAAATATATTTGTATTATTTTTGTGCAAAATTTACATTATGTATTTGTAAGTAATCAACTACTTTATGTAATATTATGTTTAAAATATTTCTCTAATACATATATTATTTTATGTAAGTTTACATGAGGCCAAATACACTGATCCCAGAACTGTACACCGTTTGAGAATGCCTCCGCGGTGAAGAAATAAGTGCATGATAGATTCCGTATTATCCAAGACTCAACAAATATTTACAAATCAAGCGACTAGTCTTATTTGATGAAGACATAAAAATGATGGATTTGACCAGTGTATCATGCCAAATGTGATGTTTGATTATGTCATTTTTCCTTTTGAATTAACTATTTAATATTTATTATGTTATTTAATTTTTCAACTTAATTATGTAATGTATGATTATGATATTTTCTCTTCGAACTTAATTATGTGATGTTTTTACATAATTTTGATTGTGCTTTAATTTGTTTAGTTTGCTCGAACTAGTAATGTATCTTATTATAATGAAAGATCGAGTAACATATATTATTAAGGTAAATGATCTATACTGAACCATACTCATCAGGTGTGAATATAATAAAATACCTCATAAATCAAATTAAAACATGTACCAATGATTAATTCTTTATGTTATCCTTATCCTACATGTGTTATTATTTGATTAGCCTTCATGGATTACGATATCCATATATGATACATGTTAGAATTTGATTATTATTATTATTGGATTATAATATCCTTAATTGATATTATATAAATATAATTTTCATGCATGGTGAAAATCAACCCTAAACACTCAAGACAAATATAGTTGTGCAATAATGTCGAAGATTCATATTTGAATAAATCAGCCGAAAAAAGTAAGGAAAACTATGTATTAATATGTTGAATGGTATTGAGATGCATTAGTCTACAAGTTAAACCACTTCTAGATCACAGACCACTCGATCCACCAGAAAGCTCATGTAGTCGCAAAGATGTAAAAGTGAGAAAATATTTAAGGATCTTTAGAACACACATGGTTTTGAACATTGGATATAAAAACACCAAAATGATTTTGTGATGTACAAGAATTTTATCACCGATACATTAACTCATAAACATATGAATATTGTGAACAACCACATCACAACCAAGAGAGAGAAAACTGTGTACATGGAAACCCTTATGTAAGCAGATGACAAAGAAGATAGAAAGGCATATAAATTGGATTATCCGGACATATAAGAAATGTATTTTATTTTGTTGTTTTTATACAAGTTCAACTTTGTTATATTATGGTTGTTTTCAAGTTAAGATTTTATACATTATTGTTTTTTCAACTTCAGCTTTCATATATTATCGTTGTAACCGTTTTGCTTTATCAAAAAGTTATTTGAAGTCTTAATTTAAAATTTGGGTCGAGGTTAATTTCACACTCAAATTGTAACATATTTGGAATATGTCACTCGTAGATTATGAATGAAGGATAAATAGTTGGCCCTAAAATCAGATTAGGCGACAAAATTTGAACTCAACTCATGATATAGTTACTAGTTGTTGCTAGCTGATTGCGAAAGAAGGACAAACGGTTACTGTAAATCAGAGCAAGGGGTAAAATTTGCACTATACTCGCGATATAGTTGAATTTTTTGTTGACTGAAGGCTAATGAAAAGAAAACATTTGGCCTTAAAATCAGACCGTGGGGTAAAATTCATACTCAGAAGGTAACATCGTTAGCATTTGTCGGTGACTGAGTGCAGACTCTGTATTTGTTATATTTTTATATCAATATTTATTTTCCTTTTATGCGGCGGGGATCACGAGTTAGATTAAAATTATCTTAGTAATTAAAAAATAAAATACATTCTAAATATCAACCTTAGTCATTACATGATATAACATTTTGGTAACTAAAATATTTATGATAAAAAATATATCTTAAAAAAACAAAGCGATGACTAAAATATCATAACCAAAATATATCAATAAATTCGTAACATAATCCTAAAAGATAGTCAAAATGCGAAAGTAAAAAAATAGTCCTAAAAAATATAGTCAAAATAAGAAACTTAAACAAAGTAATAATTATATACTAAGAAAATCAATTTGTATGCTCGTAGGAAAGATGAATGCAGTCTTCATACAAAGAACGATTATTCTTTATATCCATGGTCCAATCATATGGCTCAAACTTGAGAATTTTATACCAATCCTGATCTATGTATGTCGCATACGTGTTCATTAAAGGATTTTCCCCAACCTTTGTGTCGAGTCCTAGAGAATATGGGTTGACCAATACGTACCATAAATTAATGATGAGTCAAATAGGATGCGATATTCGTGTACTATCTAGTCTACCCTCATATATAATATTCATCATGTCCTTGGAAATAATATATGATTGTAAGTTATTCCATATATATCTATCCAAGGAAACGTCCCTCAGACAAGTCTACCAGTCATGGATAGAATGTTTTATACTAGGCATCATATCATTTGTAAATGACCCAATAGTCGAGCCACGTGAAGTGGGTAATAAACTATAATGATGTCTAACAACATCAACATAGTATCTATCCAAACAATATAATAAAATTCTCATACCATTTGTCGATAGACATACCACTTGAATTTAACCTACCAATAAATTATAAGAAAATGTAAGGACATTTTAATTTATACAAGATTAAATTAAAAACTATCAAACGTAAATATGAACTTACAATATAGCCATGGTGTGTCAATAATATTCTTGAGTACGCGGTTGCGTGAGAACACTCAGTAGTACACATCTATAAAAATACGGTAAGGTGATAACATAATCATCGTATAAGGGAGTCACTAACCTATTAAAACGATCAAATATCCATGTATTCAATATCAGGATGAACCCACAAAACCCCATGATCTCATGAACACATCGTAAAATTGGGGCCCCCAAGGGGGTAGCCGAGTTGGTTGAGTATGACATTCTTATGACCAAAAGGTCATGAGTTCGAGTCCCTCTACATACGCTTTCTCGGCTGAGCCTGTCACCTTGTGTGGTTTACCTTCTGGCGTTGGTTTGCAGGCTATCGCGTCAGACTGAGGGTTTACCCTGTGCGCACTCATTGCACTCTGAGTAGCGGCTGCGGGTTCCCTCCGAAAAAAAAACATCGTAAAATTGGGCCTATATCAATTAATCTATGGTATACCTTCCTATAATGATGTTATACACCATAAACTGTGGATAATTAAAGAAAACATCGTTACCAATCTTTTCAGAAATTATGTAACAGCTAAATATATAAAAAAGTTAAGCTCGAGTGGCATGGGTGACACGCGCATCTGACATCACTATTTTGATAAGAATCTTTCGTAAAGTTCTCCCTCAACCATGTCATATGAACATATGTACTGCTCATACTTTCTTTCATATTAGCTTGTTACCAATATTTTTTTGCTAATACCAAACAATCGGGATATAGCCACTATTCTCTCAATATCATTCTCATACCCGTTAAGATCATATAATTCAATTGTAACGAGAAGATCCATAATTGCATGGACGTCGTCTAGTGTTATTATCATCTAAATAAAATAAAAATCAAATGATAAAAATTTTAAGTGTCAACATTCGATGAATGCCTCGACGAGATGACTATTTGTAGATCAATTTACCATACAATTGATAAATGAAACAAAGGGAATCGTCGTAGCTCCTCTCTAACCCAAGTCTGACTACCAAAATCCCCTTGTCATAGCTCCTCTCTAACCCAAGCCTGACTACCAAAATCCCCTTGTCATAGCTCCTCTCTAACCCAAGTCTGACTACCGAAATTCCCTTTGTAAAAAGTATCGTACAATGTGAAACACCATAGGGAAATTTGAGACTAAAAAACATATCACATTATATCAATAAAAAATAATTTTTTTTAATTCAAACATACGGTTTTGATAAACTTAAACCCTATTGAAGATGTTGTATACCTTCCGTGTGGTGTAGTTCATGTATAAAATAGAAATGTGAAGTAAGATGTTACAAAACACCTCTAACGGGTCCACCTCTGAAAGACCCCTATGTGCAACAACCCTTCTCCTATTTTAAAATGGATCTGAACTAGATAAAGAGTATGATCATCGTCATCTGTAAATAACATATAAGTATGTGACCTTACTTATTGTGGTGTACACTACGAGAAGTCAGGTCACGTTCGACTACATGTTTTGATACGTGTGATATAAGATCAGGTGTGTTACCTCCTCAAACAAGATTCCTACGGGTATTCATCTTGTAAAAATAAGTAAACATTAATTTTAAAATGTTTGTAACAATTAAGATTTCAACGAAACTGTAAAAAACTCATAAAACACAAGTTTCCTTTTTTAGCGAAATTGAATATCAAAACTAGTGACATCAAAATCAGACAAATATATATATATATATATATATATATATATAAAAACATGTAAAATTTGCATGTAATCAAACTAAATATACCTTTTTTTACGTGCATATGGGGACTTCTAGTTACCATCATCGTACAAACCGACGAGATGAACATCATTGTTATCGCGTGCCCAACACAATGAACACAAAAAAGTTGCACCCATTGTGTGAGGAAATTCTTGTTCATAGTACGGGCCATGCGATAACGAATACATTCATAGTGCAGCTCGTGCGATAAACATATAGTTTTCATAACATCCCAATGACCTAAAATCTCCAAATCTATCCCCAAAATCTATCCCCAAGTCGACAAATATGCATCCAAAATATAGATTGTAGACAACTTTCTCTTATACATCTATATAAACACCCAACAAACAATTAAAAGAATATGGAAAAATCATTTTTTTTGTAAAACTTAAACAAATAACAAACTAAAGAACAAAAACTAATATAAGGTATATATTTAGACTTGTAATACGTACCTTAAACTTGTTTTAAAATCAGATTTGATTTTTTTATTTTTTATAAATGAGTATTTTTAGAGGTTTTACTAAATAATGAATGAAATAAATGGTTTTATGAGAGGTGTAACACAAATGCTACATATTAGTCGTTTTTTTAAAAGAACAAAATATAAAAAAATGGTAAGAGATCCAACAAAAACATGAGAATATATAATAACATGGAGATATATTTTAAAATTTAAATTAGATAAACATAATCTGATGGATCCGAGTCAACACAAACTGGAAATAAAAATAAAAGGTTTTAATTTGATCAATCAAAAATTAATATACAATTATAATTAAAAATATAAGCTAAATAATATAATTTTTTTATTAAAGACATAGAGAAATAAAAAATAAAAAATGATAATGAAATTAATGCAATATTGTTTTAGTTAGTAATCACCAAACTTTAGCAGGTCAAGTCAAATAGGTAACATAATTGACATTTGTATTATTTTCCAAAGTGATGTCATATATTAAAATATCCATAAAAAAGTCTTAAATAAGTATGGTCAAAAGAGTTTTTTTTGTAAAAATCTTAATCTTATTCTATAAATCATCTTGAGAAACGTATAAAAAAATTAGATAGTAAGAAGCAATTGGATGTAATCAATTGGATTGTCTTAACTCGATCTCAAATACATGATTAAATTAATATTTTAAAATGTTAGAAAAATATTTTCCACTCTTAAAAGACTTAAATTTAATCGTATCAAGAAAGGTTGTGAAATTTATCATTATCGGAACCAATCATTAATAAATACCAATAGTCCAAATATATGAGAAAGTTCGGATTTTATAAAAGTTGGTTAACATTAACAGGACTAATAATCCAAATACATAGGAAAATATGGATTTAATGAGAGTTAATGTTAATATAAAATCAGGATTTTTTAGAGAATTAATTTGAAGATAAGAATACGATTTGTAATGACCAAATTATAACTGTTCGATTCTCACACAAAGATAAACTATAAGATGTATACATATTTTTATTTTATGATAGTTGTTTTCAGATGAAAAGAAATAACAAGATATAATTTGAAAGGAGAGTAGAAGTTTTAAGACAAATTGGATTGTGATGCGAATTTTTTTGCTGGTCTGAAAGAAATAAATTAATAAGAAACAGATTACATGGAAAAGATTAAGTATTTTTATTAATAGAATGATAGAATCGACGAAGGCTTTTTGGAGGGCAAGTACACTCGATATAATAGGAGGAAGGATGCACTGAAAATTTAGAAAATATTAGAAAATCTTTATATTATACTACAATATTAAAGTATTTTAGCTCTATTAAGATATCTCACGTTGCTCGGTAAATATCGGATCATAATCCGCGTGTGATAATTTTTTTGCTTAATCCTTAAGAGCTTTATATTTCTTAAGTTTTGGATTGAAGAAAAGTTTTTATTTGAAGTTGTGGAAAATTATTGAGAAATGAAATTACATGTGCGCCTATCATATAAGTAGTAGAATGTTTAAAAGAAGTTGAAAATAATTAAAATTTCAAAATTGTTCTAAAAATTGGTAATAAATTCGGAAAGATAGCTCTCAAGCGCAAATAACGGATGTATATAATATTATTTAATTAGTTAACCCATATTTAAACATATAAAATTCGAGACAGATAGTTACGTAACTCCAAATGAATATTAATAGAAAATAAAGTTTACGGATACAAATATACAAATTTGAAATTCATCCATACAATGGTCAATGTTAAAAATCAACACGATGGATACATCGACTTTAGGATGATGAAAAAACTTGTAAATTGACAAAAAATCTGAATGAATTGTTAAAGTACTATACTGATCAATTTCCAAAACACGAGACTTCAAATAGTGACAAGTATGGAAGTAATTTATATATTCTTTTATTTCACGATAAAAATATGTTAATATATACGGGGGATTAAACTAAAATTTAGATTACATTATTTGTCATAGATAAAAATAATTGTCTTGGTCCGAATGATTTTACATGAGGTTTTTTTCTACAAATGTTGACATATAATAGAATAAGATATTCGCGCGACAATACGAGAAGTGTTCAACAATGATCTAGTTATGTTTAAATTAAATAGTAGTTTAGTCACATTAATTTAAAATGTTGCGGATATTATGAAACAATAAACTTATGTAACTTTTATGCATTCTTATCAATCATCTTATCAATAATTAACTCTTAAAAAAGTATTTATCATACATGTTAATAAAAAAATAGAAAAATATATAACGATAAAATTAGACAATATGAAAGCATATGAGAGAGTGAATTGGGTTTTAATGATGTATCTTATAAGAAAAAAAGTAAGGGTATGGCTATATATACCCAAATGTGGTTTAAGTATACCGAAAAAACGCAGTTGACTTTTGTTTGACTTTTTTAGGACGAAAAAACCCTTGAACTTTCATTTAATATCCGAATTGCCACTAAGTAAAAATTACACTAAGTATATCCTAGATACACCCAATTCACAAAACAATCTATTTGACTATGTATACCCAAAAAAACACAACTCTCCACTAGATCAAACCCCATATTACTACAATTTTGTGAAATTCTTCAAATTGTTCTTGAACATTCAAAGTTGCCTCAAGCACATTCAAACTCTTTTCAATTTTTTTAAACTTCTTCTAATAAAAACACAAAATCAAAACTTGTTTTTTTAGAAATTTTTTTTTTAAAAAAATTAAAGATTTAATTATTAAAAAAAATCATAATTTTAGGGTGTTTGGAGGCCATTTTCCGGCCGAATAAGTAATTCAAAAACTCATCATTTAGTTACGATAAAATGCTGGATTTTGTTCCAATTACTAAGATAGTGAAGTAAGAAGATCCATTTCCCTCTATTTTGTTTGTTTTACTTAGGGATGTTATCTCGATGGATGAACCATTTGCTTGAATATTGACCTTCTATTGAATATTCACTTCTTAGAAAAGTTGCACTAACATCTTGTTTGGTTAATACATATGATTTATAATGAAGATGATCAAAATCTTAAAAAGATTAGAAATGCTCTATCCTATAATAAATCTGCATCCGTTGAAAATATTAACTTGGACAAGCATACATATACCTTTACTCAACGAAAAATGATAGTAAAAAAGAGAGTTTGAATTAATATTGGAGTTCGACCACTTGAATATATTGGTTGTAGTTTTTATATATTTTAGGATCATATTATCATAATTCTAATGCGTTTAATTAAATGTAAAAAATAAACTTGATAAATATATCTCAAAATGGTTATCCAAATTAGACTATTTCACTATAATTAAGTCGGTTATGTAGAATTTTTTTATCTACGCATTTTATGTGTAAAATCCACATAAAAAATTGACTATAAAATTAGATATCAAATATGATCAAAATAAGATTTGTTGGAAAAAAAATAATTTTTTAGAAGAAAGTTGGAGAAAATGATCAAGACATTTAAAATAAAACTTTAATAAAAAATTTAAAATTGATGAGCCCTTATGAGGTTCATACCTTATGATTATACTCAGTAGTTTGTTATTTTTTAAAACTTAGTACAATAACATTAAAAAATGGTTAAAAAATAAAAATATTTGGTAGGATCAAATTTGTTCGTAATTATTGGAGAAACGAAGTAAACTCTTGAACATACAGAGTAAATCGGGTGATGCTATATAATATAGTTCTCATTTTTCAAGAAGTATATAGATGATTGACAATATATTTCTTCCGACTTGATTCATGCAAACTTAATCTTTTTACACAATTTATTTTCTTAATTTATAATAAATCAAGTAATTTAACTACACGTGTTTTATATTAATTCACAAAGACAAATAGATTTGAAAAAACAACTTATTTATATGGTAAAACATGTTGGAAAAAATACAAAAGAAATTCATCTTCTAAATATAAGGCTCTATTTATATGACAATCTGTTATTCTTCTTGCTGAACTTGCATATATTATTTAAGAATACACTTTTGGTGCATATTAATCTTACGAGAAAATATATATCATTATGGTCTAAATGTATTGTTAGAGAACTAACCCACATTATGGTCTAAATGTATTGTTAGAGAACTAACCCACACCATGGTAGATCAATGGATAAGAAAATTAACTTTCAGATCGACATTTCAATTTCGGCTTCAACTTCAAGAATTTAATTCATGCACTTAAGTTCATGCAGATATTGAAGAACTTAACCGAAATAAAACAAATAACACATGATTTACACGGGTTAAATTAAGGAGAAATACTACACCCATGGATAAAAAAACCGATTTTATAGATAAATAATTACAAAGACACAATATACAAGCAAATACATATCGTTTAAAACTTATAAAAAGCAAAGTATCAAGTTTTTATTGGTATCTCTCTGCTTTTATTATTTCTCTCACTTTAATTCTAATGATTGTCTTCAAGAATTCATCAATTTCTATAATCACTCAATTCTTTTAGCGCTTTCACTAACAAACAATTGATTCTCTCTCTGAAAGATTTGTTTCCATTAAAGACTATTTTTTCTCCATTCTCTATACATGTGCTGCTCTAATATATATATATATATATATATATATATATATATATATATATATATATATATATATATATATATATATATATATGATCACTAATGGGGTGTAGATTGGTACATACATATACCATGCTTACAATAGCAAACCAAAGTTGTTACAACAATTTTTACTATTATCCACATAAATGATTCTGGTCAAATAGTACACCAAATAGTTATAAAAAACTTATACTATTGAGATTAATGAATGTGAATAATAGTACTCACAATTAGTAACAAACTTGCATCATCTTAACACCTTCGTTATTAACAATTTAATCTCAAACCAATATATTAAATCTAGTTTCATAATGATTCATAGAAATCTTCCAAAATTTGAATCTACCTAAAGTTAAACCTTACATTTCGAGACTTAACTCATCTCAAGACCAAACATACAACATACCAAAACTCATACAAAACATCATGCCAAACTGAACAATGTTGAGACCAAACTACATGTAGTTGTCGAACCCCTCTACTCCGAGACTGAAATCATGTTGTGGTTGAAATATTTTCTAAGTTCGATCCCCTTGGAGTATCTGACCATTTAAGTCAAGATCAAAACTTCGTGTAGAGCTCGTGTTCCTTCTCTAAGTTACTTATAGCCTATATCTAAAAATTCTTCACCTAGATTTTTGAGTGACTTCAATATCAATTTCTTAGAAGTTCCAACTAATATTTGATAAAAATATTTAGTCCATATGAATTATAGACTTGAATAAGTTCCATACAATAATATTCTGAAGGGTTGTCTTCAACATAGTGCCATACAATAAGTGCAACAACCTAGTTTTGTACATATACAATTCAACTCCCATAATGCATTATTTCCTCTTTAACATCTATTTACATCTAATAAGCTTCTGAAAATTTGGTTTCTTCATAAGAATTTAAGTGTCATTCTTCTTAAGAGAATATAGTTCTTCCTGCATGACCTTCTACCATTCCAGATTATCATTGTCTTCATGACATCCTAATAACTTTCAAGTTCAAGAACATCTTATTGTACTTCAGCGGATAAATCATAACCTATAATAATATCATAGTTTTACATATGCGTAGGTTTGTTAGGATCTCCCATCTATATCAATCAACAATTGATAACTGTCATCATCTCATTAACACTATTTAGTTTGAACATTCAAAGTATCTAAAATATTAGAATCCCGGCCAAGACCACACCCATGTTATTGTTGAACTTCCTCTGTACGGGCCAAACCTATATCAAGTATGGAACCAACTTCGGGAGAAGCATCATCGGCTTCACCTTAATTTCAACTTCACACTTGGTAGTGGTAAATGTATGTTTTTTACTTTATAGAGAATTGATATTCCATATTCATTAAATATTATATCCATGCTATACGCTTTCACTCATTTCAGATAACAAAAAAACATAAACTTTAGTGCTCTATTTTCTTTGTTTCCTCTCAATACAGTTGCTTCTCTCTTTAAAATCGTTTTTAGTAAGAACATGTTTTCTCTATTCGCTGTACATGAGTTGCTCCAAGGTATAGAGGATCTGAAATGGGATGTAGATTAGTACAAACATACACCATTGTCACAATACCAAACCAAGGTTGTTACAACAACCTTTATTATTATTATCTAGATCAGTGGTTATGATAAAATAATACACTAAGTAGTTATGGAAAAAAAATATTCAGTTCAGCGACTGCGATATAATAGTACTCTCGGTTAGTTATGGTTTGGTTTATTTTGGGCTGGGGGTAGTTTGGTAAAGTGTTTTGGTAAGTTTGAAGTACTTTGCTTTTAATGTGAGGAGTAGTGAGATAATTAAGCATTCTGCTTGTATTAAATGCTGATCATCCTCATTAATGAGAGTGGTTCGGTTATTTATACTCTTAATTTAATGACCCATGGGCTTACCGAGTCAAGTTGTGAAACCGGGTCAAGTTTAAGGACCCACTAGTCTTTTAAGTAGATTACCAAATAGCTTAGTCAAAAGGTTTTTACATTTGTTTTGTTCAGATCTTTCAGTTGTGTGTTATGGTCCGAATTACCCCTGTCCGGATTAAGCAGTAGGTTGTGTCTGAAGTATCCGAACTCATCAGTTGCCCCTTTTTTAGGCCTCACAAAATATTTTTGGTAGGGCTAAAAAATCTATCAATCCAGTATCAACTTCATCCGATCAGCTCCTGTCGTCCGGTCTAAGAAGTTCATTTTCAAAATTAACCTAGTTTGAAAGTTATCAGGACTCGTTTCTCTTCCCAGAATTTTAAGAGTTTTCTTCTTGGATCATGGGACACGTGTCAATATTTGGTTTGACCTACCAATCGTTATTTTTCCTAGACCGGCCCACCCACTAAGTCTAGAAAGTTACTTAGGAATTTGATTCTTCACATGTTTGCGCAGCCTTTAATCATTGCAAAAACCCTCTTCAACTTCTCCTAGGTAACTGTTACTTTTTACTGTTATATAAATACTCTTTTACTATTTCATTTTCTTCCACACTCTAATCTTTTCTAGAGAGATATTCATCTTTACCTCCAAATCGTTCTTGAGAGATTTTATGTTCACAGCCAGAAATGCTTTAGTGAAAGGTGGCTGGTTGAATTTGTCAGAGTTAGGGAGAGCGAGGAAGGTAGAAAGAGAGAACCGCATCGCCGCCGGCCTCCCAGTTTCTCCAGGTGAGAAAACCAGTGAACCGACTCAAGACGTCGATCAAGGGTCATCCTCTTCGAAAAACCCTAGGCCAACACAACTTTCATTCAAACCAAGCCTTTCACCCATTCCCTCAGGCTCTTCTTTTCAAGAGTCCCAACCTTCTGTGTCTAAAGAAAAAGTCATTTCAAGTATCAGAAAACCCTTTCCCTTTATTGCTATGAGTTCTGATACTGAGAAGTCTCCGGAGAAGATAACCCCTCGCCGGACAACCCGCCAGACTAAAACCCAACCTACAACTTCACTGTCAAAACCCTCAGGATTGGAGGTATATAAAGCAACTCCACGGGCCAAGTCCTCCGGATCCCAACCTCAACCAGATACTAGGCCTTCAGAGGCAACAAGCGCTTAACCATCCGAACAACCTTTTGTGCCAAAAACGGACCCATTTTCTTCTTAGGCAACTCACAAACCTTCCACAATGATGGAAGAGATAATGGAAGACAGCATTGAGGAGGCTCCCTTCGAAACCGAGGTATCAAGTCAAACGGGAGATGCTGATTCTGATAAGAAGGGCAAGAGCAAGGTAAAGATCTGTATGAATCATCCAGACTCGCTTTCGGAGTGCTTAGAGGGAAAAGTAGGCCCTTGTTTCAAACATGTTAGCGTTAAATATTTATTGGCCTTACAAAACATCAACTAAATTTACACCCATACTGTTGAGTTGGGCCGAATCTGGACCAAATGGAGGATTTCGAAGTCTGTAAAGGTAAGGATACCTATTAATCCGGAGACTCCCATGGACTGCAAGCTTAATAAGGTGGTAATTTTCACCGAAGTGCTACACTGGGGACTCCGGTTCCCATTGGACCCAGAAATTGTTAGGTACTTTCACTTGGTCAAACTTTGTCCTAGCCAGCTAAGCCCCAATTTCTGGTACTCTCATCTTGCTTGCATCATGGCATCAAGGTTTTCGAAAATCCCACTTCCGATGGAGTAGTTTGCTGCTGTAGCAAGCTTGTGCAAGAACCATCAGATTCCATTCTACCATCACAACATGGGGAATGACTTCAAAGTTGTGCATGACTTATTGGAGTCCGAAAAGAATTGGAGGACACAGTTCGTGTTTGTTAGTGGAACATGGGAAAATGGTAGGAAGATCAAGGCCAACACCAACCCTAGCATGCTGACTAGCAGGTGGAAAAGTACTGGTAATTTCCCTTCTTTTCTTTGTCTTTTTAGTTTTTTTTCCCTTTTAAATTATAAGTGTTCCTATTGTGATTGGCTTATTACTCCTTTTCAGTGCTACCGAAAGAGTTCACCGGACATTTGGAGGAAGGGCAAAAGACCTGTGCAAAACTCAATGCATGGACTGCAGAGCATCGGGGAAATACCTTCCACAATTGCTTCACATCGGGCAATTTAGTGAGGTCCCATCTGTTGAACACCACAAGCCGAAGAGACCTCTCATGGGAAGAGCTCACTAACATTTCTGCTCCTAGCGTGATTCTAAAAAAGACAGAGGCCAAGGATGGCAAATGTTTCTTACCTTCCAGAGCTAAGGCTCCCAGCAAGATGAAGAACAAAAAGAAGAAATCTGCAATAAGGTTGGTTAAAACAGCCACAGAAGGGACTGGTTCGGGGAACCAAGGGGGGATTAATGCAGCCCTGCTCAAAGAAATAGAGGTTGAAACACTGAGGGAGGCCAGAGGGTCACAAAACCCACCAAAGCTCCCTAAGAAGGACAGGAAATGGAGGGCTAGTAGTGATGAGAAAGCTGCTAAGAAGAAAAAGGTCACCCTGGGTGAAGAAATAATTCTTCGTCCTGCAGAAATCCAACCTCCACCAGCCCATGTTGATCCTACCTTGCAAGAGAAAATCTCAACAGATATCCAGTCCGGAGAGATTGCTGGGGGAGGGAATGATGAAGTGGACATCAGTGCCCTTCAAGACATTGATTTTTATTTCAATGATTTTGAGAAGGATGATTTCGCAGGTCTCTATCGTCCCTCTAGTTCTACCAATATGGTGACCTTCAATGCTAAATATTTATCTGTCTCTGGAGAGAAAGATGTACTAAGCCACTCTTTCCTCGTTCATATCCGGCCAATACTTGACCTGGAAAGGCAGGTGAAAAGTCAGACCACCCTTATCAACTCCCTCACCGCTCACAAGAAATCCTTTCAAACAGTCTCCTAAACGCTCAGCAAAGGATAGAGGAACTGAAGAAGGATATTGAGGCATTGAAGAAGGACAAGGAGGATTCAGAAACTAAGTTAGCCACATCGGAAGCAGCGAGAACTGAGCTCCAGACTAAGTATTTTGACTTAGAAAAAGACCTCACAACGTTGAAGGAGAAAGTGAAGACCAAGGATGGTGCCATTCAAATCTTGTTTCAGAGATGACCAATGAGAATGATGAATTAAAGAGCTAGCATGAGCAAGATATTCAGGCGGGTATTGATAAGTATACCAATGAAGTGATAGACTACTTAGAGAAAAGATATGATGGAGTCAAGTCTGACATGGTGGTGCTATTCCATGAGACTTTTCCAAAGATGACCCTTTGGTCCCTTATAGATATATGTGGAATACGAAGACCTCCAATTTCATACTATGACAGATGGCAATAAGAACAACTACTCCAGTGGAATAGATTCCACTACTGATAATGAAGAGGGAACCGGTGAGAGTTCGACTGCCGAACTCAAAATTCCTAAAAAGGTGATGGTGGTGAAGGAACTTCCGACTGATTCCTAAATGCTATCTCATTAGCTTGTTCGGAATAGTTGTGGATTTTGTATGATGGTAGAGTATCTTATATGAGGGTAATTGCATCCATCCCATACACCAAAGCAAAAGGGGATTCTTGTGTAGGAGTGCGAGGAGTAGTTCGGTATGCCCACAACACTTCTTGCAAATAGCTTGGCCACTTCCCTGCAGCTCATTCTAGATTCTTTTTTAATCCAGACAAAATAGTCCTGTTGACAACTTCAACTTGACCATTTCATTGTGGATGGAAATGAGAAGAAAAACAATGCTAAATACATCTAAAAGCACAAAAATTCTCCATATCTTTGTTATCAAATTGTGGCCCATTGTCTGTAGTAATCTTTTGAGGGATCTCAAATCTGCAACATATGTTGGATATGATAAATTTAATGACAGCTTTCGAATTGGTTCCTGCCAAAGGAGCTGTATCTATCCATTTTGAGAAGTAATCAATAACAACTATAATAGTTATGCACCCCACAGATGTCATAAGTAGAGGTCCAACTAAGTCCATTCCCCATCGAGCAAAAGGTACCGGCTCAAAAATAGACTCCATAGGTACTGCTGGCACATGAATTTCATTGCCATACCTTTGACATGGATCACACTTCTTAACCATTTCTATAGCATCTGCCATTATGGATGGCCAATAGTACCTAGCCAACAACACTCTTCGAGTTAGTGCCCTGTACCCACAATGTGCTGAGCCTTCTCCATCGTGTAATTCAGATAAAACAACTTGAGATTCTTCAACCCCCAAACAAAGCAAGAGAGTTCTACTGAATTTTTTTTATAGAGAACTCCCCTTATGATAAAAAAACCCCGGACCTTGTGTTTAATATTTCTTGCCATAGCTTTCCGAAGGCAAAACCCCATCATAAATGTATTGAATGAGGGAAAACCTCCGTCTTTAGGCTGAATCACCTGTTTGTTCATGCTTTCCCCATCTTCTTGTTCTGACTTGGCTGCATAGACGGGTATTCATGTATGTGAATCCAAGGGTAGGACTCAGAATACGCTATAGTTGCCAAAGAATCTGCTAGGGTGTTTTCTGATCTGGGAATATGCTCATAACAAACACTTTTAAAGTTGCCTGCCACTTTTTTCAGGATGAATAAGTACTTGATCAGTTTCTCCTTCTTGGCCTCAGACTGACTTTGAGCATGATGGATGAGCAGCTGTGAGTCGCTCATCAATTGAACTCTCTTAGCCTCACTCAAGAAAGCCAATTTAAGACCAACTATAGCTGCTTCATATTCAGACTCATTGTTGAGCCCCTGAACCCAAAGCATATAACTTGGTACATTTTATCACCATATGGAAAGGTTAGGAAAATTCCAGCCCCACAACCCATTGTGCTTGAACCACCATCAGTTCGGACCACCGACCCTTTCTTGGTTCTATCTTTTGAAGTTTGTTTGGAGTTCCTGTCCGAATGGAATTCTACCAAGAAATCAGCCACTGATTGAGCTTTGATAGTTGTTCGGGGGGAAAATCAATATCTTAATCGCCCAATTCAACTGACAATTTGGTCATCCTGCTTGATATATCTACTTTTTGAAGAACATTTTTTAATGGGAAAGATGTCCGGACAATGATGAAATGAGATTGAAAATACAGCCTCATCTTTCTCGCCGCAATCACTAAGGCTAGTGTCAACTTTTCAAGCTTTAAGTACCTCTTCTCAGCATTTATCAAGCTTTTGTGGATGTAGTATACCGGACGAGGGTAATTGTCCACTTCTCTTACTAACACTGCACTTATAGCACATTCTGACACATCCAAGTATACATAGAGTGTTTCTCCTTGAACAGGTTTAAAAAGAATCTTTGGCAAGGATTATTGTTTCTTTATTTCAACAAAAGCTTGGTTACATTGTGGAGACCAATTAAAATCTTTGGCATTTTTCAAAGTTTGGAAAAACGGAGCACATTTGTCCGAAGACCTTGAAATAAAACGGTTTAGGGAATCCAACCTTCCAATGAGCCTCTGGACTTCTTTAATATTCTGAGGAGGATCAATTTCCAATAGGGTATTAAGCCGATCCGCATCGGTTGTATTCCTTTCTCACTTATCAAATAACCCAAAAAATTTCCAGATCGAACCCCAAAGACACATTATTTTGGATTTAGTTTCAAAATTCACAGCTGCCAAATTAGTAAATGTTTATTGAAGATCAACTATATGCAAATCCTTCTCCAGGATTTTAACCATCATGTCATCTATGTATACCTCCATATTTATGCCAATCTGACTAGCGAATGTTTTGTTCACCAACTTCTGATAAGTAGCCCCTGCATTCTTCAACCCAAAAGGAATCACTTTGTAGCAATGGAGATCTCTGTTTGTTATAAAGGTAGTATGATCTTGATCCTTCGGATCCACCTGTATCTGGTTGTACCCAGAAAAAGCATCCATGAAGGACAACAACTTATTTCCAGACGTTGAGTCCACCAATTGATCTATCCGGGGGACTAGATAAAGATTTTTTGGGCAAGCTCTTTTAAGGTCAATGAAGTCAATACACATACGCCATTTCCCATTCTTTTTCTTGACTAACACCGGATTGGCAGTTCATAAAGGATGTTGGGACTCCTTTATGTGTCCCATCTTGGTAAGCTGATCAACTTCTTGGACTATCACATCAGCTTTTTCCTTGGAAAAAGCTCTCATTTTCTGCACAACAGGTGCAACATCACTCTAGATTGACAACTTGTGTAAGATAACGCTTGCGGGCACTCCGGTTACATCACTATTACACCAAGCGAAGACATGCTGATTGTTTAGTAAAAATGATAACAATTTTGTTTCCACTCTGGCGCCATTTTGGAACCAATCTTGATATTTCTGCCTGAAAGACAATGGGATTCAATTTTCTCAACTAGTATTATAACACTATGAGCCTCTCTAGGGTCATCAATTTCACCCTCTACCTCAGAAGGCTCCAGTAACTTATAATCTTCATTAAGCCGAACTGCTCCCAAAGTCTTAGGAGCAAGAGCAGTTGCATAGCACTCCCTGGTTATTTTGTGACTACTTCGGACAATACCTACTTGCCCTTCAACTGCATACTTCAAACACTGATCTGATGGACTGTTGAGGCCACAACATGCATTCTGGAAAGCCAAGACCCCCAAAAATTGCATTGTATGATGTGGGGAAATCTACCACAACAATAGCACCCTCACCATCTTTTTAAAGGGCCCCTTGCCCAACAACACTTCTTCCTAAAATTCCCCAATTACATCCGCAGAGCTCCCTATGAATCCCACAATGGTTCTGTTTGAGTGTTGAATAACAGTCGGATTCCTCATCTGCTTGTAGGAGCTTAAGAAGAGGATGTTTGCCGAACTTCCTGTGTCTATCAACACCGCATCCTCATGAGGCCCGAAAATATTTCTCAAATCATCCTCACAAAAAACTATGAATGGAAATGGGGTTTGGAACTGATGGGAAGACATTCCCCCTTCCAACTGAGTGGCCAAACTATGTACATGCCTCTTTCTTGATGAAAGAGTAGGTGTTGTCACAGTATCTCCTCCAAAGATGGTACGTGACTCAAAGAAACTGATCAGTCTGGACACCGTCTTGGTTTGCTCTGTTATGACCCCCACTTTGTTTCGAGTTAGATCAGGATCTAGGTACTCAGAATCAACATCAAATCTTTCAAGAATCACCATTGCCCCTTCTTGAGCAGATGTTCCTACATTGTTTATAGGGCCCGTCCGAGGAGCACTGTCAGGCCTATTTTCACTTCTTCTTTTGACATAAGCTCCCAACTTGCCTTTTTCAATGAGATTTTGCACTTCTTGTTTCAATGCTATGCAGTCTTGAGTATTATGGCCTATATCATTATGATATTGGTAAAAACAAGTATTTTGGCTTTCTATAGAAGATTGTGATGCCATCGGTTTCCGGATATGGACTTCATCCTTGGTCTTGTCATATATTGTGGCCACGTTCTCTCTTAACTCTGCAAACCATTCCGGTTGAACCCAAAGGACCTTTTTTTACCTCTTGACTGCTGGCTTTGAGACTGATTATGGTTGGACTGAGTTTCTTTAGCCTGGTTGGACCCTTGTCCGGTCTCCTTACCCTTATATCTGGACTGGTTCTGAGCTATTGTGGTGGACCTCACTTGACGGTGCACCCTGGTTTTCTTGGTTTCTTCCACATTAATCTGTTTTCCCACCTGATTCAACATGCCACCCCAGGTCATGGCTTTCTCCATGGTCACCGAATAAGCCAAGTTCCCAAGATTAAACCCTTGTCTTAGAGAAGAAATTACCACCTGTTCGAAGCAATCCGCTAATTCATTCTTTGTATTCACGAATCGACTTATATAATCCTTTAAGGACTCGTTTGGTTCTTGGGAACCATGGATTATGGTATCTCCATTTTCCTTCACCTCTTTACTCCCAACAAATTTCCTTCAGAAGGCAACCTAGAATGTATCAAAGTTTCTAATACACCCCTTGGGTAAGTTGTTATACCACTTAAGAGCACTTCCTGTAAAATTTTGAGAGAAACTTCTACACAAAAGTTTATCATCATCATCAAAATTCATCATGAAGTTCTTGAATGGCTTCAGATGGTTGTCTGGATCTTTAATTCCATCATACTTCTCCATTTTGGAGCTGTCAAATATTTTGGGTAGGTTTACGAATAGTATTTTGGCAGACAAAGGTGACCGTCACCAGTTCTTATTACGACTAAAGACCGTGTCTTCGTTAGGTGTTGCGAAAATACCTGGTTCGGTCTGAAAATCAAAAGGATCAATCAGCAAATGATCAACATGCCTGTAAGATGACCTTTTGCCCAGATGTCTTTTAAGCCTACCATGTCTATCCCTATTTCTTGAATATTTTTTTATTAGCTTCATCTTTTTTCTGGATCTTCCTTCATCACTACTTGAGGACAAAGTTTCCTCAAGCTCAGCCTCATTCGAATAGCTACTGGAGAACTCCGAATATGAGCTTTCAACTGGTCTGGACCAATGTGTCTTCTTAAAGCTGATGTGAGTCTTTTTCGAACTCAGATATGTGTTTATTAATGGATCATTCTTGCTAGGGTTGTCATTATGATGAATAGCTGACGCCCCTGATTTTCCCTTATACATTTCTCAGCTTGTTTTATGGCCCTTAACGCCTCTATTTCTGCTCTCAACTTGTCTCTCTCTTTAATGGTGAATTATTTGTTTTCCCCAACCATCTCCACCACAAGGGGTGAAGTTTCTAGCTCGTTCGGATCCATCCGAATCGATTTTTTCTACTAATTTTAAATACAAGATTCAGACATATTCGTACTTCTACTTTGGTCGCCAATTTGGTTTGGTTTATTTTAGGCTGGGGTAGTTTGGTAAAGTGTTTTGGTAAGTTTTGAAGTATTTTGCGTTTAGTGTGAGGAGTAGTGAGATAATTAAGCAGTCTGCTTGTATTAAATGTTGATCACCCTCATTAATGAGAGTGGTTGGGGTATTTATACTCTTAATTTAATGACCCATGGGCTTACCGGGTCAAGTTGTGAAACCGGGCCAAGTTTAAGGACCCATTAGTCTTTTAATTAGATTACCAAATAGCTTAGTCAAAAGGTGTTTTACATTTGTCCTGTTCGAATTTTTCAGTGGTGTGTTATGGTTCGAATTACCTATGTCCGGATTAAGCAGTGGGCTGTGTCTGAAGTATCCAAACTCATTAAGTTATAAAAAAATTATATTACCTTGACATTTCAACATCATCCATTTAATTCCAAAAATATATATATGAAATCTAGTTTCAGTCTGACTCACGAATACTGGCCAAAATTTGAAACTAATTAAAGCCTCAGGACGTATAAAAAAATATTTATCACAAAGATACGGTAATGGATCTAAAGGTGTAGGAATTTCAATGAAAATGGATTTCTGAAAAAGAAAAATATCTTCACATAATATAACATCACGAGAGACAATATTCTTCTTGATGCCAAAAAAAATACACGCACCATTTCTTCTTTGCAAATGGGTATCCTATGAAGATTCCAGGAACATTTTTTTATACAAACTTGTCACCGACACGATTCTAATAATGACTATAACACTTACAACCAAATACCCAAATATGATTTATATGTGACATTTATCAAATAACATCTCAAATTAAGTTTTTCCTTGCAAGAGGACCCACAAGTATTTAAGTAGGAAACGGTAAGAACACAACTCCCTAATAATTTAATTGGTAATGCTTGAAATTGTAACGTACGTACAACATTTAAAATATGCCCATTTTCCGTTCAACACACTCATTTTGTTGGGATGTCCCACTACAAGTAGTCTCATGAATCATTCCAGTATATTTAAAGACCACAATAAGATATTTAAACTTCATCCCATTATCACTTCGAACATGTTTGAGTGAAATAATTAAATTGGTGCTCAATTATATGAAAATACCGAGAAACAATAGTTGGAACATCCGACTTGTACTTTAATAAATAGACCCGAGTGCAAAGAGAAAAATCATCAACAATGGTTAAAGAATAAGTAAAACTATCCAAACTGGGTGTATGGTAAGGCCCCAAGCATCAATATAAATAAGTTGGAAAACAATAAGACTGCGATCTGAACTTAAAGGAAAACTACTACAAATATGTTTAACACACAAGCAAATGTCACAAACATTATTCTTCAAAGTACTAAGTTTATTAATTCCTACTACACGAAAGAAAGATATTACTTTATAAAATAGATCACACATTCTCTTATACCATATGTCAAACGAATTCTCGTGAGAGGAGACATGCACACTGCTTATATCTTCCTGTTGCAAGTAGAGAATTCTACTAGGTTGTTTACCCGCACCAATCACTTTCTTCGTTGTTTGGTCCTGAATAATGCATATATTTTAGAAACATTTTATAATGGAGTCTGCCTCATCATTCAATTGAAATACATAGAGCAGAGTATAGTTCAAATGTTGAATAAATAAAACATTCTCTAAAATCAGAGTATCATTCAATTGCGTAACTCCTGATTTTGTAAACAACCTGTTTCCCATCCGGCAGATGTATCTAACAATCATAAATATCACATATATTATTTAACTAGTAAAAATTTCTTATCATATTATTTGTAGTTCATGTGCCAATTATCCAGCATTTGCTAAGAGGTATACCTAATAGTTATTCAAGTGAACCATCTTTAATAAAAATGAGTAGATTTTTGAAACTATCCCAATGTTTTAGAGTGAGACTTGACCCCTTGCTTGCCCATTCCATGCACAATTCTCAAGGAAAAATTATGAGAAACATGTTGCAGTCTGCCACACCCTCGACCGGAACCACCTCTACCATGACCAAGACTTGCCACTTCGCTGCTTCGAGGCTGATCAAAATATTCATCCGGATAGCCATGCAATTTATATCAAATTCCTTATTATGGAATAACGTATTGTAGTAGGAACATATTATAGTATTGTTTAAAGGTTTATCCCTGGTGTGCACGACTAGAAAAGCGTCCTCATGCGCATGATTGCTTGATCATCGAACAATAACAGTTTTTACTGTTTATTCTTGAGATAAAATATGGTAGACACGTCTTGTGGTGGGCAAAGGCTCCTAGGACAATAAGGTAGAGCATAAATATCCGTACAAAGCTTCAACCAAACTCATGAGGAACATATAAACTTTTGTTTAATCTTGTTTTATCTATAGTTGTTTGGAAATAATACATGTGCCTCCACACATACATGTGGGATAAGGATCAATATCATTCAAATTATCCTAAATATTCTTTAATTTCCATAATACGTTGCAATAATCAACCCTCGCTAGTCACATGCTGTTAATTCTTATTTGAGTTGTTGGATGCGCGATCCATTAACAACTGAAAAGTAAGCATTGGTATATTTCCAAAATTCACTAGCCATCTACATGTGTGAAATTAAGGTTCGTAGCGAAGGTTCAATAGTATTCCAGATCCATGAAACTAACAACGAATTATTTGTTCACCAATCTTCGAGACATGAATTAAAAATTCTCACCGCAAAATAACAAGGTCTACCCTATATAAATTCTAAAGTAGGAGTTGAATATAAATTTACAACAATCTTTCCTATAATTATTAAGTAATATTATCAACTAATCAGAATGGTTCCTTATTAGACCATGATATTTAATTCTCCAAATATATCATTATTGTATATTCTTTCATATGTCTAGCACAACTCAGTTTTTAGTATAATCTAGACCCTTATGGTACTCATTTCTCATCATAAAAAATCGTGCTTTTAACATTTCTATTTGCCATCAGAGTGGAATTTGATCTAATATACCCATTATCACCTTAAAGCTTTCTTGTTCGAAGAAATATGCACCATATTCCACATTTTATTTACCTTCAAAGCTACAATTTCTTCAGACATCACTTTATGTCATTCCATAGACTGAACAACCTGTTTATAAGACTGAGATTCCACATTTGTATCAAACGAAACCATGAAACCCTGATGTTTTGCCGAGAATTTCTGGTATGAGATATATACATGTAAAAGATACTTACAACTATGAATCTCATATTGAACTGTGTACATGTGATAATCACAAAATCACATATTATCGTTCTTCACCCGTTTTCCATGTCCAATATGCTCAAATTAACCCTCTACCTGAATCTGCGTATCTTGACTCGTAGGGTTTGATGTGGATGTCTCAGGTAGGGTAATTGGTTGGGCATCATTGAGTTTAGATGAGGTTGACTGATCAACTTGTTGTACGCCTGAAATGGATGATGAAATCTCCTGTTGGAGGCTAAGACCGACAGAGCCGAAGCTTGCGTACCCTCTCAGGTTAGGTTTTCGTAGTGTTGTGACGTACACATGCACTTCATCAGCAAGATATCGTAATGTATCTAGATGTGTATTATTTTTAATGATAGTGGATTGTTGAAAAGGAAAAATATATTCACAGAATATGACATCACGAGAGACAATAATCTTCCTAGTGTCTGAAAAATACACACGCCATCCCTTTTGTACAAATATATATCCCATGAAGATTTCAAGAATATTTTTTTATGTAACATTTTCACCACCTCGATTATGATTATGTACATAAGATTTACAACCGAATACTAGAAGACCCGTGTGCAGCGCTCATACCCATTCGTCATAATTATTTCCTTTTAAGATTACTTGAGTAATGACTAAACCAAGGTTGTCATTGGCGTGAAGATTGTAAGGAAATATTAAAGAATATATGATGCAACCTATGAGGACTCTCCTTCCATCATCGTTAACGTGCTATTGTTTTGGTTGAGATGAGCTTCTTACCCTGACCACCAGGAGTCTTAATAAAAAACTAGAAAAGAGAAGAAACAAAGAGATAAAAAAATAAAAATAAAGTATATATATATTGGCTTCTTTAATATCACTACCAGGAGTCACCATAAAAAAAAAGAAAAAACGTTTCGAGAATTCGTAAAGTGATCTATTGAATAGTGAAGTTGTGTTTACAATGCCAAAAGAAGATAATATATAAATAAAAGTTTTAGTCTTTTGTAATAGTAATATTTACGTACAAACGTTTCAGCCAGTGTAATAATTTTTTGTCTCCTATAATAGTTACATATTTTTATATTCTATCTCTTGTAATAATTGCATATATTTTATCAGTTTCATGTAATAATTGCATATATTTTATTCACTTCAGTGTAATAATTATATATAATTCTATTACATCAACTATACGTTTATAATTATAAATAAGAACTAAAAAATATGTCAATTTTTTTATTATAAATGTTTTATCTTTTTTCATTTAAAAAAAATTATTTTATCATATATATATATACCATGCCCACTAAACATATAACCAATTTTTGACCTATATAAATTAAATAGGAACAAGTTGAAGATCTCCGTCACCTATGATCCGCACACTTCAAACATGTGACCACAAACATGTGACCAGTTTTCAAATATATAAACTAAGTAGACCTTTAATATATGAAGATGAAACTATTGATTCTATCATGATCAAACAATAATTTCAAATGCTATTGAAGCGTTTATAACCATGAATCTAGAATGAAAATAAAAGTAGAGAAATGAATAATTACTTTTAAATTTTTAGTGAATCTATTTCTAACTGATTCGTGATCCACAACTTTTCTTGGAGAAAACTA
The DNA here is from genome assembly GCA_036936605.1 of Limnanthes douglasii subsp. nivea. Lineage (NCBI taxonomy): Eukaryota > Viridiplantae > Streptophyta > Magnoliopsida > Brassicales > Limnanthaceae > Limnanthes > Limnanthes douglasii. The sequence goes on along the minus strand of JAUPFV010000004.1, from coordinate 19,983,305 downwards.
TAAATTTTCTGTCACACTAGTTTTTATTATAATAGACAATGAAACGCCGAGTAAGTGTGATTTACTACAAAATAAGTTTTATCATTAGTTCAATTATACAAAAGAGTGAACTTTTTTTTTTCATTCATAATCTCTTGAGTCAATGGTATGTTTTCGTGTATATTTCTTCCCTTTACAAATCCATTTTATTCCTTAAAATGAGCTTGTGAAGCAAATGCAGAAAGTCTGTCATTCAGTATTCGTGTTAAAAAAAATGCACAAACTTATTATCATATAATAATTCCACATTGTAGGTGAAACCTTCTTAGGAATAAAACATATTGATGTTGCATAGATTTCATGAGGAACGTGATCACCCTTGAGGAATTATCTAATTGGAGCACATAAGTCCTTTGCTATTATAGTCCAGCATTGTTGGAAACATTACTGTTGAAACCATCAACACCAACAATTTTGGTGGAGTTTAAAGCTTTGATAGATGTGTGAATTTATATTTAGTAGGTAAGACCATGGAGTTCTTATTATCTTCATTGGTGATGATATTAGTTATAATATGATAAAGATTATATTACTCTTTAGGACTTGTGTGCGCAGTTAGAAGAGACTTGAAATGGTTTTACAGTAAAGATACCAAGGTTATGTTGAATCCCAATCCAGTTTTTTTACCAATATTTTATGAATTCTGTTTTTTTTTCTTAACATAGTTGTGAAAAGAAGCTATATTTTTTTCCCTATTTTTTTTATCCAGTTGGCATTGCATTTCTGTTCCCAGTATAGCTTTTATCCAGGTGGCATTGCATTTCTGCTAATTTGATTTTATCTTCAAGGAATTTAGATTCTTCAAAAAAATTTAACCTCCTCTTCTGATTGAGCTATGACATTACATATGTTGCCAAAAACCTTTTTATTCCAAGTCTTTACCTTGAGTTTCAACTTTTTTTAGTTCTGACGGAAAAGCTGAAAATGAGGGCCAGTAATATCTTCTTTCTACTGTTGCTCAGACAGTATTTAAAAAATCAGAGTGTAGCAGCCGTATATTTAGGAACTTAAACGAGGATGTGATTTTGTTGGTGGAGTCAGAGATACATCAACATATGGGATTATGATCATATCATGTTCAGGCCAAATGTTTTACCAAAGTATTTTTAAAATAGTTAGACCAAACAAAATTGTATAACACCATATTCAGACGCTCCCATTTGCGATAGTTGGTCGAAATATATTTGGATGCATAAAATCTAGCATCAGTTAGGCTATAGTCATTGCTTGTATTGAAATTGTCGATGCTCTTCAAATACAGGGTAAAGCAGGATAGTTGCTCATTAGGATTAGTGATAACATTAAAGTCACTCATCATTATCCATTCTTTATTGTAACCAACCACACTTATTAAGGTATCCTAAAGAGTTTTACTTTGCTATCTTATGTACTTTGCGTAAACAACAAAAACTAGAAAATACATGTTTATAGTAGTGTGTTTGATCTTAATGTGTAGTAGTTGATCATTATTAACTATTGTATCAATCATGAACTCTTCTTTCCAAAATAACCATATTTTGTTAGAGATATTACAACTTCATCACGACAGCCAAAAATTCTAGCACTCTTTCTTAGACGAGCCTAAAAAATCACGGGTTCCTAAAATAGCAAGGAAATCAGTATTTATTAATCTGATAATAGATTTGATCTTGTGTATGGTACATTTGTTACCAAGACCTCTGATATTTCAACATAAGATTGTGATTTTCATTTTGAGAAGCCCGAATTGGGCAGGGCAGACCCTTTGTAGTTAATTGCTTTGATGGTATTGAGACTTTTAGGTGGTTTCAACTTTACCCTTTTTTTCAACTCATAATTTTTTTGAAAGTTTTTCCATCTTTTCTTCTTTCTATATGGGATTATGAGAGACTAACATTAAATTTGAGGTTTGGTGAGACAATTTCTACTTCTGGTGAATCCAAATCATTGTAACTGAGAACAAGAGACCAATTTCAACTGTGTCCAAGGCTTCAATAATCTCATCATCTCTGATCTAAGGAAAAAAATGTTTTTCTCAAAATTACTGGTGGTTGTCTCAACTTGATTTTTTCTAGTAATGAGAAAGACAATTACTTACCTGAGATCAGAGACAATTACCTACCTGAGATCAGAGATGATGAGATTACTGAAGCCTTGGACACAATTGAAACTGGTCTCTTGTTCTCACTCAATAATGATTTGGATTCACCAGAAGTAGACATTGTCTCACCAAACCTCAAATTTAATGCTATTCTCTGATCTCAGGTAAGTAATTGTTTTTCAAAAAATTACCGGTGGTTGTCTTAGTTTGATTTGTTCTACTAATGGTAGGAGATTTAGGGTAAGTTAATTGTTGTTTTGGTTTAGGGTTATAAGCAGTAGAAACTTGATCAATTAATGATTGCTAAGGGTTGATAGCTATGGTCATTTCATTGCGTTTTTATATTTGTAGCTGTATGCGTTGTTGTGATCCATTTTTTTTGACAATTATTGATTTTAGCTTGGGTATCCATTTGTCTGTTGACTTGTAGGTTTTGTTGGAAATTATAGTTTCAATATTTCGTATGTGTATTTCTGGTAAGGTTTTGGCTGCCAAAGATTTCATACAGTCAATTTGTTTATGACCTATGTGAAAACGCTCTGAACAATAGTTAGGCATATCATTGTATTGAACTTCTTGCCAATAGCCTTATGTTGTTCCAAAACTGACCCAAACTTTATTCAAGGGTTGCTTAGATATGCCAAGTTCTATATAAGCTTTGCATCATGTGTACATAACCCTATTTTTGTTAAGGATCGAGACAGCTAAAGGGCTGTCAATTGCCTTTGCAATAACCTTTATGATATTTTTCGTTCTAGATGTAAGATGGGATGTTTGGGAATGAGATCCACATATGAATTACTGGGGGCTCTTTCTTGGGGTGGAAGTTGGGATTCCATTTTAGAATACACATGGTGTGGTGTCTTAAGTTCCATACGTTCCTTTTCCACAGTTTTCTCATATCTTATTGGAGATCGATTTCGATCATAAGATGTATTGAATCCCACAATGCAAGGCCAATCTTGCCATTGAGTCCATGTGAGCCGAAAAATATCTGTATTTCTGGCATTGGAGGCCTACAAGATGAGAACTTACCATTAAGTATTTGTTTAGATTTCGATTCCAGTATGTTTTTGTCACTTTCCAGGAATTGCACAAATTTATAGTTTTCATTATCTTGAATTTTCACATGTTCATGAATAAACTTCATAGTAATTCATATGGTAAGTTTGGGTATTCTAGTATAGGATCTGAAAAGTATTTTTGAGTTTTGTGATTGGCACAGGCGGTTCAAGATGGGTAGTTGAAGTGAGTTTTGACCATCTATTGGGGCATAGTTATTAATAGCGCATATAGCGAGCGCAATAGCGCATAGCGATGTGAGGCGCACCCTTTGCGCCTCACAGCGCAATATGGCGGTCCCTTCAAATAGCCCACGCTAAGTGGGCTATTTGGGCTATAGCGCAACGCAAAAGCGGTGCGCTATAGTCGGTCCATTAAAGAAAATTGGGCCTGGCCCATAAGTCTATTAAATTAGAAAGAAATTAGAGAAGTCGTGAACCTAGAACCCTTGCGGTCTCCTATCTCTCTTCTGACATTGACTGAACTTTTCCATCTTCTCTTCCACAGGTATTTATTTTTCTTTTTCCTTCTTTAATTTTCTCTTTTCTCGATTCCTTCTCTTTTAAAACTGTTTCTTTAATGTTCTCCCTTTAATTCTCAAAACAAATGTTTAAACTTCTAAAATATAGAAGTTAATAAATACAAACGATTGAACTTTTTTTTTTCTAAGATATACAGGTCAGGGTTTTAAATAACTGTTGTTTTCGATAACTGCTCTTTTCAATAACTATTGTATACATGTTTTAAATATACCGGTTTTACAGAAGGCTTATATTAAACTTTTCTTTAATTAAAATTTGTATCCTAACGGTTAAAATATAGATGCTATGTCCGATGATGAAATTTAAGTTATCTTTTTAAAATATGTCTATTTTGAAGGTTTATTTTGAATATTTAGAGTTTTAATATTTAACATATTATTGATATTTATATTATTTTATGTGTGTGCGCTATGTTTTACGAATAGCGCGTTAATCGCGTCGCTATGCGCTATTGTTCCGGAGACTCTTTGCGCTACGCTGCGCTAAGTGCTATTAATAACCATGTATCGGAGTTATTTCTTAGGGTTGAGAATATGCCAGACTTAGCAACAAGATTTTCAAAATCTTTTTCGTTTAATTCATGGTTTCGGTTCAGCAAAGGAAATTCATTTTCTAAGGTAACTTGTATATCGAGGCTTGTTGGAGGTAGACTGTGTCTGGTTCCTTCTATTTTGAGCAAGGATTGGTCTATTGGTTGCTTTATCATTTGCATATATTTTTGCAGGATGAAGTGGTGGTTGCGAACCTTTTACCAATTCGGTCGAGAGAAGATTATGTACATTGTAAAAAAAGAGCAGGTTTCGTGAAAACAAGCTTCAAAAACTCATTTCATGAACAATTTTAAATTGATTTTTTTTGAAAAAGTCCAAATAATAATCTAAACTATATTTTCAAAAATAGATTAACAGTCAAATGAGTTATTTTATATCTGTTTCGCTTTTCTTTCCTCTCTATTTCGCTATTTCAGTGAAATTATCTTAACGAATTACTTTTTTTTTCAGAAAATGATTGAAATTAAATTTCAAAGATCAACGAACCATATGCTAAATGTAGTTAGTCTTTTGTAAGAGTAAGGACTGAACATGTAAATTCTCTACTCTTACATTTATTATAGTGAACTTTCAGTACAACACTGGTTTATTACATGTCGACAACAAAAGATAAAAAAAAAAAAAAACTAACTGTTACCAAGATCAAACTACAAAGAAATTGCTTTCTGATTTCATTCTTCGGATACAATAACTTGTTAAGGAAACTGCAAACTAAACAAATTGACATTCTATTGAGGAGAAAAATAGATGGTAGATCGATCGTACTTCCAGTTAAGTATGCTTAAAATCTCAGGACCAAACGTGGCATAAAGCTAAGCTGAAGTGACGACTACCTTGGACTCGGGAGTCCCAAATACGAAAGCCTTGGAGAAACTCGGATTTTCGGGCTGGGCCTTGGAGATGGAATCGGACCGTATCCCACTGAGCGTGCTGAGCCGGGCCTAGGCGATAGACTGACTTGCTCAAGTGCTTGAGATTGCAGCTCAATTGGGTAGTCCCTAACGCAGCCAATTCTTGGTCCAACCCCACTGCTCCATTTGCAGGACAAACGCTTGGACAAGTCAAAAACTGATACTTCAACATTAACCGAGTTTGTTGTTATTATTTCAATAGCTTCTGGCTGAGAATCACTTCGGTTTAGTGTCTCGGTTTCTGAAGACGTATCGGCAATTGTCGATACAGAAGTTAGTGAATCGTCTTCCTTCACGTCCTCGGAATCAGTAATTTTGAACGATGTGTTTTCGTCTTCATCAATTGAACATCTCTGCAAACACAAATTGTTTTTAGTGTCTAATGTTAGTTTCAAGAAAATAATGTTATTTTTCTAAAAAAGACTTGATTTTTATGATAAGGTGTGTTCTAGTATTCATATACCTTAACGTTTGTCATGTCCATATTCTGCTCTTCAAGAAAATTTACGAACTCTTTGAAGTTGTCTTCGGTGGGGAGATAATGCCCACTGTATGGCCATATAGCCTAGAGAAGATCATATAATGTTAGCTGGAGAGAAAAGATATCAACGGGTTGATCGGTGTACAATTTATCAGCCAAAAACTAGCTTAAAATAAGTAAATGAAAGAAATTCTAACATTTTAAAAAATGTCAATAACAGAAAAGACCAACTTTGAAAGTTAGAAACCATGGAAAAGGTGAAAAGACTAGAACTTCAAAAACAGAAAGTACATGAAAAACAGCATATTTAGAGACCAAGGGGTGAAAAAGATATGGAGAAGAAAAGTAAAAAAATAGGCAATTTATTTTAGCTTTTTATGTTCATTGACCATATAAGCTTTACTAAGCTAGCTTTTTTAAAAAGTTAAAAAGTCGGAAAAAGCCGATGCCACGAATAAACGCTAAACCAGAACCAGTAAAAAGTTCGATAGTAAATATCACTGATTTTATCATTGTAAAATGCGATTCTTTAATTTCAAGCATGTTAGTTATAGAATAACCAACAATATCTATAACAGTAAATCGTTCTATTTTCGGCACAATGACATATATATATGTACCTCAAGAATCCCATCGTGGGCGACCAAGCGTCCAGCAGCGGTTGTAGCACCTCCAGATAGAAAACTGGAATGTTGGAAAACACCTTTCTTCTTTTGCCCCACATACAAGGCTCTTGAAGTGCTAAGAACGAAAATCCACTTGGTTTCTTCGTTTGTGTCTAGTAGTATCCCATTTTGCTTGTAGACAAGTTTTCCATTTTCCACAACTACATGATATTCCTCCCTTTCTTTCTACAAATGTACGATATAATGTAAATGCCGACTCGTAAAAGTCATGGTGATGTTTAGATGGACATTGATTTGAAATTGAAAAAAACTTACTGGTCCGAGATATTTAATCAACTGGCGTTGTAGAACATTTCTCGGACATTTTCCGATATTAACCTCTTTGCCATCTCCAAGATCCAACCTTTTATAGAATAATAATAAAAAACCGCACAAAATGAGCCACATATATATATTTGACTAATTTAAAGAAACTAGTTTGTGTAAGTCTAAGTTACCAATAGAAGAAAGGTTGGGTGCTCTTGCTTGCCGACCACACATCATAGTAGAAGTGTAAGTTGTGTCCATAACGATGTCGTGGATCAATCTAGAAAAGCAAATAAGAAAATTTCAACTCGATTAAACTGATTCAGTATGCACTGGAATATATATTCAATCTAAATTAAATCGCAGAACAAGTGATTTTGAGTGGCGGCGTGGGCATGATACAAGTTAAATCTAGTGAGCTTTCTATTGAGAAAGTAAGCTTACAGCTTCGAGCCAATGCTGCAACGCTAGTTTCTGAGCCTTCTCATCCTTTGATAATCCCTTTCCAACCTTCACAAGAAAAAGGATTTACTAACAATTAACAAACAGAATTATACAACATTAAGCTATCAGCTAACAAAATAGAAACTCTTTTGAGATCACACAAATATTTTTCATTATTGAATATACAATAACATTTAAACCATTCACATCAATGATTATACGACTATATTTAAGTACCTTTGCAGCCCTTGTTTTAGCTCGTGACCACCGCGAGACAGCAGTTTCATGTTTCTCCATATCAAAATCTGAGCTCAATTTTAGAGCTGCTGAATCCAATGCTTTCCACCTAGTATTTAGCAACAAACTCAAAGATTAAATGGCTGATATTCACAACATATCACTAAGTCAATTAGATCTATATACTCAAAGAGACGAACCAGAGCTCCTCGACCACAACTGCACAATCTGCAAGGTTCCTTCTGGTCCGGTAACTCTTGTACACTTTCTGGAGTGTAGTTGCAGCGGCATCTAGCTCGCTAACTGGCCTCGGTGAGAAAAATACCTCCGGTTTCAAAAGAAAAATTCTGGGTTTTGATGCTAGTTTTATTGTTCCTTCAGGTTTTCCATTCAAAGAACTTGAAACTAAGCTTGTTTTTTCAAGTATCAAATTATGTGATGGGCTTGCATCATTAGAATCCACCATCTCAAAGCTGACTGACCTGTCTATCTTAGTATCTATAACAATATCATTAATTTCTCCAGATTCATCTTTCTTCAAACTGTTAGTAACTGAAGTCACTTCTTCATCTTTGCAAAGACCCATCTACTTACTGATCAGCCACAATCCGGGTTGTATCAAAAGTGTCAAAACCTAATCACAAAAAAAAAAAAAAAAACAGCTGATAATAGTTAGATTCAAGAATGCAAAAATTTAATGTTTCTTGATATATAAACATTGTATTAGTAGAAGATCAAACATGATATTCTAAATAAAAAAAATGCAAAACTTACTTATTCTACAAAGATTCTAAATTGACCATTTGACAGACGGCATAGAGTAAAAGACCTCTAAGATTCATAAAAACAAAGAAATATACACATAAACAAGCTCATTCAAACTTTTTATCAAACACCTTCTGCGTTTCCACTACATAATTCAATCTCCAGACTGAAATTAACACAGATTGTTCAACTACAATGAACAGACCGAGCGAAACCCAGATAAGAAAAACTTATAAAAATACACATTTAATTGACAAAAGTGATAATCAGTACCTCAAATAACCAATCCTATTGTCTCTCTGTACAAAATGTGACCACTTCCCTGTAATTTAAAGCCTATGACAGCCTCAATACTATGTGGTCTTGGGTTTATATGGAACAATGAAAAGTCAAACTTGGTGTGTCAAGACTCAAGAAAGTTATAGCAGGGTTGGTATAATGCCAGCTGCTGGTAGAAAGTTAATGATAAAAAACAGAGTCCGGAGGTCCTATGGTTATTTTTTTAGTTAAAGCAAATAAATAAAAATAGTAGCAGGGTAATATTTGGAATATTTTCAAAGAATAGGTTATCAATACAATTGATGGGCCAATAGAGGTTTGAGTCGAAATACAACAATTTGTGAATTTATTTTAAAAGAAAATGTATATGATAGTTGGAATGTATCCATAATAATCCAAAACAATAAAGATAGTACATCTCACGTATTATGATGCTGCAAAAAAGTAGCATTACATCCGCAAGATATAACATATAACAAGAGAATAAGTTAGTAAGATATAAGATATCATGGATGAAATTTATAATAGAGATTTAAGATGATCCGATAAAAACGGTTTATTCGAATGGAAGCATCTAACTAGGCCAATCAGAAAACAAGTAAGGAAACTGAGTTTCCTAACACATTCCTCCAAAATAAGCTGAAAGAAGAGGCAATTCACCAATAAATGATTTGTAGATTATAAAAAAAGATTACATACGACTCAGTCGGGGACAGTGTTGTAACCTCATGCGATGAGCTTATCACGCGCGTTTAGTTTTTCCTTGATAGAAAGCCAGACAATAAAAATATATGAAGATGTTGTACTTTTTCCAAACAAAATTGTCCCAAAAGAGTTTATGTCGTGAAGGCCTAATATAGGGGTAGATGTTTCTTACGGTAACAAAATTATGGTATTGGTTAGGAATCCATAGTTTGACATCCGCATATTTCAAAGGGGGCGAATGAGATTTACAACATTACTGATTTTGAGCAACTAAGCTTGGTGAGACCATTTGCTCGAACGAATTTGGTTGACCAGTTCTAAGAATCGTTGTTGATAATGAAAGAGACAACGTTGTTTCTGTGCATTCTTTCATAACGAATGATACTTGAATCGTAATAGTCGACAAGAGATTTAGAGGAAAGCCAAGGGTCATACTAGAGAGAGGTGGAGTGTACGTTGCCAACCACAACCTTGTAAAGCTTAAAGTTAAAGGACCTAAGATTGATAATCTTAATCCACCTCTAATTATTAGAGGAGCCATAATGAAGAGTCTAGATGTTTTTGTCTTTTAACATTTTCAATAATAGTTTAGTTACATTAGATTAAGGAGTTGCAATCATTCAAAATGGACCATAAATTTTTAAAAACAATGGCCCGATTTCAATTAAATATTTAGAATTCCAAGACCACCGTCACATGAGGGAAAAAATAACATTGGACCAAACAACTTTAGAAACCGTTATTTTCAATTCAGGACTCCACCAAAAAAATCTACACAAAAATTAAAGAGTTTTTAAAAGTACGGACATAGAGAATAAAAAACAAAGATCAATACACTTGACCCGCGAACAGAGGCAAATCTAGGTGGGTTCCTGTGAGAGCTTAGAAACGTACTCTTTTATGTGTATAATATATTTAGTATTAAATAATAACAAATATACTTTAGTCTAGATGAAAACATCTATTAAGGTAGCTATTATCGACATAGATTCCATTGAGCCATATGTGATTCAATAAAGAATAAACTAAGTGGAAATGACACTTAGTGACAAAGAACTGAGACCCAGCTAAAGGGTAATTACTCCATAAACCATTGGGCAAGATAATCACAGGCGACCGCGTTGAGGCGTAAAAAGAACGTCGAGGCAATCTTGCCAAAAGCAGTCAAGCAGAAGTCATACGGAAAGGTCAACAATAGTTTATTGAAGCATGCCCAAACAATAAAGAAGTCGCGCAGAGCTCATAAGCTGACGACAGCTTGATTAGGATCTAACTGAGCAGAGACTTTCCACCGAGCAGAAGTCACACATTAAAAGCAACGGGAAAAGCAATGCCCATTAAGAAACAATGCACATCTATTGATGCCTATGAAGCTTAGTCGCCAGCAACGACTAATGAAGATATCATAAATGAAATCAAAACTTATCAAAAGAAATGTTGACCAGATGACCCACGTAACGCACCATGACTAGAATAATGACTATGATTATAGGTCAGTTACCATAAATTCAGGTCCACGATCATAATTAATGGAATTGTATAATTAGTAGAAAAGTGAAAATGATTGGTACATATTATAAATAGGGTTATGATTATGTAAAAATGATATTTTATTCTTGAATAAAAAAGTTACTAGTTGTTAAATATTTGTTAAATTTTCTCTTAACAAATTTGGCACTGTTTGTGGGAACTTCTGAGAAAAACACACATACTTAGTTTTGAACCAATGGTACTAACAAGATCCGGGATCGAAAGGGAAACCTCTGAGAGAAATATTACAATGGAAATGACACTTAGTGGCAAAGAACTGAGACCCAACCGAAGGGTAATTACTTCATAATAAAGAATCCCGCAGACCATTGGGCAAGATAATCACAGGCGACCGCGTTGAGGCCTAAAAAAAGAACGTCGAGGTCATCTTGCCAAAAGCAGTCAAGTAGAAGTCATACGAAAAGTTCAACAAAAGTTTATTGACGCATGCCCAAAAAATAAAGAAGTCGAGCAGAGCTCATAAGCTGGCGACAGCTTGATTAGGATCTAATCGAGCAAAGACTTTCCATCGAGCAGAAGTCACACATTAAAAGCAACGGGAAAAACAATGCCCATTAAGAAACAATGCACATCTACTGATGCATATGAAGCTTAGTTGTCAGCAACGACTAATGAAGATATCATAAATGAAATTAAAATTTATCAAAAGAAGTGTTGACGAGATGACCCACGTAACACACCATGACCAGGGTAATGACCATGATGATAGGTCTGTTACCATTCAGGTCCACGATCATAATTAGTGGAATTTTATAATTAGTAGAAAAGTGAAAATGATTGGTACATATTATAAATAGGGTTATGATTATGTAAAATGATATTTTCTTCTTGAATTAAAAAGTTACTAGTTGTTAAATATTTGTTAGATTTTCTCTTAACAAATTTGGCATTGTTTGTGGTAATTTCTGAGAACAACGCACATACTTAGTTTTGAACCAATGGTAGTAACGAGATCCGGGATCGAAAGGGAAACCTCTGAGAGAAATATTACAATAGAAAACCAAGCATCTTCACTCGACCAAGTTATCAGACTGAATTAAATATTTCCCTATGGTGTAACCCTTTAAGAAAACCAAAACTTGGAAACAGTGGAGACTCTAATGGCCACGAACACCACTCTGGATGATCCTGAAATCGTTCCACTCACAGTGGACGTTGTGGCGGATTAAGTCAACCCTGCCGATGGAACACACACTTCGCTGATGGAACAGATAACCCCGCCGATGGTATAAATAATCCCGCCGACGCCTAAGGGACTCAGCAATTGGAACAATATGTCCAACTTATGCAACAGACTCAATAAAGGGCCAACACGACTAGGAGGCCAAATATCAGGCTACTAAAACAACCTTGGCAGAGATGAATGACGCTCTCCATACGTCAACGACTAGGCTACATGGAGAAAGCAGAGGGCGACTGCGATCCGGAGTTGAGGCTAGTCGAGTATCTAAAAAAGATGGATCTTTCAAACGCGAGGAGCACGACGAGAGGGAAGGATAAAAAAGCGAAAAAAAATGATCCAAAAAGAGAGAGAACCACCGTAAGAACATACAGTCCATTCCCTTAAAAAATAAGGAGAACGAGGCCCAACAATACGATCAATCCCACCCTAAAATGACAGCATATGTGCTCAAATTCTCCGTTCGTGGAAAATATCCTTGCAGCCAAAATCCCCGCAAGTTTGACCAATTTCGCATGAAAGCTTATGATAGAACAAGTGATCCATAAAGGATTTGAAGCAGTTTAGGAATATGATGATGTATTTTAACCCAGATGACACCATGCTTTTTCTGCCCTTTCGATCACACTGAAAGGTAATGCCATGGATTGATTTAGCAGTTTACCTAAATGTTATATCCATGAACATTATGAATACCTTGCCAGATCTGGAAGAAAATATGGTTGTTGCTTCACTAAAAAGAGGCCTCAACAGGAAGGTGACTCCCTAGACAAATCAACATCAGATTCAAAAAGAGGGACTTTTGACAGAAGGAAAGTGGATGAGGGCTCTCACCATGAAGGGTTGAGAGGTACCGGCAGCTATCGAAATGTTATCTACAAGAATCCAACACAATGCTTTACTCCATTGACCAAAACCATCTCCGTCATCTATGACAGAACCAAGGATAAGATGTGATATTTCCCCCCCCCCTCTAATACTATGAGCGCCCTCAGCCACAAACGATCGATCATGCAATTTTGTGCATACCATAATGATCATGGTCATCCGACATATGAGTAGTGGAAACTGAAGGAGAAGATCCAAAGGCTAATCAACAATAGAAAACTCGTCTAATTTGTTAAGCAACACGAGTACCATCGCCAAAACAAGAAGAAAGAGGAGTCTCACCCGACAAATGATGAAACCTATTGGGAAGACAAAAAGGTCGATAAAGGAAAATAACAATGGATTTTTATGATTTCAGGAGGGAACATTGACCGGTGATGACGAATAGTGAAGAAAGCAGATGAAAACCGACTATGAAGTACTTGCGGCCGAGGGATCTTCTTACCATAACTACCACGAACCAGTATATGTTCTTACATTTAATGATGATGATCTAAGAAGGATCATTACCCATTTTGAGGATACCCTAGCTATAAACCAGAATATTGGAGGAGTTATGGTGACTAGAGTGTTGGTCGACGGAGGTAGCTTAACCAATATAATATTTAAAGCAAGTTATGATCGAATATTGGAGGTGTCACCGTATCAATCTACACAACACACTTTGATAGAGTATGAAGGCAAGACGTCTTAGTGTGTTGGCGAGATTGAGGTCATGGTGAAAGTTAGACACGCTATGTCCTCAGTAAAATGGGGATTGAAGCGGATCCTCTCAGCACTAACAATGGGTGAGCTCTTGTACCTCTATCTATATGTTCCTCCTCTTGAATTTAGTGTTGTGGTCATCAGAGAGCCTGAGGGCATACAATGCCCCGTCTATTATACAGGCAAGACCTTAGTAGATGGTAAGACCCGCTACCTTAACGTAGAGAAGCTCGCATTGGGACTTATGGTGACTGCTCGCAAAATGCGCTCTTATGTTCACGGACACACGACCGCGTGCGAACTTTTTTCCCTTTATAAAATATAATACAAATCCAGATGTATCCGATCGCCTTACGACATGGGTGTTGAGTTAGGAGAATATGACATCAAGTTTGAGCCACGTACAGAAATTAAGGGATAAACCGTTACCGACTTCATCATAAAATTCTCCACACCTCACTCTTCAAACTGTAACCAACCAAAACCTCGCCAAATGCCTCTGATTAAACTGGATACTCGAAGTAGACAGAGTCTCAAGTACATTAGGCGGGGTAGCTGGTATAGTTATAAAGCTGCCCATAAGGGCGGAAATTAGACAAACCATCCAATTTAGCTTTCCGGTCACCAACAATGTGGAAGAATATGAAGCGATCGTTGGAGAAATAAGGATGGCCTTTAATATGGAGCTAAACTCTGCATTCAATCTGATCATAGTTAGTCATTAATCAAGCTAGGGGTATCTATGATGCCAAGAAAGAGGGAATTTGTAGCTACCTTGTAACTCTAAAATAATACGAGTTAAATCTTCAACTAATTAATTACGATCAGGTTTCCTGCGTTGATAATTTTGTAGGCAATACCTTGGTTAAGACCGTAAACTCAAAGGAACATCCATTGGTAATATTGCATGATCATCCAAACACCGAAGTGTCTATATTCTAGACAACATATGCTCAATCGACACTGCTACTGACTGGTGACAACCTTATATACTCTATTTAAATTATGACACCCTCCCCTCAGATAAAGCGAAGGCTAGGGTATCACACTACATGTGGCTAAATATTTCATATTATATAATTTTCTATATAAAAAAAGTGACACACGACCACTTCTGCGTTTCTTGAGTAAAAAATAAGCTACCATAGTTCTCAATGACTTATATTCGGGCGATGCAGGAGCACATTATGGTCACCGCAGCCTTATCCATCAGTTTCTTCTTGCTGGTTATTATTGGCCCAATCCGGCATCAGATGCAGAGTGTATCATTCAAGAATGCCATCCCTGCCAACGGTTTACTAATACTGGCCATCTTCCAAGTGAACCGATGATTTCAGACATGATCATGTGTCTTTTCAATAAGTGGTGCATCGATTTGGTTAGATCTTTATGAATTAGAACATGGATATTTTTGAGTCGAGGCCAAGGTTCTATCATGTACAAGGGCTCAGGAGATTTTTGACTTCATGCATCACCAGATACTCGCTCGGTTTGGTATCCATCATGTACTAATGATGGACAACGGCCCGAGTTTCAAAATTTAGTAATCTTCACGTTTGCAAACGCAATGACATCGAACAATACTTCTCTAACCCTTATTACCCCCAATACAATGGTCAAGTTGAAGTCACCAATCAAACAATATTAGATGACATCAAGAAGAAACTAGTAGGGGCCAAAATAAGGTGGCATAATAAACTCCTCAAGGTATTGTGAGCCTACCGCACTATGTCGCGTATAGTATCAAGTGAAACACATTTCACACTCATTTATGGAGTAGAGGCCACAGTATCATAAAGGTGATTATTCCAAGCTATAGAGTCACTAATTACTTTGAGACTTTCAACGACAATGACCAGACTATTAGTGTTGATCTCATTGAAGAGCGTCGCGATCAAGCGAGTATACGAGCCGAACACTATAATAGCATGATGCAGGGATTAATACAAGATTACGACCACGTATTCTTCAAGTTTGTGACCTTGTTTTAAAGACACTATTAAAAATATTCGGGGATAAGGCTGCTAAGAACTTGGGCCCTAATCGGGAGGCCCCTACACTATTATGTCCAAATGGCATCATGGGTCCTCTCGTCTTGCTGAAAAAGATGGACACCCTCTTAAACCTTCTTGGAATATTAGTCACCTGAAGTTGTATCACCAAACTATGTAATGTGCCGATGCACTATTTTTGCCTTCTCATAGTTCGAATGGTTTTGTTTTTAACGAGGCATCAAACTCTTTTTATTTTTTTATGAAATTTTATCGTTTTTACCACAAGATGTGTTTATTTTATACTTTTCTCCATCTTTACAGCAAGCCGACACTTTGAGACATCATCAAGTCTTTCTTCTTTACTAATTTATTGTTTTCAAAAGATAATACGGCAGTTTTATTGACCAATACAAGACACTTTTTACGACACGAGTCTCGTTCATCGACAACTGAAAAGAGTTCGTTTTGAAGTTCCTCATTCTCCTTCGACGCCTTGTTATGACGTATCTTTATCGACCATGTGAATTTTTGAATCGATCTAATTCCATAAACAGACCCCGCACTAATCTGAAGAATAAAGGATCCGACTTCCATTTCTCCATTATTGAGTAGTCGACCGGTAACATGCATCGTTAGGCCACAACGATAGAGTTGTGATGTATTTATACACAAAGACTAACATTTATCTCCCACTCACCACTTTTGGAACCAGTAAGAAAGAATTTTATTCTACACATTACCTTGATAGCCAACCCTAGTTGGCGTTGAAGAATTTCACTTATAGGCATGTTATCATAGAATGATAATTTTAGACAATGCTTCAACTGGTCCATCATCAGCTGAGAAGGGCGATGCATGACCACTTTCATGGGAGGTATCTTTCGCACCTCGAGAAACTTCACTACTCTGATTCTTTGTTAACATCTAATCCGACCTCACAATTTTTACAAATGTTGACTCCGACCCAGCGTCATTCATAAAGTCTTACATGTGTTGTACCAACTTATGAGACAATACCTTTTTTTCCCAATAACATCTTCTTTCTTATCCTATTTTTTCAGCTCTGCATCATCATTAGATTAGCCGATCATAATAACATCGGGTGCCTTACCGATTTACTTCACAACTATTGGTGCCAAGTCCTCTTCCATATTTGTCCCCACTAATCCTCCATTTACTTCAGCAACTTCATCCACCAGTGCGAGTTTGCGTTGAGATATGGGTATCGTGTTAAAAACAACATGATTTCTTTTAAATAAGGACATTCCTCCTCAATATCATCATCTTCGTCACGGGTGTGCCGACTCCTTTCTATCACACCCTCTTTCGCAACTTGATATATTTATTTCCACCATTTTCGCGGGAATGTGAAGATTCATTTGCCTCATTCACCCTATGAATTTGAGGCACCAGTAATCCAACACTTGTATTATTTTGTTCCCGATATCTTTTCTTCATTAGAGAGTGCAACCTATCGATCGTTGTCATTTTCCCACTACTAACCATCTTCACCTTACCGTATTCTGAGATCTTCAACTCTAGGACGCGCCACAAGATGGACTTTAGATAATTTAACTATGTAAACACGCGAGAAATCTCCAATCCCCAAGTTGCGTTCGAGGTCACGGATAACTTGAGCAGATGGTTCACCGCACCTTCTGGTAACCCTTCTCTACCCCACTCTTGATGTTTTCCTTCACCTACAAGGAAAAGTATCAATTCAGCCACATATCGTTAATCAATTTATCTCTATTACATACTCAATATTTAACCCTTACACTTAGATCTCCACCACCTATTTAGTTGAAGATTCATAAAAACACTTTATTTCTCCCGATTTCCCGATACATACATAAAGGTATGTTTCTAATTTTTATTAGAGGTGGGTATGCCTACCAGTCTCCTCACCTCATATAGTTCGAGATAAAGAAATGAGGATCAGGCCAACTTGGAAACATCAATTACTGCCAAGAAATCTGCAAGACAAACAGGGATGCTCAACACCTTTGAGCTTAGTTCTACACTTAATAATATTCTACAGTCATTGGCTATTAACTACATAGGACATATATTTATGAAGCTGAATAAATCACAAATAAAATGAAGGAGGGGTAAGCGAAGACCCCAATCAAATATTGTAGTGTAAAGGCATGTTTCATTCTCGAGGGTTTAGTAAGGCTGATCCCCGAAAGAGGGCACCATCACTGTAACATCTTTCGGGAATACCATACATAATCCTAAATTTACAAAGCCCGTACTTCGTTAGCTACCCGTATTTGGGTGTCACCTTAGTAAATTACTCAATTAGAAATGAAGTACTTCCGAATTCAGATTATGCGCCCTCACTACCAACATTATTGGATTTATCTTTGTTATTCAAAAATTATTTTTGGGATCATTAGTTGAGTGACTGCAATTGGTTAACAATAGTTATAAGAGTAAGTTATTATCCTAGTTAGTCTACATCAAGCAGAACTACCGGCAGGGAAGTATTCATCAACCAACCAATAACGATGCAATCTATAATAGTTTATGGATACACCCTAATATCTCCCACTGGCTTTTTACGAAGCATGCCTAACTATTAAAATATAAATAAACTTACCTTTGTTATAGACACGATCTCCGGAAATGATCGACGATGGATTATGAATTTTTATGCTCCACAACAGAGGGGAAGTTCTCTCTCCATTGCAATAGCAGGGAAATCCCTAAAATTGATTGTGATTTGAATTATGATTGCTTTCGTGTGTACAATGCATTTACCCCCATGTGTGGCGGAACTCATTATTCTTTCATTTAATTCCAGTAACACACTTTGCGAGAATCGAAGTAGTACAATCTATTTGATATCTTAATGTCATAATAAAAACAAATCCACACGCTCTCCATTAAATGACACATGTCATCAATGTCGGCATAATGTCACATCTTTTATAGGCTATTATCGACATAGAGTCCATTGGGAAATATGTAATTCAATAAAGAATAAACTAAGTGGAAATGATACTCGGTGACAAAGAACCGAGACCCAACCGTTAGCTAATTACTTCATAATAAAACATCCCACAGACCACCATGCAAGATGAAAACGACCGTGCTGAGGCCCAAACGAGGGACGTCGAGGTCATCTTGCCAAAAGCAGTAGAGCATAAGTCATACAGAAAGGTCTACATAATTTGATCGAAGCCTATCCACACAGGAAAGAAGCCGAGAAAAGGTCATAAGCTAACGATAACTTAATTAGGATCTAACCAAGCAGAGGTCATGCACTAAAAAACGGACAAAGAAATATCTATTAAGGAACTATGCACATCTAAAGATGCCTATAAGGCTTAGTCGTCAACAATGACTAATGAAGATGTCATAAAAGAAATCAACACTTATTAAAAGAACTGTTGACTAGACGACCCACGTAACGTACCATGACTAGAGTAATGGTCATGATTATAAGTCCATTAACATAAATCTAGATTCATCCTCATAATTAGTGGAATTATGTAATTAGTAGAAAAATGGCATTGCTTTCTATATAGTATAAATAGGGTTACGATTATGTAAAATTATTTTTTTCTTCTCGAACAAAAACTTTTACTACTTAGCAAATATTTGTTAGATTTTCCCATAACAACATCAAAACTTGAAACCCATAATTTATTTATATCATATATAAATATAAATATAAATATAATATCGAATATATCATTTATTTTTGAATATATATAATATAAATAGATATATTAATTTAAAATACTATTTATTATATATATATATATATATATATATATATATATATTCAATAATCTTAGTAATTAAGGTAGTTAGTATTATATTTCTGTACTTTTCCAAATCTACACTCAAAACTGAACGCAAGAGTTATAATCTTTGATCACGTAACTAAATAATCTTCTTTATCTAAAAAGAATTTTCAAATTAATAATAGAAAAATTTAACCCTAATAAATTTAATAAAATAATATGTAATTACTATAGAAAAGACCGATTATAGTATATTAAGGAAATAACATATTATTATTATAATTGACCGAATAAAATAATATGTAATTGTTATAAAAAACTGAAATTATTACACGATCCTATTTAATTTTTACAAAAGATCATATATTTAATTCTCTCTAAACATTTTTTTCTCCGTCAAATTCAAAAAAATTATTATATGATTGTCACCTTAACAAATCCAAATATCTAGATAAATATTTTTTGATTATCGAATTCTGTTTCTGATCGTACAATCTATTCATCGTATCCGCATTGTTTATTATTGAAATTGTTAAAATATAATATAAAAATAAATAAAACTTTTTTACGAAATTTTGGTTTATCAAATCAGATTGATGCAAATAAAAACCTTAGCAACAAGATGAGGAATATGTTAACTATAAATTGTAATTTTTTTTTTTAAAAAAATGATCTTTTTATATCTTCTATCCCCATCCCCAACCCATTCTATTTAACAAACCCTGTATCTCATCTATCCATATTAATTATAACTTATTTCGAAAATAACATAGATACAGCTCTAATATACATAACATAGTTAGAAGATAAATTATAGTTTATACTTAAAAAAATTGGTCAAGATAAGCATTTGGTAATATGAACAACCTACTCCAATATTTCCAACCTAATTAGACTCTGCTCGAAAACAACGACCCATCCAACTAGTCATCAAAAGGCTATCGAAACACAAAAGACAAAAGTGGCTTGACTTTACTTTTGTCTTTTTTATATATTTATCACTTTTATAACACACCATATACAATAGAAATGATCCAATAGTAGGTAAAACTAAATCAGCGAATACCAAATTATAATAATCAGATTGTTAAAATGTTATTTTCGGCATCAAAATATAATAGAAATCACCTGAGATTTCGGTTGTAATAAATAAAAAATGGAGTAAAGCTACACAGAAAATAAAAAGAAATTAGTCCCATGATTAGGATACAGATCAATAGTGCCGTAGATTTTGATGGCAACAGCCCACCTAAAATGGTGTTTATGCACGTAAGCAGATGTGTACGTCGTGCATGTTGGAATATAATATTCAATCCACAGTTTTTTTTGGGTCAACTCAACTGTATTATTCTCCTCTTTTAGAGCAATTACCTATATATATATATATATTAGGTATATTACAAAACTCTTTTCAAATAATTTAGAGTTTACTACAGTTATATAAAAGGATAAAGTTTTAAGTGAGAGAGAAAAAAGAGAGTTGTAAATGCTTAAGAGTATGAGTTTCAATATTTTAACCCAAGGTATAATACAATTATATATAACTTTTTTTAAGAAGGGGTAAATGTTTAACACATGAGATTAGATATTAAAATAAGAGTATGGGCTTGAAATAAGACGATTGTAATTTTTCTTAATAACGCATTGCTATATATAAATAACGTATTGCTATATATATATAATGATTTGAAAGATTAATATGAATATTGAAATTTAAGTCTAGGGTATAAGTGTATGAACTAAGGATTGGAATTAATTTAATATAATTAAGATTGTAATTATTATTGTTTCAAATTTTAATTTTAATTTTATATGTATAGGAATAATAGTGTGTAATTTTTTCATTACACAATTAAAAATGAATTTAGAGTTGTTGTTAGTCAAAATATTGTCGAAAGGATTAGATTTATGAATTGCAAAGACAAAAGAAAAACGAGAGATAAAAGTGAAAGAAAAAAAGATATCTAAAAGGTTCTTTTTATAAGTATTTATATTCCACAACGTAGGGAAGAACTATATAGTTAAGGAATTTTATGTATGTTTAATTTTATAAGTATTTATATTCCACAACACGTAGGAGTCACCTCTTGAAATTTGAGAATTGAGTTTTAGGTATTCACTCGAATATGTATTTACATATGGGTTTTTTTACTATAACAAGTCAGACACTTTGAAATTGATTGTTGATTGATTTGACAGATACGTGTGGATTTAGGGTTTATATCGTATGATATTTAATTGAATAGGGATTCAAACATGTTAGATTATGATATTTAATCACTTAGGTATGAGTTATGGAACCAATTTATGTTTTCAAAACAAAATTAAGACCGTATCGCGCGATAAAAAAAACGTGAACATGATACATTACACCAAAATCGAACAAAAAATAACAATAGGTTTTTTCGCCGTCCCCTATTGTCGTCATGGTGTATACAATTTTTGGCATCATCGTCGTAGCGCCGCAGAAGGTTATCACAACTTCGCCATTGTCAATGCAATAAATAGTTCTTACTATATGCACTCCAATATGGACCACGTATTTAATTATAATTTTCTTATATTTTTTGGTTGTTTGGTATTTATATTTTATGTGCAATGCATAATTAAGATCGTCTTAACTTCGATAAGTTGTAGAAAATAGTGTTTGGCTTCCGGATAAATCTTTGACTATTGTAAACAATTTCTTATTGAAATATTTTTGGGGTTCTCCAAAAATTTTAATTGGATAAAATGAGAGAGATTTCAATTGAACATAGAATATAAAATTGATGTTTTCGTTTTTCAACAAAACCAATCCTTTAAGTAATTCGACCAACGAAATCAGTTTGGCAGTTAGGGTAGTTAAGGTCTTTAACGAGAATTGTATTAAAACAACTGAAATTTGAAATTTAAATAAAACGTTCAAATTTCCAATTTTGAAATTTTGTTGACTTGCAACAATAACCGATTTAACCAAAATAAATTTTTTCAAATTTCAACCCCTTGATCTCGCAAGGGACTCCGCCCCTTGACCATGTTAATCATAATATAATCATGATATAATCTAACAAGCGCGCACTTTGCACTCTACAACTTGTTTGATAATGTATCATGATTAAATTGGTCGACTAGTCGATCCAATTACACTAAAATATCTAACATAAATACGTCATGAAACAAACATATCGCCCAAGTGATCCATGTTTGTAAATTGATTAGCTGAGGATTTCGATGAGTTCAAGTTTGATGATATTACATGTGTTACCGTCCTAAGGGAGGTTATGTCAATTATAATTGATCATGGATAAGCGAGTTACAAATTAGTCATTAATTAAACGAAATAGAAAATTCAGCCTCAAAGAAGGTTCTTTTGAATTACGTTGATTGAAATCTGATCAACATTGATTTTCTTCACGGTATCTCATTAACGCTTACGATATGCTTTACATGTCAAATTCATATTTAAAAATTACTCATAGATTATATTTTAATGAATATGATGTTTGTATATTGTTTGATGTGTGTTGTTAATCCAACAAAAATAAATACATTTAATTCATTAAGTTAGTCCTCTCAGTTTAGACAGGTTAGATTTTCGTAATTAAAATATGACACATAATTGTATTTGAATTATCATAATTTTGACATGACATTAAGGACTAAGCAACTTATGCCCTCTAACTGCGGATAATTTTTTTTAAAAATTCGGTGTAGGATAATCAAATTGGTTATGTGTGGAAATCATGAAACAGTGAATACCTTTCACATTCTGTGGGGTTATCCCAACTGAGATCACCCACACAATTGTATTTTTCTAAGTAATTGAGGAAAATATTGTCAATATTAATAAGATAAAGATGCAAATATTACTCATGCAACTACCCGTCATAATGTTTCATGACAAAATAGCAATAAGGAAACGTATAATCGGGATATTAATGATTTTTTCACTATTAAACACACTTAAGATTGATCTTTATGAGAAAGTTCTACTAAGGCTTGTGTTTTAGTCTTTTCCTCAACGTAATAAGTTGATATTTAGTAAACCGATTCCCTATGCTACTTTGGAGGAGAGGTTGAAAGAAGAACATCCCGATGTGAATATGATAAGTTCTAAACATAGAAAAGTAAAAAAAAAAAGTATGATAGCAAATATGATAAGAATTTCAGCTCAAGAGCAGAAGGGATACATGATACAAGTTGACTTAAATTTATTCCAACATGTGGGATCAATTGTACATTTAACGTAATATTATTGTACAACAACACTGTAAACTCCAATATAAAATATTAATAAGTATGTTATATGCATTCTGTGTATGTCTGTTGCATGTTCATATTTTTTTGTCGATGAGTCTGTGTATTTTGGAAATAGTGACTTAATGATACGTGATATATTGTGTACATGGAATTTATGCAATATGAAATTAACATATAAAATTACATGGTATTATTTTTATGTATGTGTTTATTAATATCAAATATTTGTTTTGGTTGTGCACCTATAAGTATTTAGTTGTTTAGCTAAATGTTGTTCAATTTATGATATTTACACATTGACCCACAATTCTATTTTTGGCTTGAAGTATATGTCGGCGTGATGATAATGTGTTGTATTCAGAGTCTTTGTTTCTTTTGTAATCTTTTTTGCATGTATTTAAATCCAACCTTGAGACTTTATATTTATATGCCATCCACCTATTTTTTGTTGAAATAAAACTTACGTTTGTTGTATCCAACTACGACTCCAGAGAATCAGTTTGATTGGATCCAAGCTCAAACCATTACCGAGATAATCCATAATATGAAAGAGGTAGACGTTAGAGGCTAACGCTAACCTTACGCCCTACCAAAGCAGGATAACTTCGACATCTTATCTCTATATCAAATAAGTATATTTATACAATATTATTTGGATAATTTTGTTTCATGACAAAGAGTTTATCCCCTTTTAATGTTTATTACACACGATTAAAACTTTCAAACATCAATTCACATTTATCAATAATGTAATGTTAAGATTGTAATGTGCAGATCATAAAAAATATAAACGATGATACAATCAAGATTTAATGAATAACTTTCCATATCATATTTATAATTAGGACTAATATAATGCTTTTATCGCTCCATGTTTTAAATTAAAATAAATTATTACGATATTAGTGCAAAATACGCATTTACATGCACATATAATTTTTACATAGGATAATCACATATTATAGATTATATCATGATTGTATAGGAAACTGTTATGTATATTTATTTTATTATGTGTATTGAAAAAGTATGTGCTCAAGTAAAGAACGGGAATCGTTAGAGTTCATGTCGCATATGTGAATATATTGTTTTTTTTCTTTCTCAAATAAATTATATGTTACATTAGTATTAAGAGTTGTGATAAGAGATTACATGTGCGTTAAATGCTTATATACTTCATCTTATGAGTATATTCAACCTACTAGTTTTAATTCTAAACATTGTTCCGTTGGTGATTGATCAATATGTAGGCTACATTAATTGCATGGCTAAAATAATTGACGCGTTGATGTTCTAAATGTCGTGTTTAATTAGCTAAAATAATTTATATATTATTATCTTTGATTATAAATATTGTTTTAAATCAATTGATCCATGAATAGAGAATGTATAATGATGAAAATATCTAGGTAAATGACCTTATTGACCCGTACCGCATGTATGAACATGAGATCCCAGTTAAAAAAATTACAGGCCAGTCATAACACGAGCTACGCTACCAAGGATAATGAGTATTTATAGTTTTTTTCACGTTGAAACGGGGTCGATCATATAAAAAATGTTACTAGCCTACCTCTGAATTTTGAGGCACAAGCTGCCACTTGATGATTCTCTTGAATTTTTTGCTCCTTATTTTGAAAGATAACAAACTTTTAAACCATGCATCCAAGAAATTCGAAATCGACTAGTCTTACCTTATATTTGGATAAATGAGTTATATTTACATTATTTTTGTTTAATGTAAATATTTATGGGCATGCTTGTTTCTACCCTAGTGGCCCGGAGAGGTTTTGACAAGGTTTCCGAATTATTATCAATCTACCACTTTTTCCTTTAAAGTTTGTGTATTTGAATACTTTAGTATGTTAATTTTTTTATGTCTTTGAATGCATTACCTTCAAATGACTTGTGTATGTTAAACTTGGTATACCTTCGAACGGATTACCTTCGAATGTCTTGTGTATGTTAAATTTTGTATGTCTTTGAATGGCTTTGGCATGTTAAATTTGGTATGCCTTCGAATGGATTACCTTCGAATGGCTTGTGTATGTTAAATTTTGTATACCTTCAAATGGATTACACCGAATGGCTTTTGCATGTATAATTTTGTATATCTTTGAATAAGTTACCTTCGAATGGCTTGTGTGCGTCAATTTTATACGTCTTCAAATGGATTACCCTCAAATTGCTTGTATATTAAAAAAGTTTCTCTTTGAATAAAATGGTTCAGGAATGAAAATAAAAAGACACAAGAAAATAAGATAAAGCTGTAGAATGAATAACAATTACAAAACGCCTCGTGGAACCCAAAGATTTGATGAAATCCAAGTTAAAAAACAACAAAAATGCTTTAACATTACCAAAGACTTAGACATATTTCCGACCCACTATCACAAAATACCTTGTATACAAAAAGGACTTGCACAATACCACAAACTTGAAACTATTGACCTTTGGGCTCATTCCAATCGGTTTTTTTTCTCCTCTACTTCTTCTAAGCTCCAAGTTCTAGAGTCCTTTGTATCACTTCCATCTGAACCATCATTGGGAAAGCTTTTGAAAATCTCAACTAATGAGCTATGGGCATATCTAGGGGCAACAAGTTATCTGGGACCAGTTGATCTGAGAACCAAGGTAGAAAATCTCTTATGGAGTTCCAACACCATATCTGATTTGATTGAGGCATCCTGTTTGTTAAGAGAGTCTATAAACACATTGACATATGCATCTATAACATCATCAGCATCTTTTTTACATGTCCCTTTAAGATAAGATAATCCATCTTTGTATTTTTTTTGCAAAATCCTCTTGACTATTTCTCGTCCAACAAGCGTTAAATGGTTCATTTATCACCAGTTTCCTGATTCTTCAGTATAGTGATTTCCCCAGAGTTAGATGAATGAAAAATTTCACAGTAAGCCTTTGTCATAGCCAGTTCTTATGTAAGTGATTTGACATCTTCGGATGTACGTTTAACCTTAGCCTTTTCCTTTTTAAGAGAGGCCTTCTGATTTTTGTTTTCTTCTTAAAGTGAAGCAACAATGCCTCTATGGGATCTCACTTCTCTTTCCAGATCAACAATGGGCTTCACATAACCCAATATTAAATATCCCAACACATCGTTTTCCTTTGATAGCTCAAAGGGTACACCATCGAACACCACATTAGTGGCGTTTCTTGTACATTATGGGAATTATTTCTCAAATGTATCAAAATAAAACCCTTTAATATCCCCATTGGGTATTCTTTAATGACCTGTCCCTCAAATATGGGAAGAGGTAGAGAGGTCGAGTCAGATACCGTAATGGGTGGAGGATCAACAACAAGAATTATTGGAGGGGTTGATATCTGAACACAATACGATCTCTGAACTAGTTGAGGTATTTTTCCTCTTTTTTGTTTTTATGTTACTACCCTGTTTGATTATTTTGTGTGTATTCTTCTTCTTGGATACAAGAGGTTTCCTGGGCACATCTCCTTCTTCAACAGTAGCACCGATAGCAGCAAGCAATGTCTCATTAATATCATCTGGCTGCTCCTCTATGTGAGATTCAATAGTGAATTATGAGGTGCCTTCCTAGTTTCTTTTCTCATTTTTTTTCTAATAGATGATGGCTATAATCATGGTTGGGAGATATAGCTTGTCATCAGATGCTTTAGTTCTTTTCTAAATAATAGAGGTTCGATGGGGAGTGGAAAACTGCTCCCATGTCAAATGACGTTCGGGGTTAGTCATCCAAAGGTGACTTTGAGAGAATTTGAAAGGATTGAAACACTGATGAAAGCCGTTAGACCATCGCTTTTGCCTATTGATTCAGCTTCTTTATAGTGACTTTAGCATCGTTTGGTGCATGTAGGCCTTTGAAATGGTTAGTAAATGAGAAAACTTAGAGGCAAGAGATAAAATATTTAAAGGAAATATAGAGGGTCAAAAACAATTTCGAATGGATTTACTTAGGTTTTTCCAGAAACTAGTAAGCTGGCTCAGAGTACACTGAGAGGTGGTTTTCCTACAATTCTCTCACCAACCACTGATAAGAGAAATTAAACCTTCCATACTTTAACTGCCTCCAACAGACCTTCCACCATATTTTAATCATTTCCCATGTTGGAGTAGTAAAAGATGATTTGAGAGTTTCAAGACAGTCCCGTAATAGTAGCTAGTTGTTCCATCAGAATCAAAATTTCTTATAACCTGGATGCTATGATGCACACCATTAATATAAACCATACATTTAGACTGGCCTAGCTCAGACACAATCCTACTAACCTGAAATAGGATACAATCTCAGGGTTCAAAAGGAACCAAAGGCCTTAGTTGAGCACATCTGTATAAACCACTAAATTCCTCAGACTACAGCTTATCAAAGTCTATCTACATTGGGATAGCCTAATCTTAACCTCTTTAGAGAACCCTCATGTGGCCAGATTAACCTCTAACTCTAACTCATGGAAGTAATCATAAGGAATTATATCAAAAGACAAAAATTATTTAACACTTACCTTTGCAAAGTTAGGTCCGACGCGTCCGACCAAAAATGGTTGAAGCACTTCAGATTATGTTTCAAGGGCTTTATTTTTCCCTTGTCACCTTTGTTCTTCGAAGCTTTATTTCTTATTGGCCTCAAAGTCTCACCGGTTTGACCAGATCTCTCAACGGTATAAGGGATTGAGTGATAAGCTTTTCCTCTTTATTTGGTGGTTTAGAAGGAGCTTGGTCAGGTTGAGAGGACTCAACTGGAAGCGTTTCAGGATTTTGTTCCCTATTTGGATTTCGTTGAAGCTCAATTAGTAGCGTTGCCGGATTTTCTTCCATATTCAGACTTTATGGGGAGGGATTGCTGGAAGTTGTTTATTGCACTGATATATCTTTCTCCCAAAAGGGTCTAGCTTTTCTTTTCGATTGTCTTGTTATTCAATATAAACTATTCTCTTTATAATTCTAACTCATAACTTTAAAGGTAGAAGGAATCCAACGACTAGTGGTCCCTTGAGATTAAGATGGTTTGAATGGTTTGGTGAGGTGAACGACTGAGCAGTCGAGGAAGGTTTGGAGGGAATTTTACAACAACAGATGCTGAAGAGGCATGTAACCCAGTAATAACCCTTGCCTTTTTTGTTTCTTCGTCTAACTTAGACAAGTTGAACCTACCATATTTGGTTAATGCATTTTTGCATGTGAACATGTAAACATCAAGATGATACTGAAAAAAATAATTCACGTTAGTTGAAGCAGTGGAGGAGAAAAAGATCACCGGTGGTAAATTATCAACTATAAAGAGCTTTTCTATGTTTATAGTGTAGATTTTCTCTTTCTAAGAATCTTTAAATTGATAAAATGAAAAAAAAGCTTATATAGAAACTGTGAAAATCTATTGAGTACCATAGTAGGAAAGTGAAAACGCTAATGATAGCTAGAAAACTCTAGAGAAGTGTAAACGTTTTCTATTTGATTGGCTCATCTCACCTAGGGTAAAACAAATTCGTGATACCAATAAAAGAATGAGATGTGTAAAGAAAAACAACACGTTAAAAACCACGAATTTTGGATATTGAACATCTTCAAACTACGCCATCAGATGCGGTTTGAATAAGTTCGCTACCAGGTTTAAAAAATATTAGAAAGTCATATTTGAATGAACGAATCAATACGCTTCATAATCAGTTAGCCCTCCCAAAAGTTATTTGAGAGGGCTAAAAGGGATAGTTGACAGAAACCATAAATATTTGAGTGAGGTAACAGTGATGGGGTCGAATTTCTTTGAGGAGGCAAATTAAACCTAAGATAATTGTTATACTAACACTGATCTTTTATCTTTTGACTCAATTGTGTATTTGATATATCTTTACTTATTATATTTGATAAAATATATACATAAATAATAGTTAATGGTGGTTTTTGGTCTATGGGTTTGACTCATGTCTGTTACCCGACCGGATTGACCATTAACCCAAACAATTAGTCTATAAAAGCTATGAAGAACAACATTTAAGAGGGTTGAGATTTTATCTCTCTAAGCATTAAATATAGCAGCTCAATTCCTCTCAACTATCTATTCAACACTTATTACACCACCAAAAATTACATAAATACCTATCAAACTAATTTAAACCATATCACTTTTAACCTTCACTTGGGCCTGAATACCAAGTATTAATACACGTTAGGGTTAATACACCCATGTTATAACGTTAATACACATTCCAACCTAATAAGAGGGCTGGTTAAAAAAATGTAATTAGTACATCTAAGTTCTGACACATTTAATAAGAGTTCAAAAGTTTCAATATGTCTCTTGTGACACTGATCGTATTGTTTGGGAAAAATTCGAACATACTCACACTATAGTCAAATAAAGCTCGAAGTCCGTTCTCATTTATAAACTAAAAAAATATCATAAAATGCATTGCCTTAAACAACCTAAAAATCCAAAGATACTAAAAAAATATCAACCTAAAATGAATATAATGTGCAAAAAACATTTATTATCTAAAAAGAAAAGTGTCCATTAATGACATTAGACTTTTTAAATAGATATTATCCCCAAAGATTAATTTGTCAACAACATAAGACATTTGAAGAGGTTATCCCGCATCAATGATATATGACCTATGAATCAGAGGCTTTCAAAAAATAAAAGGCTATAAACGTGCTCAAACATTAAAAATAAAATAAAATATTTTAATTAATACGACAAATTTCAACTAAAGTAATATAACGTGTGTGTAAAAAATAAAATGAAAAGATTAAACCTCATCCAAAAGATAAAATGGTGTGAATCACAGAAATCGGAGTCCTCAAAATGAACTGTCATATAAATAAAATAAAATTTAAATCAAAGGGTTAAATACCAACTAAGTGGAAGATATATGAGGTACAACAATGGGAAAGTTAATGGTGAATTCTTATTCATTTTCTTAATTTAAAGGTATAAATTATAACAAACATGATCAAATTGCATCTAAAATGAAATGATTGATGAAACACAATAAGTTATTTTAATAAAATACAAGTCTTACAGATAAAATAAAATGATAGTACAGAAGGTTGATCCCAAATAAGCACTGAGCATACAGGTTTCAAAACTAAGAATTCCATAGGTTGATATTTTTTTCATATGCCTATGGAAAAAATATTTTAATTCGTATAAAATAATAACAATAAAGTATCAAAATAAATGTATTAAAATTCACACTCTATGAAACACAATAGAGAGCCCAGACATAGCTGTAACTATATATATAATTTTAAATATCATATCGACAGTTTTAAAAGGTAAATGAGTCTGTTTTTTATATATAATTTTAAATATCATATCGACAGTTTTAAAAGGTAAATGAGTAACAAAATAATATATAATGATAAATGTTTGATTACGGTTTAGAAAGATGTATCTTAAGGTTGATTTCAATTTGGTGATCGCATAACTCAACCAACTCACCGTCTTCAATAATTGTTTACCTTTTGTTTGAAATAAAAAACAAATTATTGTCAACCAAATTATACTTGGGAATTTGGGCAACCTAGATTATTTTAGAGTTGCACCATAATAAACTAGGTTAAAAGTGATCAAATTTTTAGGATAAAACATAGGTTTTTATATTTTTCAGAGCTAGGTTGGTTTATTATAAGCTAAAATAAATATACCCATTGCATATTGTCAACATATGTTATGATTCTAGTCGTACACTCCCTCTTCGACTCTTCTTAGACGGTGATCCATTGTCACTACATCAACGTTTACTCGTTATATGAGCTCGTGCAAGAAATGATTTTTTTTTACAAAAGCATGCTCATCGTCAAACCAATGATTGTGTCCACATCTTCAGTTTCTACTCCTTTAGGGTCGACCACAACACCAACATTTGATGTTCAAGTTTTTCATAAGCCATAAGCTGGACTTAAATAAGTTGTAAAGGAAAAAAAACTTGGTGAATCCAATTAACCCAATTTGCTTTCTCAAATAAGCCAAATATAGTAAACTGTAGCTCTTCTCTATGAAAAGATGGTCGTGCTTGTCAAGTTAAAGAGAAATTTCAATACTAAAATGTTGTTGATCCTTAATGTTTGAAATTTTTAGGTTTGTTATAGGCCATAATCTAGAATTAAAGAAGTTGTGGATGTCGAGAAGCTGGTGAAACCACTTATCCTAATTTTGTTTTTTGAATAAGTCGAGGAAGGTAAAATGTTTCTCTACTCCAGTAAAAGACGTTAATACTCGTCAGGCTAAGGAAAATGATCAGTTTTAAAACATTTTTAAAAACTTATTGTATAGATAATAACATAGTTGCAGTTAAGATTCAGTTGTACGAGATGTAATGCTTGATTTTACTTGAGTACCAGATGACCCTCTTCACCGCTATCAAGTAGTCAACACCTAGATTTCTCAAGTACCTACCCAACAACCTTACGACAAACATTGTATATATTTTTTTATGTGCATGCTTGAGTAACATAAGACTTCCAACAACCAAAATATGGATATATATGCAACTACTGCATTTTTTATCATGCCTATGTACACTAACTGGATGAGAACATATGAGCTTTAGATAATAGGTTATACACAATTTTGTAACTTTTCAAGCTATATTTTTGCAACATAAATTACAATGTATGCATTTTTTATAAACCTAGAATACGTTAAGAGAAATTCTAAACGATTTGGATCCTTAGAATAAAAGATATTTAACCAGGATCTTTTTTATTATATTGTCTATCGTTTGTGACAAGAAGTATGTCATCGACATATACGACTAAATATATTACTATATTTATATTAAACTTGTGATAAACACGATCTTCTACCAAATTAATCTCAAAAGAAGTAGGTGATAATCTTAAATAATGTGTGATATTATCGAGATTATGCATGTTTTAGCCCATAAATAGTTATCTTAGATTTGCAAACCATTGACTTTGGATCTTTAGAAACAAAATCTTCATTAAGCATGCCAATAGGTACAACTAAAGTTGTAAGTCATCCATCCCATCTTAAGTTTCCTAAAACAAAATCCAAATCGTCATATAACAATATTTTTGCTCATGCCCAAACCCGTCGGGTTTGGATACCCAGTAACCATTTAGTTATCCATGAACAAATTACATACCAGAAACTATCTAGTATAAAAAATAAAATTTTTTTTTTCAGAACAATAGTTTACAAAGTAAAAAATAATATACATAGTATAAACTTTCAAGTTTAGTAACAAATATAGAGATTAGACAACAAATATAGAGATATAATAACAAATCTATAATATATATTTATTACTTGAAATCTATATATTCAATAAAACTTTGTAGAACATATTTTTTTATTTGAATCTACAAGTTTGTTAAAATATTTACAAATTTAGTATCTTGTTTATTAATAATTTAGAGTAGGCGAGAGGCCTATTTTAATCTTTATTGGAGAAAATTCCCAAATGAAAGTTCTGAAAGAACAAAGCAGATATTGAGTAGCACCAAGAATCACAAAGGATTGAGAGAAACAAATTACCCTCGAATCGAGGAATAGATGAAGGGTATGCATATACGATTGAAAACTCAAGGTTTTGACTTGGGGAGACCTCTTTCATCAGAATGAAGAATGAGCTAATTCTTGGAGAAAGGATAAAAATTGTGACTGCTTTGGCATGTTAGTGATCAAAGTAACAAAGAAAAAGCTCGCTGAAGACTGGAGCTAGCAAATCAAGTCATGACTAGAAGAAGCTCTAGGTTTTGGACCATTATTTACAACTGAGATTGTGAATTCCAAATTTAGCTGCATTTATTCCTCCGATGAAAATTGGGGCTGAATCAAGAGCAACAACAGTGCATCCACCCTTCACAGTCACAGGCTGCAAAGGGGAGAATCTAGAGAATGATACACCTTCTCTAAATGATCTTTAACCTAAATTGAAGAATTTGGTTGATTTAACCAGATAACCAGCAACTGTAGAAGATGGGCCCAATAACAACAAATTCAGATTATGTTATACGATTGAGGCTAAATCAAGAGAAACAACAATGTATTCTCCCTTCACTATCGCCTCATTGAGATAATCATTCAGCAAAATTGAAGAAACTTATTGTTTTTATCAGATGACCAACTAATGTGGAAGCTGACGGTGAGCCCAACTACAAATGCTTCAGATTCTGATATACAATTGGATATCAAGTCTCAATTTTAAACTATCTCAGATACAAAAGAAAGAACAGGATGACTGACATATCATAGAACCAAAATTGTAAATCGGAGACGCAACATCGAGTTAGTGATGGTGATCCTTGGACAAGAGATATTGTCAAATTGAGGAAAAATATTAAAGCTCGAAAATCTCCAAGAGCTTAGAGATTGATTAGTTGGAGAGAAGAAACTAATTTATAGAGACAAAGCTCTTAAGGGGATTTGAAGATACTGATCGAGAGCGCCAAGAGGAGAAATATTTTGCTTGTTGAGGCTCGTGTTGCATAATTTAGCTCATTGATGAATTTGATGAAGACTGAAATTGTTACAGTGAGTAGAGAAGAGTAGAAAACAGTTCATGATGTTTTTAGTTGTTAAACCTTCATAATGTACTGCAATATTTCTGTTGTGGATAATTGCCCATAGGAAGTTCATAGGAAGTTCTTGTGAAATTGTATCACATGTTTGATGAATGAAGTTAGCTATGCTAGTAGGAGAAGAATTAGGAAGAATGAATATGGATTTCTCCTTGTTGATAAGTTGACCAGTTAGATCTTGAAAATTAGATAGAAATCTATTAATAAGATAAACGCTTGCTTTAGAACCATTAGAGACTATAATAGTATCATCTGAAAATGATAAAAAAAGAATAGTATAACTGTTAGGTATTTAGTATCTTAAACTTGGATGATCTTGATATAGTTTTTAAGCCCTCTAATTAATTTTCCTGAGCTAAAATGAATAGACTATGGGAAAAATGGGTCTCCTTGTCTAAGACCATTAGGAGCTTTGAAATAACATTTAGCTTCTCCATTAATAATGATAGAGAATCTAACATTATTAATAGATTTCAATATTAATATGATGAACCTACAGTTGAAACCAAAAGCTGTTAAGATATGCTTGATAAATGTAAAAGGATCTCTATCAAAAGCCTTAGAAAGGTTCTTTAGTTTAATTATTAAATTTCCTCGTATGCTTTTTTTGTTTAAGTTCAAAGCAAATTATTAAATCCAATTTGCTCATCTGAGATGATCTTTGGAAGAAGAATTAAGATTATGTCGCTAAGAATTCTAGAAATAATCCTATTGAAAACATTACAAATACTAATAGGATGGTAATCATTCCATTTTTACGATAATCTTTTTTAGGAATTAGAAAAATAACAGAAGCATATACTCCATTAGGAACGTAACCATTATTGAACAATGCTCTGATAGCAGAGAAAAGATCAATAGAGATAATAGACCAACATTTCATGTAAAATTTGATATTGAAACCATCTGAACCAGCAATTCTATTAGAATTTAAAGCACTGATAGAGTATAAAATATCTTGATCAGTAGGTAAGATAAGTAATAAGTTTTTATCATCATTAGTTAAAATGTTAGGAATAACATATTGAATATTAGAAAGATCATGAGAGAAATTGTTAGTTGTTAACATATATTTAAAGAAGGATATAGCAGATGACTCAATTTCTTGAGGGTCATGAGTCCAAACATTGTTGATTTATATTGTGTTGATACTATTTTTCTTCCTTTTTCTTAACAAATATATGAAAAGATTTAGAATTCCTATCTACGTGTCTTGACCAATGAATGTTTGATCTTAATGTTGTTGGTAAAAAGTTTGATACTTAGTGGAGAGAGGTCTGATGTATTCCTGGCCATGTGAGTAACTAAAGTAGAAGAAATGTAATTAGACCAATGAGCATTAAGTAATACTCGGTCTAATCTCTTCCACTTGTAAGAGTTATCTATGTAAATTTTAATCCAATGTAACATGCATCAAATAAGTTGCAATCACTAATTAGGTTATTAAAATCGTTTGTACTACGTAAACAAGTAGTAGAATAAAAAAAGTTGTTCTAAAGGGTATGATATTGAGTTGAATGTCACCCATAATGATCCACTCTTTATTTGAGTCAGTCGCATCTCTGATTTTATTCCAAAGTATAGATTTGAGATCTCGAGTGTATTTAGTGTAAATTATAGAGATTAAGAAGTCATTCTCAAAGGATGAATGATTCACATTGTTAGTGTAACTATAATCATAAAAGATATGATTAATGGTTTCAAAGGCAGAATTACATAAGACACAACTCGGGGAATGTTTAAACCCCAACCCAGGATCTAATCACAAGTGAAAAGTTTCATTTAAAAAGCAAGTCATAGGATGAATGAATGAAGAATAAAACACAATAATTTCAGTCAATACAATAACAGACATAATAACTATGAATAATAAAAAAACATGATTTTTATAATCTTTTCAAAAAAATATTAATAACATGATATCTGAGCTAAACTAATTTATTTTATTTTATTTATAATGTTGTTTTACTAAGAATATTTATATATAAAAATTGAGTAAAAACCGAATAAAGTTAGAAACATTTTGATATCAATTACTTATAGCTGGTTGAAACATCCTAAAAAGAGCTCATGGCTCCAAATTTCTCTTTCTTGAATCGTAAGTTTCTTCATGCTTCTATTGATTGCACTATTCTCATAGTTGTTCTGCATTTCGCTGCATCTTTCTCTTCTCCACCCTTTGGCATTCCATCGGCTCATCATCTGCATCTTGATTTCCTGAATCAAACGTTCCTCTTATCCGTGCATTCCCCTGCTCCTCCATGGATCATCAACAGAGCAATACCTTCATAAACACGGAGTTTCCCAGCCTTCACCAAATTAACAATAACCAAACTGAGCCAAAAACAACCACAAAATCACAATACGTGGACCTGTTCAAACCAAGATCTAAAACAAATGAATACAAACCTGAAGATATTCAGTTCAAGAAAGATCACATAAATATCCAATTCTCAAAGGCTAACAAGGAAAATTTAATGAAATAAACAATATATACATTAATTAGAAACTTTTCACCAAACATACCCAAGAAACCTCTCTTAGCCAAATTCATAAGTGACTGAATATTCAAAAGTAATCATAGTATCTCTACATGGGATGTTCATCATCTTCTTTTCAAATTTATGCTAAAGGAGGACCTATGTAACCTATGGAGTAGAGCAACTTGGACTATAGGTAACACCGTTATGAGAGTTTTTAAGTGGTCTCTGGATTTCAACTCTAAAATTGAGAGCCCCATCACCCCAATATGGATAAGAATATCTAAGTTGCCAGAATAGCTCTTCAATAAAACTATTATAGAGTCTATAACTGTAATAATAGGAAATCCTATCAAAACATGGATTTCTGAATGAAATCAGGCTCTATACAATGATGTCTACGTCTGGGTTGAGATGGATATTACTAGCAAACTGCAAAGCCATATATGGGTAGGATCCAGAGAAAATGATGGGTGTCGGTTGAAGTTGGGCTACAAAACTATCCCTTACTATTTTCATCAGTGTAATCACATAGGTCATAGCCAAGATTCTTCCAAGAAACAACCCAAATTCTTTCAAAAAATGCAAGAAGACCACATACATGGAATTCAACAATCACCAGCCTATAATCTACCAGAAAAAGCTAAACAGAAACTTAAATCCATAATGAGAATCCTTTCATAAAACTCAAGTACTCAAAGACCTGTTGACAAAAACCAAAACCAAAATCATAAATATGATCAAAAAATTGATAAAAGGAAAAAAGAAGCAAAAGAGTAAAAGATACTCAAAGCAATGATGAATACCAAGATGATACAATGAATGATGAAGTCATAGAAGCTATTAAGTCTCTTGATTATGATTGTAATTTATCTCCATCTAAGACTACTAACATTCTATCTGGTTACCACACCCCAAACCAAAAGCAACATCAGAAGTCTACCTAATACTCTAGTGCTAATGAAAAAAGATATCAGTCTAAAATACCTAAGTAAACCTTCTGAAAACCAACTCACAGCCAGGAAATCTACCCATACCTCTCCAAAACTCAACAAATCTGGTAGCCTTCTCATAACTTCTCCTGCCACTACACGTGAAATCAAAGCTATTGGGAAGCTCCTGAGCAAAAAAATAAAAAAAGCAAAGTTAAAATCACCAAAAGGATTAAACACAACTAAGGTCATACACTTCAAAGGGTCAACCATGCATCACTAGAAACTCTAAATGACTATTTCAATCCTATATTCTCAAGATAACTTAATCTTTAAAAGGAAAACTAAGAATGAAGATTGAAAAGTCCAAAAGCTAAGATGTAGCTTCAAGTTTAATAATATCTTATATTGATCAATCGAATCGCTGGCCGTTCATTGGAAACCTAAAGTTGCGATGATTGATGCGGTTTTTTCTCGACATCCTCAATTTTGTCCCTCAGTAGCTCAGAAGGCTCCTATTTAGTTCTATGGATTGAAAGATTTATTTTACTGGGGAGACTTTGAGGCTAATTTCCACTACAACTAAAAAATAACTAGTAAAAGCTTCAATAAGCAATTGGAAAACGGAATTTTATCCCACCCGAGTATATATACGTTGAAGAACATCTGGTTGTTTTCTGGTTTCTTTCAAAGACCTCTGGAAATTGCAAGCTACTGCTCGAAGCATAAAAAACCTTTCTCTTCTATCTCACCCCCAATTTCTTGAAGAAATTTCCCTAATTGTCGAATCGACAGCTGAGAGAGGACTGTTTAGAAGCTGATGAAGAAAGATTTAGTAAAAGGTTTTGATAAGCAGATCATTGTTGCAGTTTTGCGGTGGTAGTGACGTAACAAAGATGACTGCATTTCAGTGAAGTGAAGATTCAGCTCTAAAGGGAAATAAAAAACTTACGGTAGTATAATAACTCATATCTTTAAAAATGTGACCATACTTATCTCCGGATTGAATACAAATGTGTCGTTCATCGTAAATGTGGACCGTAGAATTGTTGAGGAAGCAGCAAGATTACTTCTAGGTTCTACTCATACTGCCTTGTGCTGAAACACCCCAATAATCTACCCACAAGCGACATAGAAGGTATTTTAATAGATTTGGAGGTAGGAATTGTTTGGCTAAATTAGGATTTGCTTTCGCTTGATAGGATTATAGTAGATTGCTTGTTTTCAATTACAATGCAATATTAGGTTACCAATGTTTTGGGCTAACTCTGAAAACCCAAATTGTTGATTGTGAACCGAAAGCCTATGTATGCTAATATTATTTTTCATAAAAAAAGTTAGAAATATTGTGCACCGACTTTATTTGGTTTACTCAGTTTTTATATATATAATTTTTTTAATAGAATATTTTGCTTTTAATTTTTTTTATTATTATTTTTACTCACAATTAGGCCTTTTATTGCAAAATTAATCAATATACACGCTGTAGCAAAACAGCTATTCAAACAGACATTTCCAATTCGAAAACCCTAAGGCGAATCGATTCTTCTTCCTTCTTCCAATCTCCAAATCTTCTCAGCTCCCATCAACCCAGACCACTCATCCCAGACCGATCCTTTCAGCATAAAAAACCCTTCGATTAACAGCTTCCCAAGAACACGAGCACAACCAATCGAAAATTGATAAAACCCAGCAATGGGAGCAAGGAGACACATGATCGCTAGCCAGGATTGTTAACGAAGTAAGCAAATTTGACTTAATCGTTTTGATTACTTCTCAAATAACAAAGCCCTAGGCTCTCAAGGAAGGTTATGGCCCTTAATCTGACAGGGATTTCATTTTCTTCCATCTTTAAGTCCCTGATAGTTTCCATATCAAACTTTGATAGCTAATCAGCAGCTACATTCTATTCTCTGAAGATGTGAACAATTTTCATATTTGACGAGACCAGATTGTAGCAACAATTGATAATATCTCCGAGAAACTAGGGAATTCTTCCGGTTAAGAACATGTGCGCTAGAATTCAAGAATCAGTCTCAATATCTGGCATGCGGTAACCTCTTTCGTAACACATTTGAAGACCATAAAAAATAACCCTTGTCTCTGAAATTATTGGGCTGCCTTTACCATAAACTCTGCAGAAACCGAATAGAATTTTTCCCTTGTATTCTCTAAGGAGCCCTCCACCATAGCTTTCACCAGACTCAGTACACGCTCCATCGGTATTGAGTTTGTACCTACCTAATTTAGGGCAGTTCCAGCCTAATAAGACAGGAGGACTAATTTTGTTGAGCTGATTAGTACACCCCATTGAAAGACTACTCACACTATCTTTGTCCCAATGTTTTTTCTTTAGTAGACCAACAATATCAAGACTAATGAGAATATAGCAGACTTGACTAATTAAGTATTTAGAGTTGTGATACTTATCCTCCATTTTTATTTTGTTTCTATACCTCTATATCACCCAGATAATTATAGAAGGCAAAATTGTGTGTAAATGAGTTACCTTTTTACCAAGACCTTGTATTATGAGGGAGAGACATTCATTTCGTAATATAGATGTTGAAGAAAGCAGAGAAATAAGACCAGACATCCCAAGCTTTTTGACATCCCACAAAGACACACTGAATAGTTTCAGAGTTGTTGCAATTTTGGCATTTAGAAACTAACTGAGTCTTTTTTTTGTAGGACCGAGTCAGTTTGAACCCAAATTTTGATGGCCCTCCAAAGGTTAAACGCGAATTTGGCAGGCACAACTTTGTTCCAGATTCTTTCATATATGTACGACTTTGCGCTTTTAGTTCTGAATTCCTTCCATGTTTCCTTGTTGGAGAAGCAACCATCTCCACTAAGAGTCCAACTCACAATATCTGATGAAGAGTTGTCTAGAGAAACTCTAAGAACATATTGAATCTGATCTGGATTCAAAACTGTATTTAGGTTATTGACATCCTAATTTACATCTTCCCAATAAGTCTTAACCAGAGAACTAGAGTAGTTAGATATGTCATCATTGGCAGTAAGCTTGGTAAAGGCTTTAGGAGCACACCATCTGTCCAGCTTAATATCAACCTCCCCAGACTTGACATGGCAAAACATGTAGTTTTCAGCTCTGTCCCTTATTTTCCACAACCTTTTCCAAATAGAAGAACTCTTGGGATTTAAAGAAGCCCCCCCAATGGATGTTGATCTTTAAAATATATTGACTTCATAAAAACATCTCACAATGATTCCTCTTTCCTCAAATTGAACCACAACTTAGCTGCAAAGACCTCCATCATAACTTCCAAGCTTCTTAGATTTAAACCACCCTCATCGTGCCCCTTGCATAGCTTCGGCCATTTACACCATTTTATGTTGTTTTTATTGGCTTTACTACCCCACAAGAACTTATTGTACATCACTTCAAGGTTTTTGATCGTAGCTTCAGTTATCTCATAATTCTGAATAGTATAGAGAGGATAGGTAGATAATACAGGTTGTGTCAGCATAAGCCTACCCCCAAAGGATAAATTCTTTTGGTCTCATTTAGAAATATTTTTAATAGTTTTAACAATGAGCTCCTCCTGATTACTAACTCTTTGCTTATTGTTTAAAATAGTTCCCAGGTATTTAATTGGCAGATGACAATGCTTGAACCCCAATAGTTGTTCAAGCTTTCTAACACGATGAGTGGTAAGATTCTTTGAAGTAATAACACTGTACTTTCCCTTATTTACAAGATGCCCTGAAATATCTTCATATTTTCTAAACATATTCATTATCTTTGTGACAGCAGAAATGGAGCCATTGCAGAAAACCAATATGTCATCTGCAAAACAAAGACAAGGTGATGTAATCTTCCCTCCACATATATCTTGTAGATATGTAGTTGCTGTTAATTCTCTTTAGACCCCTTAGCAGATACTTTTGCCCAAGAATGAATAGACTGGGTGATAATGGATCACCCTGTCTCAACCCTTTATTCGATCTGAAAAAACCCTTAAGAGCTCTGTTAACCAGACATAAAATTGACAATTCACCAGATTTCTTTCAACCAGTCTTAGGAAACCAACACTAAATCCATAAGAATTCAAAACACTTAGAATGAATGTATGATCCATTCTATCAAACGCTTTATCCATATCCACCTTAAGAAAAATGTTACCACCCCTGACTTTCTTTGAGATGTCAACAATCAGCTCATGGGCAATCAGGACATTGTCATGAATATTCCTTCCTTTGATGAATGCCCCCTGCTTATGAGAAATAAGCTTATGAAGTAAGCTAGAAAGCCTTTTATTGATGACCTTGGAAATGATTCTACTTAGTTAAGTAGTCAGGCTTATAGGTCTGTAATCATTCCAACTTTTAGGTGCATCGAACTTAGGAATCAGACACAAAGTAGTAGCATAGAGACCCATAGGAAAATGTCCTTCCCTGAAAAAATCGCTGATAGCTTCACACAAGTCTGATTTGATTATAAACCAACAATCCTTGAAAAACTTCCCATTGAACCCCTCAGGCCCAGCAGCAGAATTAGGGCTTAATTCCTTTATGGTCTCATAAATTTCAGAGTCCATAGGCAATTTAGCTAGCATTTCATTATCTTATTCAGTATCAAGATTGGGAATTAGATCATCCTGGAGGTTTGGGTACTAGGGGTTAAGAAGGTCAGCAATTAGGCTCTTAAAGTGGTTTCCAGCTGATTCTTCAATAACTAAATTATCTTCCTCCCATCTAGTGCTAGTCCAAATTCTTGATATTTTTTTATCTCTTCTGTCTTTTTTTCACATAGTTTTGAAAGAATGCACTATTTATGTCTCCTTCTCTGACCTAGTTAGAATGGGACTTCTGGTCCCAGCAGTCCTCTTCTCTATCCAATAACTGAAGGTGGTTGTACTTAGCCATTTTGAGATTTTAGCATCCTAGTCAGAGTTTGTAATGACCACCAAAGCTTCCAACCTGCTAATCTCCTCCACAGCTTGTTTGATAGCTTCAAACACGTTGCCAAACACCTGTTTGTTCCAAACCTTGAGCCTAGCCTTCAAATGCTTTAGCTTGAACCAAAATCTGAATAACGGAGACCTATTGTAGTCAATGGTCCAGCTGCTCTCTATAAATTTATATAAATTGTTATGTTTACACCACATATTTAGAAATTTAAAATTAGAAGCTCTTTTGTTGGTAGAATTAGAGATTTTAATAAGGAGAGGAGAGTGATTAGAGCAAGATTTTGATAGATGAGTCATAGTAGTTTCTTTAAAACATTCAACCCAATTGATGCTCAACAACATCCTGTCAAGCCTCATCCATTGCTTGCCATTAGACCAGGAAAATTTATTACCAACAAACCCAATGTCTAGCAAGTTACAATCAAGGATGAAATCATTGACATCCTCCATGCTTCCAGAACAGTTAGTTGAGCAGTGAAGCTGCTCACTAGGAGCAACAATGGTGTTGAAGTCCCCAACCAAAATCCATTCCTTGTTCACTTCTTCAATTTGCCTTAGCTTTTCTCATAAATCTCTTCTTAGACTTCTCGAACATTTTGCATATATAACTGTAACTCTGAAATTTTTGGGGATATTAATGTGATTGACCAGAAGATGAAGGAATTGATCATCATTGATAATAATGTCAACTTTATAATCACCACTCCACATAATCCACACCTTATTGCTAATATTGCCAACAAAACCTTGAAACCCAAGCTTCTTAGCAATGATTTCCAATTGAGTATCATAAACCATAGGTTCTTGGATAGCAAGAAAAGATAAGTTCTTAGCCCTTTTAATTGCTTTGATTATGGCCTGAGTTAACTTGTTTCCAATCCCACGAGCATTCCAACTTAGAAAGGTTATGGTCATTTTGACTGTTTATGGGCTTTTGTAACATATTTATGTTGCAAATACTTTGAGGAGATAATCCCTTTGAATTAAGATTTTTAACCTTCATTGTCTTCTTCAGATCGTATTTCTTCCCAGTATATGTTTGCTTGTTAACATGAGAAGTAGGTAGACTCCATGTGGTGTGATTTGAAGGGGAAGAGCAGGACATTAGTGGATTGACAAATGTGCTGTCTTCAATAGTAGCAGAGCCCATTTCAAGCATATGGAGAGCACCAATTACCTCTCTACTTCCATTTCCTTTAGGTGAGTACACATTTTCACCAGATTCAGTAGCCTTATTCTTTTCTTTTTTAACTTTATCAAGTTGAATATTCTGTTCA
Source organism: Limnanthes douglasii subsp. nivea (assembly GCA_036936605.1). Taxonomy (NCBI): domain Eukaryota; kingdom Viridiplantae; phylum Streptophyta; class Magnoliopsida; order Brassicales; family Limnanthaceae; genus Limnanthes; species Limnanthes douglasii. The sequence continues at coordinate 19,939,784 of JAUPFV010000004.1, read as the reverse complement.
TTTATGATAACAGATTTTAACTTGTTACCATTATCTTAAACTGTAAATGCAGGGATCAAAGTTTCTTAGAACTGAGATTTGGAGGAAACAGATTGTAAATCAGACTTCCTTTGTGGAGTTTTCTTGCACTCACTCTCAGAGTGACCCAGGTGAGCACACTTGTTACAGTAATTAGGATATTTGTTATATACCAGTTCTTTCCATAAAGAATAGTCTCCAAATACAATTTTAACTCTTTTAGGTAGCACATTTGACACATCCAAGACTGCGCATATTCTGTAATAATTTAGTCTTGCTCTGTTTCTGGATGGAACCCACACACTCAAAGGATTACCAATAGTTTTAGTAACCTCTGTGATTGTTTCTTCACAATACATGAATTCAAGCAAATTGGGGAGATTCATGTATACAGGAGTTGTTGGATTTTCAAGATTAGGGTTGAAATTTGGGGACCATTCCAGCAACCGCATGATCTTATCTCCAATTTGCCAAACATTCCTTTTCCATAGCTTCAACAAGTCCTCCTTTAGAGTAAATTCAATAAAATGTGACGGAAATCCCAATTTGTGACATTGAACTCACCATGGAACTTAAAATTATCCAAGAAGGCTTTAGCAGAAGCATAATTAGGTTTCCCGCTAGCGAATTTGCCAACCAAAGTATGTTTAGATTTCTGTTTTAAGATCTCCAAATCCTCAGCATCAAAATGTATCTCCACATTATCGTTACTCAAAGATCTAAATACCTTTCTACGAATCTTCCGAGACTTTTCTTTGAATAACTCAGCAAATGAGCTTTTTATTGGTGATACATTCGTTTTACTTGTGACAGGCTCGAACACATGGTTGCTCCTTATTCTTTGCTGATCAGGTCTTGAGATTAGAGTTGGAAATTGTTCGTTTATATCAACAACATGTTGATACGGAACAGAAGATTCACCTTCATCCATCGAAAAACATAAGATTTAAGAAAAAAAAAATCAGAGTTTAGCCTTAAACTCCGATTCTTGGAGCTTTCTTGAATTCATATAACTGAATTTTCATACTTCCAAATTTGTAAGCATAATTATAATGCGATCATAATTTTTCGTTATTAGTTTAGCCGAATAAAGTTAGAAGCATTGTGCACTTTCGGTGTCACTATAGAAGTTTAGATTTGAAACTTTTGTCAATTGTCTTGCTTAGGATATTTACTGCGGTTGTTGGAATTTCAACAACCAAAATAAATATATATCTATAAAAGGAACAGAGTAGTACAATACGTAATAAACGAGGACCACTGGACCAGTGCATCTATCTTGTAAGAAGACTTACATAAATGCAAATGGTACTTACATCGATGCAAGTGGCTGCACAATATTTATCGAGATATAAATGTGAATCGATTTTACGCTTAGACGGTGTCCAACGTTACCGAACACGGTGGACCAAATGTCACAATATCACAATAAAGTACTGTAAAACACGATATGATTCTTTTACCATGTGATCGTGTTATTATTCGTTATGGGGATAAAACCACGAGAATATGAAATTTTGGTTCCGTTCTATCACAATAATATATATATAAAAAAAACGGATATTTGTATCGTTCAACATTCACAATAATTTAAATCGTCTATTTTATAGTGAACAGGATTTTAAAAACTGAATTTTTAATATTTAAACAAAAATTAATTTATTATTATTATTATTTTTGTAATACATATCATACGAGTGTTTTTATTGTCGGATAAACAGATCGTTATAATCAATTCTTCATTTTCAGGTCCCACAACAACTTCATCCATACAACACCTTGATTCATAAGATCTTATTGGATATCTTCTTCGACATATTAAAATCTATTGAAGATGTCCATTTGATTCTCTTTCGTTTCATATTCATGGTTTTGCATCATATGTTCCGCAGTAATCCAATCTTTGACTACAACAAGTACTCCAAGTGCAATGATAGTCAATCTTAATTGTTTAGTCGTGTATTGCATCCTGACATAACTAAATGCGCATTCACTTATCATTGCAGACATATGTATTGAAAAAATTCCCCTCGTTAACCTGCAAAAAACAGGATATTGGTCTTCTTTGAAATTTCACCGCCTTAAGATATGAAGATGGTTTTTCATAATACAAATCTAATTCAAACGGAGTGTTCAAATATTTGGTCACTTCATTAACAGCTTGATTCATTATCAACTTGATGAGATTCTCTTGTCGTCATTCTATTTAGCATTTCCATTTTAACATAATTAGTAGGGTTACGATTTTTGCCTCTCATCATATTATTACTATTACCCGATACATTGGGAGATCTATTATTTCTATGTCTTCCGTATTTTTTAACATATGTATTATACATGATATAAAAAAGTGTCAAGTTCTTAAACATATTCGTGATAGTTACAGTTTACCTTATCAAGTTTTATACTTTATAATAATTCTCAACTAAAAAGATAAAACCCACCCAATTTTTAAGAATTAAAAATACACCCAATAACATAAGTGTATGAGATGTACTGAAAATACTTTAAAATTTTGCTTTCACACCGGGCACCATTTCGCAATATACACTCTAATCCCTATATGTATCTACATACATCACAATATTAGTAATATTATAAAGGGCCAAATGAATGTTAGGAGTAAATTGCGTAACAAAACTTTAGTTTGATCTTTAAACGACTTCAGGATACATAACATTGAAGCACAATAATTCGAATGTTGACCATCAAGAGGATCAGTAGGAATATGTTCATTATAAAGCTGAATAATCTTATGTTTATATTTATAAACATGTTTAAGAATATATTATATATAAAGTTGCATCTAGTTTTGACATCTAAACTATTTTGTATTCTATTTTTCTACTAGTCTTAACAATTTCTTTCCAATCTTTTTTTCTAGGACTCGAGGTCGGGCATAGTAAGATCCCTCTTTTATTAGATATATATAATCATTAGATATCTAGCTTGTTCTATATTTTACAACCAATTAAATGATATGGCATACACATCTAGTGTGAAACAGTTGAGGTAGATTAGATCTACAATCATTTTTAACAAACCCAATAGCTAAACCGTTTGTAGATGCATTAATCGAACATATTTGACATAATTTTATTTTAAATTTTTAAAGCATTCATACAATCTAACAGAACATCTTTAATTAAAATAAAATTATGTTTCCCAATAGAATAAAATTATACAATTCTTCTTTAGAGTATGCATTCCGAATCCATCAAATGTAAAGTCACACACATAATAATAAAATCATGAAATGTTGCTATATTACTAGTTAAAGAACATTTTCATGGGAAAGTTGATATTGGATCATGAATAATTTGTTTTTGTTCTTTAAACTATGTAAAAGATTATGATCTTATAGAGGTACGCGCGATGCATTTTCTATTGGGTTAACCCCTTCACGCATCCAAGTGACATATCTTCAATTATCGCAAAAACCAAATGGTTGTGAAGTACTAATAATATATTCTATAGTTTATTCTCTTTATGTATTTTGACTAAAAAAATTCTCGATCGATTCGAAGATCTATGGTTATGCTTTATTCTTCAACATTTTTAGAAAGATCATAAAGATTGTACTTAGTAGCTAAGTGTCTCGTCATACCCTCAATGTCGCTATTTGTTTTTCCACCCTTATAGTTATATGATGTTTCACAAATTTTACACATAGTTGTATTATCTTCAAGATTAAAAGTAAAATGGTTATATGCTGAAGATGTTTTTTTCCTAGACTTCAAACCACTACTAGTACTAACGTCGATACCGGTAGCATAGAAATAACGTGTTTTGAAGATTATGGTTTTTAACCACTATCTACAAGATCATGCATATAAGGATTATAATCAAAAGAATTTAAGTTTGGATTAACCCTAGGTTGAATTGGGATATTTGCTCACTTTTGTGCCATTTAAAGAATATTTTTTAGAGCTATAAAAAAACTAGTAAATAATATAAATATCAATAATAGCAAAAAAATAAGAAACAGTATACCAAACACTTAAATCGCCAATAATCTTCTACTACCAAGAAAACTTGATTGAGCAGATAGATTACGAATTTTGATCGAAGATTGTGGAAAAATATTATAGAAGAAGATATTAGTTTGAAATATTATAGTAGTGATTATAGTAATTAGGTTACTGAGCTTCCAGAAGAACAATATTATTTGGGAGATGATATGAGAGATGCATGAATAATGACGAGGTTTATTCTTTATTTATTTTTTAAATCTGTTACAAAACGGATATCCGTTTTGTTCAACATTTTTTTATAATCAAAATATATATTTTTGAAAATTTTAAAAATACCAAAAAACGGATATCAGTTTTGAGTAATTGTTTTGAAAACAATATAGTCGTTCCAAACCAGATATCCATTTTAGAAACGGTTTTAACTCAATTTTTTTATAAATAGGATGTTTATTCTTCATATTTCTCACATAATCAATTCACTACTACTATTTTTCAAATTATAATTCAAATTTTATTTCCTCAATTCCTATTTCTAATGGCTCAGCAGATAAAGAAGAAAAATACAACAATGCCCGAAGGATCTGCATCGAGGATAAGAAGAGTCGCGAGAGAGAGTCAAGAGTCGAAAAAGAATCATCGAATGTATACAAGGTTATTGAAGAATGCGTCGAAGGTGATGTTCACGTTCATAACAAAATGGCACCAATAAAAATGCAAATTTTAGTTGATCATCTTAATAACATGATGGGTTTGTTTTATTTGGCCAAATTTAGTTGCAGATGATATATAGAATTAGTAAAATAATTTTATACAACTGCGAGTATGATTTTAGATGATAATACGAATTTGGGAATGAAGTGTATAATTAATAATACGACTTATAACTTTTTTGAAACTAACATACCATAAGAATTTATGTTACCAATATATTATCTTTATGGAAATCCTTTAAGGTCTTTAAGGTATCCTCGTAATAATTTTCATGTTGATTGACCTATAACGTTGGATGAAGTAATCCAAACACTAAGTAATGATAGAAATTAGCCAATGGTTCGCAATAAACTTAAAGGTAATAGGTCTATCCCATATGGAATTTAGAAAGTAGCTTTGAAATTAGTTAATACTTGTTTTATCATTCATAATAATAATGATTCAAACTTTTTGAATCTTCAAGCATTTGTAACTGATGCTATATCATTCGAACACATAATAAATTTACCTAGTTTGCATTGGACATATGGATTTGAGACGTGATGGTAAAAAGTTACCTTATAAGATGATAATAACTCAGTTTCTTAAGAATAAGGGGGTAGATGTTACATGATGGATTTGGCGTCCTATTCGGCGGAGTTCTGATTATAAGAAGCCAAGAGACATATTCTTGGAATGAACAACTCTGGTTGAAATGACATATGTTTTTACTTTTTTTGAATACATTGGAAGAAAACTAGCAGTTGAATGGGTGTAGCACACCACTTAATCTGCCTACAAATTGGGGGCAGTCTATCGGGCACCGTACGATACAGGAACCGAGTCAGTCGACCACTTCCAACGTCGGTAGTTCTTCTCATAAACTTGAATATATATTTTTCGACCGAAAATATATGGAATGGATAAATTCTCAAAATATGAGCAATTGGAATAGAATTGAGACTTAAAATGTGAACAGTTGGAATATAGTTGAGACTCGGCTTGGTTAATTACACACCACAATCGCGTCACGACGAGCACATACGAAAAATGATGCATAATTGGCTTTGGATTCACGTGTTCAAGAAATAGATGTTGATACTCTTCCTCCTCCATACTCTCCAATATCACCAATTTATGACATTGAAGATCCTCAATTATGATGACTTAGTTTTTTTTATTCGATTGTATTAACATTTTTCTTTTTTATGTTTTTCTATTTAATCGTATTAAACATCGTTATTATTTTGTTCAATTAATCAATCTGATCTATTGCATGGTTTTATTTATACAAATATTAACCATTTCTTTATTAATTAAATGTTTATTTTGATTTTATATATAGACAATTCCTACCATTTTACATTCTTGTATAAATATATAATATTCCAACAACTTTAAATATATAGTTCAAATGTTTAATAAACCATTACTTGAAAGATCTTATAAACTATATAAAATATCTATCTAATAATTTAAAGATCTAAAGATCCCAACAACTTTAAAGATATAGTTAAAATGTTTTAATAAACTATTAGTTAAAACATCTACTAAACTATTTAAAAGATCGAATAGTTGAAAGATCTACAAATTTAAACATTTCAACAACTTTAAAGATATGATTAGAAAAATCTAATAAACCACTAGTTAAAGTATAAAATAAACTATTTAAAATATATAAATAAAATTACAAAAAATATTAAATAAATATCTAAAATATTATTTTTATTCTACATCTGTATATTTGATTATATCTCGGTCTTAGGATACTCTACATTTTTTTAATACTATTTTGAAAAACAAATAGATTTTTTATTCTACATTTGTATATTTGATTAGATCCCGGTCTTAATATGAAAAAAAAAATTGCTTTATAAAAAACTTGCACGGGTGGAATCAGAACTCGTGTCTTTTCTCTCTATTTTATAAAAAAATGAATATTTTTAATTATTAAATTTATATAAATTTATTTTTAGTTTACTTTTAGGAGTAGAGTCATCTTTATTTGGCAATGTTACCAAATTTTGGTTTAGACTTTTATCTCATTTTTTTTAATCTTTATAATAATAAAAATAAACTTGTATGATATGTGTTTTGTTTCAACAAAAGTGTATATCAATTGTTTTTGGATTTACTACAAAACGATGATCATTTATTTTTATTTTTATATAATATTATATTACAGACTCATTGATCCATTAAATCAATAAAATTTTGTTTTAAAATTCTATATTTTTTGATCGTTAAGATTATATAAATCATTATGTATCTTACGTAAATCAAATAATATTATATATATATATATATATCTTTTTATAAATTGTTATAGTTATAAATATGTAAATAAGAACTTTAAGTAATGTTTCCAAATCTTTATTTCAGTCATCCTTAATTTGTTATCAATTATAAATTTTGTAATTTTTTATTTTATTTTTATTATAATATACAAGTTATTATATAAGTTATTTTGAAAATATTATGTAATTATAAGATTTATAAAATTATGAAGTTGAAGTAAAACAAAAACTATTACCAAGTCCTTTCATTTATTATAAAGTCTCCAAATTTGTTATCATGTTTGACTATTTATAATTATAGTTATTTATTTATATTAAATAATATTTTATAATTTTAAAATAAATAAAATAATAATTAGGATTGGTGGATAGAATTTAATAAATTTTTTTGTTTGATTCTTACCATGGACAAAAAAATTAGTTTTGAAGTTTGAAAATATATAAAAACATATTTTGAAGGATGCAAAATTTGGTATGTTTTGAACTTAATTATTTATAAATATATTATTGAAATTTATTTTAATTATTGATTTAGCATGAGTTTATATTTTTTTATTAAATGTATTTGAATATAATATATAATTTTATTAATATTTGAAATGTTTATTAATATATTTTAATAAAATAAAATATATAAAATATTTTATTTATGAGAAATTATTACATACAGATAGTTTCTATTAAATATTCTATACGTAAAAATTACTAACCACGGGTAGTTTTCACATAAAATTTATAATAGTTAAATAAATGGTCAATTAGATATGCGTGAATCACTTGATTTTCTATACTGGATGATTATTTGTTTTTCTCTTTACGCTTCTCTCTCGTATTTAAACTATATATACATGACTTTCTATTTTCTCTCTACCAATGAAAACAATCTTATGTTTATTCTCTAATAACTTTCAACCTCTTGTACAACTTCAAAAGCTTTGACTAATCCGTTTTAAATCTTGGACATCCTCCACAAAATAATTTCTGGTGACTTATTTACCCCCTTATTCACATAAAGACTCTAAACAACATCATAACACAAATAAACCTCACCAAATTGGCGCCGCTTGTGGGATTCGATTGGCAATCTAACTATTTTGCTTTATGAAAAATCCAAAAAAATCAAAGAGAATTTCATATGTGGAAACTGATCATTCTGTTGGTGTGGAGACGCTCAATGGAAAATCTACGACTCTAGTCGTTTTAGCTATGGATTTCAAGCATCTAGTGAATCAACTAAGAAATAAACCAACCACTTCAAAGATTTGGAGGCGATGCTGACACACCTGTTTTGTGCCCGAGATACATGATCTAGCGTCTAAAAGATACTAATAAAAACAGGGGGAGAGATGACACCACAATTTCTATGACAAAAGTTTTGTACCAAAATGTCACCAACAAATGCAAGTTCCCATTCCAAACCAAAAAAAATTACCACAAAGAAAATTCAGATCAAGGGTCCTCCAGCTAAAATTAAAGACATGATCATCACCGTTGTAGCAAGAGAAGAAGGAAGACTCCAACATCGAAGCATACAACAAAAAGAATGAGAATCATGTCCTATAGCAACACACACCCTAAAAATGTACAAAATGACAATGGAAAGCCAAACCATCCCACTAGTAAGTGCTCAACTTTGGCCAAACGAATACCAGGCTCCTATAGTTCCTCAAACAAATCAACAAAATATTCGTCAATATTATCCAGTACAACCACGAGTTTAGCCGAACTACCTACATGTCTCTCTAATGATGCATCATCTTTGTAAATAAATTTTACTCTATTTGTACCGTTCTACCCAACTGTGCACTAAGGCTACCCTAAGACACCAGCCAAAATAGATGAAAACCATTAAAACTTGCATCCCCAACCTTACATGAATCAATATAACCCTATTTAGTTCATCCAACCGTTCAACCTAACCCTTATGGTACCACATAACCACAAGCCCAATTCCCACATGGTTATCCAAAAGTGAATTAGACAAATAACAACTTCCAGCCTTTGACTATGTAGTGGTAAGGAATCTAACAACAATAAAAATCTTAACCCATCATCTATAAAAGAAACTAGTAGTGGTAAAGAATCTAACAACAATAAAAATCTTAACTCATCATCTATAAAAGAAACTAGAACAAAAGACTATACTTTACGAAAATAAAGATCTCATTGATACTTAATGTCCACTAGCACCATTCTTTCTCTCTCTCTCTCTCTACTATTACTTTATTTGCTTAGATTGCCATCATCAGAATTTGAGAGATCCAAATTTTATCTTTGCTTTAAACAAGTTTATCTAATATATTCTTCATCATTTGATGTTTCTTATTCTAAATATTTTACTACATCAAAATTTATCCTCCTAACTTTTAAAAGAAAAAGTTATCTATACTTCATAGCCAAAGCACTCTAAATATAATGAAACTCCACCTTTATTTTCTCAGGAATTATTTTGATATCTCTCTCAATTTTTCTTAAGAAAACATGAGTGGTAATAAAAAAATACCAAGAAAAAACGTTTCAAAAAATTACTCCATTAAAAAACCCTATACATCTAGATCCCGAAGAACTTCCAAAGAACGTGGTTGAAGACCAAAATTTCTTACAAGAATTATTCAGTTACCAAACCAGAACCTTTAGATATATATTTAATAAAGAACATTAATACTTTCAGGCTTTATAAGGTATCCCAGACTATATAGCACCTCGCTGTCCTAAAGTTGGCGACTTACCCAATTATATAGAAGAAGATGAAATCTTCATTTTTCTTGCTTCATTTGAATGAGACATACAATTAACCTTTAATCTTTATATTGTCGATTTCTTAAAATAGGTTAAAATCTTTCCCACCAAACTAACAACTAATGAGTGGCGCGCATTACTGAGTTTAATACTATTAGACAAAAATATTCCCCTTCAATTTTCTTTTTTAGTGCAAAAATTAAAAAAAAATCGAGACAATCCCTTTCATTTTTTTATTGTAAAATACGTCAATGGAGTTATCATTTCACCCTTCCCTAAACACAACTAGAAAACAAATTTTACCTATGTAACCAGAATTGTGGAGTCTATAAATTATACTGACAAATTTGGTCAGATAGAAACAAGGTGGATGCAAACACGAGAGATAAGATTTATTCTAGTTAATTTTATCATCTAATCTATTATTTACTTTTCCAATATACTCTTTCAATTTCTTACTTGTTTTGTAGACCCAAACAAATTTCTTAGAGCTTTCAATAAATTCCTTCATAATGACAAGCCTCTAGAGATTCTGTATGCTGCTGCTCGACATATCTACTATTCTGACTTGCATTATCTTTTAGCACAATAAAATTTCATCCAAGTTGGACTTTGCCTTTACCAGAAATCACCATGAGCGCCGATGGTAAACCAATGATTTGAAAAACCGCAAATCCAGTTACATTTTCAAGTGTTCTCGCCATACTCCACCAAAGATTATAAACCTAGAATCATCAATATATCAATATAGGGCTCCCGAAAAATAAGATGAAGAAGGAACTAGATAACACCAATGTTGTCAATGCTTCACTAAGCAAAAGTTCCCTAAGAAAAAAAACCTCAATACCGATGCTTCAAAAAATGCTGACCTTACCCAAACTATTTTAAGTATCTTCTCTTGTTAAGAGAACAATAAAATTGACGACAATAAAGACATATATCCCTATCTAGACAAAGAAACCTTATATAAAAAATAGAAAATAAAATAAACCAAGAATACCACCAGCTCCACCAACATCAGTAGTGATCGTACCAACTTTACCAATACTCCTGCTACTAAATCCAATACTAAGGGTTCTATCAACAAGAATGTTGAATTTTTTTTACCCCATCCCTCTTGTCAATCTAGGCAAGAAACAAACAGAGAAAGAACCAGATTGTAGATGTGATACATTCCTTTATCGAATGTCATAAAATATTTACTATGCAATCATCAAATCAAAGCCTCAACGGAAATTTCACATCCATTGGAAACCCTAATTTCTCCCGAGTATCGATAACCCATCCTATCATAGGAACACCTATCTTTGTATCCATTCCATCTCCAACTTTAATCATATCTTGTCAACTTTCACACTGTCCTAACATGGTATAATACAACAAGATGAGCGCACATGATATCGTTCAAATGAAAGTTGAAATCTAATTAGAGGTTCATTATCAACATTAAACTTTTCTTTCAAACAAATATTACATTTTCAACATCTTTTGATTCGTCGCTATTATTGTTTTTTCTATAGTATTCAAATTCACTAACAAATGCTACATGATGATGAATCCTCACAAAATGGATGTCATGGCAAACATTCAACTTGTAGATATTGTGGTTCAGGAAACAAAGAATAGATCTGGTAGCTTTTCAAAAAATATTGCACAACTTGAAACAAGCTTATGGGAAAATGGAAAAGATAAAAAGATATTGATAACTTTATTCTTACCATCCAAGTTGAGAATAATACCGCTATTGTTGAAAAGAGAGAGTTACGCACTCAATATGTAAAATTAATCAAACAAATTACATATTAGACCACTATAAACACCGACCCGATCTCTAAAACAACTACTATCTCTAACCAAAACAAAGGTTTAAACACTGAAATCAGAACTCGAACTGCTCAAATCTCTACTTTAAACTTGGAAATTAAATTACTTTAACAAATTTTCATTGATTTCGAGAAAACTAAAGATATAGAAATTAAAAATACTGTAGAAGATGACGAGAGAAATACTTGCAAGGCTATAACTGAGGGAGAACACGTTGATTATGTTGCTGCTTAAGGTTTAATTAAAAAGAGTCAAAAATAAATTATACTGTCAATTTTCAATCCAAATTATAACATTCAGCTTAGAGACCTAAACGTGTTGTTACCAGAAGATGAACGTCCTAACAGACCTCTTGAGCTATCAACTCTAAAATATAAATATGATAACATAAAAGAAAATGAAGAGCCTACCACAGAAACTTCTTCTATGGTCCCTACTGAAAAGGAGAGAAGTGAAGACACTACCACTTTTGAGATGCAACACTGCAACAACAAGAAACCCAAGACGAAAGATGATGAATCCCCTCTTACTAAAAAATCGCCACCTATCAAGGCTATCATCATCAACAATGGTGAGGTCATAACATAGTTGAAAACTTTATCCTTTTGAATTTTATTTTTTAACGTACTTTGAAGAAATATATGTACTTTAAATTTCCAAACTATGCTTTATTTTATGTTGAACCTTGAATATTTTACTTTTTATTCTCATGCGAGTAGTTTTTATCTCATTTTTATCTCTATTGGTCTTATGTTTTACGTCTTTGACAAAAAATATTATGTTTGAAAAGAATTTGTTACCTCATACTTACTGATTGGATGAATTAGTTAGTGAGAATTAACCAGAAACTTTTATCTTTATGTAACTTACTTCTGACAACATCTTCATACATTTTTATTTATTGTGGAGATGTCAAGACTTAGTATGGCCACTTGCATAACATTTAATATTTTAGCTCAACGCTTGGTTTATCAACAATAAGAGCGACATTAACTATTATGTATTATGCCCACTTGCATAACCTTTCAGTATTTCAACCTCAAGCTTGGTACTTCAACCATAATCGCTAATTTGACTACTATATCAGAGCATAATATGACCACTTGCGTAACCTTCTGGCTTTTCAACCTTAGGGCTTGGTTTATTAACCATAATATTTGATTTGGCTATTATGACAAGGCACAGAAGGGTCACTTTCGTAAATGTTTGGTCTTTTGACCTTAGACTTGGTTTATTAACCATAATATCGTATTCATAATTCTATAGGACCCCCTCTCCCCTCCTATGTAACTTCATTTTCTTTGTCTATTTTGTGACCCTCCCGAAAATTTTAAATATCTTGGATAGGAAAACGAGAAATTTTATTGATGAACTAGCTTTATAATGCTCCTCACTAACACCCCCCCCCCCCCACACCACCAGAAAGGAAAACAAAGCGCACATTGATCTTACAACTTTTATGTATAAATTTTCAAATGTTTAATATTCCAAGGATGCTTCAAAATCTAACCGATCATATCATGTAACCTGTATGCTACATGATACCCTTTAAAAACAAACTTGTACGACAATTCCCAGTTTGGAGCTAATTTTCATACGCTTTTGTCATTTACTCCGTGTATTGTTTTCTTCACAACTAATTCAGCTTCCTTTAAAATTGTTGGTTTTAATTTTGAATCATATTTGATTTTCATTAGACTCTTATAATGTTGTGGTCTAACTTGAGCCTGCTCTCGACACTCTTCAAATAAATCCATTCGATATTTGCTTTCCTTGAATATTATATTCTTCTGAATAATACCGTATTCAATGACTTCGAATATAAACCTCTGCAGGAACCACGATATCCATCCCATAAACCAAAGAAAAATATGTTTCCCCATATTGAATTCAAGGGTTGTCTCGTAAGCCCACAACAATTCTGATAAATTGTATGGTCATTTCTCATTGGCCCTTTCAACTTTCTTTTCGACCCCATCAATAATCTTTCTACTTGTTATCTTCACTTGCCCAATGGTTTGAAGATGATAATGGGTTGAAAAATGTTGTTCAATTCCATATTCATTCCAAAATGTTGTCATTATCTCATATCAAAATTAAGGTTAATTAGTGGTCATTAATATCCTTGCAGCTCTAAACCGTAATAAAATTTGACTCTGTAAAAAATCACAGATTTCCTGAGCCCTTATTTTTTTTATAAAGCCTTTACCTCTACCCACTTTGAAACTAATTAACGACTACCACTAAAAACTGCCTCCAACACCCCAAAATGAATTGTTCTAGCATACAATTAAAAATAATTACACTCTTGAAAAATGGCCTTGACATCAGTCGCCAATTTTGGCCAATAGAAACCCACAAGGAGAAAATGTATGATCAAAATTGTATACCCACAATAAGCCCCAAAAATACCTTCATACAAATCTTGTAGAATAAAAAATACATCTTCTTTATTCAAACAACGTAGCAAAGGTCTCCTAGACATCATAAACACAATTAGCTTGACTTACTACTTATACTGAATATGATCTTACCCAAATGATTTGTACTTCATAAGTACGAGCTAACTTCAAACCTCATAACACAACCTCATACACAGCAACATTATTGGTAACATCAAACCCAAATTTTATCGACTGCTGAGTTTTATTACCAAATGACCCTTTCAAAATGATTCCTGCTCCACCTCTATCAACACTTGAAGCTCCATCCACATTGACTATCCATTCAGAATTCATTGTTGTGTCAAAATATGTACCATCGTCATCATTCATTCGTTCACGACCTCAATTATCCATTCAAAATCCATTATTGTATTATATTGCGCATCCTCATCATCATTCATCCCTTCACCAACAAACTCTCTTATGAAATCTACCACTGCTTATGCTTCGATACCAGTATAAGGTTTATGACTGTTATCGGATCGGACCGGTTCCGGTTTTGATTATTCTGAGCTCAAACCAATAGTTATTGGGCCAGACTAGTCTAGACTGCTAAATTAGTTGAGTTTAAATTCCGGACCGGTCTCGGCCAGTTAACTAATTAGGTCGGTCCAGACTAGTTAGGTTTGCTCTAATTAAAGTATAACAAAATAATAGCAAATTTATTTATGTAAAAATCAAACTCAATGCCGATCATAGTCCAATGTGTTCTTAAACCACTAGCTAAATTCCCAATTATGTTTGTTGTTTCAAACTTACTTAAAGATTTATGTTCTTCCAAAACAAATATATATTTACTAAGTTATTTTTTCCAGATATTAAATGTCAATAGATATAGTGATCTAAAAATGTCGTTTCAAACCGTCATCGGCCCATGGACTTTATACTTTATAAAATTATTTACTTATTTAATATATGTTGAATATATTGATTAAATGTTATATTTAATTTGTTGTATTATAATTTATTATATTAATTAAATATTTTTAGTAATATTAATGATATTTATTTTATTATTTGGATATTAATTGATATAAAATTAAGATTAAAATTATACATATTATAAGAAAATTAATCAGTTTTTTATTTGCTTTATCATTTCAGACTACTAATTAGTCAGAGTTCAAACCTTGGTTCGTTAACAAATTGATGACATTATTGGATCGATCTCAGATAAGTTTTATAGGACTGGTCTCGGGAAAATTACCAGGTTGATAAGCCCACTAGCATCCGTAATGAGGTTCATATATAATATCATATTCTCCCAGTTCTATTAGCCACCATGCGAGTCTTCCCAAGACATCAGACTTTTGTAACAAACTTCTCAAAAGGAAAAGTATGACTTCGAAAATAAAGCCTTATTTTTCTTACAACTACAACTAAACTTAAAGCCAAGTTTTTCAAATTCAAATATCTTTTTAAGCTTAAGTTAAACTTTTATTCACATACTAAACCGTATTTTCAATGTATCAACTCCTCTAATAAACACAAAACTTATCGCATGACTAGATACAGAAAGATAAAAGTATAAATACTCACCTCTCGTCGGGGATGACAAAATCTCTAGTGGAATCAAAAGTTTTTTTAAAACATGAAATACTTCATCACACTCTTTATTACAACAACATTTCTTAGTTAACTTAAGGATTTTGAAAAATAGATGACTACTGTTAGATGCTTTGAAAATAAATCACGATAAAACCGCTAAGCCTGCCAAATTTTGCATTTCTTTGATGGTTCATAGTGGTTCCATGTTTAATAATGCTTTAAGTTGCTCGACATCAGTTTCAATTCCATTATTGTTGATAATATACCCGAGGAACTTCCAACTCCGAACTCCAAAAGAACACTTCAAATGATTGAACTTAAGATTAAATTATCCTAAATTCATAAAAACTTTAGACATAACTTCAACTTGCCGATCCTCGGTATTACTTTTAATGATCAAGTCCTCTATGCATGCTTCTGTATTCTTCCCAACTGATTGTAGAAAATTTGATTAAACACCCTCTAATAAGTCGATCCATATAGTAATTTGATTCCCGTATATCATCAAACCTCATGGATTTTTCTTATACTTTGACGATAGTCTCCACCTTTTGTTGAGAAAAAACCCTCATATTCTGACAAACTAACCTCAATATTCTATCAATTGCCAATTTATGATAAATAACCGGAAAAATAACCCCAATAACATCATTAACATTCAAAGAAAAAATATCCTCATTATCTCTTAGTAAATTTACAAGTTTAGTCTTAAAATTGTGACTCAATTGACTACCAACTTTAACCACTCGTTCGCTCAACACCTCTTCTTCATCCATTTTATCCAAACACTCATCACATTAAAACTTTTCCCTTAGATTATCAACCTCCATTTCAAACTCTTTTCTCCCATCCGTTTGACGACCCTCTAACTGATAGAAGAATAATTTTTGAGGATCCAATGAGATTACATAATAATCCCTAACCACTCTTGACTTTTCTTAATAATATGAACAAAATTCCTTACCGGATATTTGGTATTACCATTCTCAATTTCCCCGACACAACTAGAATATTTACCTTTGTAACTCATATTTTTGTATCAGTCGGCTTGCATAGCGGAACACTAATCATCTTATCATAACTTCTCTTAAAAAGAATGTTACTTATAAGGAGTAATGACTTCTCTCATATCACTATTAGTAACATATAGATCAACGAACGACTTCCTATAATAATTGTATGACGACTCATCAACTAAATGTATATCTAAATATTTTTTTGTGCATTTTCCTAGAACTTGAGCGCGTTCCAGATAAAGTGTCGCCATCTGAGATAATATTCAACCACTGCTTTCTCTTATCACCTCTATTTCCTTCCAACTTTGGACCTTCACATGACTTATTATTGTTTTCTCATTATTCTCCTTATTTTTCTTTTTAACAAATATAATCAAATCCCCATTATCTAACAACCTTTGAACCTCATTTCTCAACTGATAACAATCATCAATTAAATGACCATGATTATTATGATAGGTACATAAATACTTTTAGGCCTCCCAATATCTAGAGCTCACATTTGGACGAGATGGTTTAAAGTTTATTTTTTGATTATTATGATAGACAAATAAGATTTATTTTTTGATTATTAGTTAGATGACCATGATTATTATGATAGGTACATAAAGTTGATTTTTTTATTATTGACTTTTTTATATGTAAAAAATATACAATAATTCGTATCGATGGAGATCCAAGTTTGAAATTTGATTTTTTTGTTTGCAACTTTACGAATTTGACGAGAACTTTGAAATTTTTTAACTGGTTGGTATTTTGGTTTACAATTGTACGAACTAAGTGGAAACTTTAAAAGTTCTTACTTGGCTAGTACAATGAGAGCTATATAAAAACTTGAACATTCTCAAATGATCCCCATTTTAGTTCTCAAGTTTAGGAATCATGTACGAATTCCAAAAGTTTTTATGTGGGTTTGTACTATGATGACAATTTGAGAACTTCAACAAGATTAAAGTTTCAAAAAATTTCACATGGTTGATAAAATGAGAACAAGTTGAAAACTTAAACCATATAAGAATTATAAAATTTCTCATTTGTTTTGTACATATAGGACCATTTGGGAACTTGAACCAAGTAAAAGTTTTAAAAATTGTTACCATGTTCACATGGTAAAATAAAAAAAAATCAATTGGTCGATTGATTGTTAACTTTACAAACTATGTAATAATTTTTAAGTTTTCACCTGGTTTGTATATTGAAGACTATTTGAGAACTTCAAAATTTTCAGGTAGTTATTATTTTTGTTTTCAAGTTTACTAACTATATAATTTTTTTATAGTTTCCATCTAACTTCTATAATAAGGACTAGTTGAGAACTAGAAAAGTTTCAAATGATCTTTATTTTGGTTCTCATTTTTACGGACAAAGTAAGAAATTGGAAACTTATCAAATGATATTCAATGTACGAACCAAAATTAGACTAGCGTGAGAATTTCAAATATTCTTACATAGTTGAGAACTAGATTTTAAAAAGAAATTTAAAATATATCAAAATTACCATATTTTGCTTATTTTTATTTTTTCAATTATAAATTATTAAATATATTATTTTAATAAAAATAATATAATTACTTGTAGTTTGGTAAAAATAATAATATTATTTAAATTTTTTAATAACATTCTTGATATTTCACAACCAAATTGAATGAGCAAAATCTTTTAAGTCTCACCTAAATAAATGATAATATTTAATTGTCTTTTTACTTATATATGTACATCTTTTTTTTTTCTTTTCCGGAGGGAATCCGCAGCCGCTACTCAGAGTACAATGAGTGCGCACAGGGTAAACCCTCAGTCTGACGCGATAGCCTGCAAACCAACGCCAGAAGGTAAACCACACAAGGTGACAGGCTCAGCCGAGAAAGCGTATGCAGAGGGACTCGAACTCATGACCTTTTGGTTATAAGAATGTCATGCTCAACCAACTCGGCTACCCCTTGGGGGCTTATTAATAAAATAAATTGTTTTTAATGATTTATACGAAAATATATCCAAAATTAAAATGTTTATCTATTTATATTTAAAATATCTAGACTAAAAATAACGTTTAATTAATAAAATATAATCACTAATAAATAATTAGTAATCCTACCTACGAATAATAATATACTCCATTTGTCCCAATTTATTTGTAGTTTTCGAGAAAGTAAATTGTCCCAATTTACTTTCTCGTTCACGGATTTCAAACTTGCATTGATGATTTACTATGTAGTCCTTCATCATTTAATTATTCATTTAAGTTTTGTTTATAGTGTTTTATTAAAAAATAAAAAAAGTTATTTATGAAAAATAAAACAACTTTTTATAATTTTAAAGACAATAATTACATATATTAAATAATGTGTCAACACCTTATACGACAAACAAATTAGGATAGAAAGAGTAATAGTTTGTAGATACCGGTGAGTTTATGCATTGCCACAGAGATCTCTTACCTAACACTTTCACTATCGGATTCTACAAGCCCATTAACAGTTATTAAATCTTATGGTTCAGGAATTAGAAACCATATATATTATTCAATCATAAATCAAATTCAACTTTTTTCATAACTATAGTTTGTGGAAGAAATAACATAATTTTTCTATTTTACTTCACAAGTTGCATTTATTCTTCAACTTGAGTCGGTTCTTCACCTCATCAAATGTTATTTATTTTAGTGTAATTGGATCGACTAGTCGACCAATTTAATCATGATATATTATCAAACAAGTCGTAGAGTGCGGAGTGCACGCTTGTTAGATTATATCAAACAAATCGGCTACTGTTGCAAGTCAACAGAATTTCGAAATTGAAAATTTGACCGTTTTATTCAAATTTGAAAATTTGACCGTTTTAACACAAAACCGGTTGAGAGACCCTAACTGCCGTAACTTCCAAACTGTATTTTGGTTGGTCGAATTTATAAATATGGGTTCTGTTGAAAGGGAAATTATATCATTTTCATCCTCTCTGTTCAAAGTACATATCTCTGATTTTATCCAATTGAAATTTTTGGAGAACCCCAAAAATATTTCAATAAGAAATTGATTACAAGACTTCAGAGATTATCCGGAAACGAAACACTATTTTCTACAATTTATTGAAATATTCTGGTCTTGTTGATGAAGATAGAGATGACGAACGGAGGAGAATCTGCGAAGGAGATGACAAGTAAATTCGCTAAGTTGGACAAGTTCGAAGGACATGATTTCAGACGATGGCAGAAAAAGATGCATTTTCTGTTGACTACACTCAAGGTTGTGTATGTCTCGAGTACCCCCTGGCCAGAGATCACTGAGAATGAAACATTGGAACAAACGAGGAGGCGCAACAAGTGGGAGAATGACGACTACATTTGTCGAGGCCATATATTAAACGGTATGTCTGATACTTTGTTTGATGTATACCAAAATGTCGAATCTGCAAAAGAATTATGGGATTCTATAGAATCAAAATACATGGCAGAAGATGCTTCTAGTAGGAAGTTCCTGGTTAGTAATTTTATAAATTACAAAATGGTTGACTCTAGACCTGTAATGGAACAGTATAATTAACTACTAAGAATTCTGGGTCAATTTGTTCAACACAATATGAAAATGGACGAATGTATTTCGGTTTCTTCTGTTATTGACAAATTGCCTCCTTCGTGGAAGGATTTTAAACACACACTGAAACACAACAAGGAAGAAATGACTCTAGTCGAACTTGGTAGTCATTTTAAGATTGAAGAGTCTCTAAGGGCTCAAGATGAATTAAGTAATCCCAAGGGTAAAAACCAAGTGGGAAACTCATCTGTAAATATGGCTGAAAGCAGCGGATTCTTTAAGAATGGAAATACAGATAAGGGGAATAAACGAAAGTTTAAAGGAAACAACAAAAACAGTAATTTTAACAGCAAAAAGCCTAAAATAGCATGCTGGAAATGTGGCAAACCTGGTCACTTTAGAAGGGATTGTCGAGTTGGAAAAGGCAAAAATAATGTTGGTCCAAGTGGGAACAATGCTGGTTCAAGTGGACAGAATGCTGGTTCAAGTGGATCTAAGGATCCTGAAAAGCAACAAGGTCAGATTTTATTTCAGAATTCTAATTCTGGTCAAAATTATATATCTCTAATATCTGAAGCATTTTATGTGCAGGATGATGATGTTGCTTGGTGGGTTGATTCGGGAGCAACAAGTCATGTATGTAAAGATCTTCGATGGTTTAGTAATTTTCAACCGATTGAAGATGGACCTTCACTTAAGATGGGAAATGTTGCTACCGAACCAATCAAAGGACTAGGAAATGTTAAATTACTATTTACTTCTGGAAAGTACATATTATTGAACAATGTATTGTATGTTCCTGGGATTCGAAAGAATCTTTTGTCTGGTGTTGTTTTAAACAATTGTGGTTTCAAACAAGTGTACGAAAGTGGCAAATATGTTTTGTCAAAACATGGTGTATTTATGGGATTCGGATATTTATGTAATGGTATGTTTATGTTAAATATTAATGTTTCGTTCGAAAATGATTCTGTTTGCATGACTTCTACTACTGTGTGTAGAAATATAAATAAAACAGAATTATGGCATGCTAGATTAGGACATGTTCATTATGAAAGAATAAAAGACATGTCTAAAATGAGCCTTATTCCTCCTGTTGATGCAAATAATGAAAAATGTAAAACTTGCATGTTAACTAAGATAACTAGAAAACCTTTCAATAATGTTAACCGAGTTTCCAAAATATTGGAACTAGTACATAGCGATTTATGTGATTTCCATGCTACGCCTTCATTAGGAAATAAAAAGTATGTTATTACTTTTATTGATGATGCATCTAGATATTGCTACATTTATTTGTTGCATGCTAAAAATGAAGCTCTTGATAAGTTTAAAATCTATAAGGAAGAAGTTGAGCTACATAAGAATGATTTGATTAAAAATCTACGTACGGATATAGGAGGTGAATATTATGATCCTATATATTTTCAGTCTACGGGTATAATTCATCAAACCACGGCTCCTTATACACCACAACAAAATGGTATAGCTGAAAGGAAGAATAGGACTTTGAAAGAAATGGTTAATTCCATGTTGTCCTATTCGGGTTTGAGTGAAGGATTCTGGGGTGAGGCTATGTTAACAGCCTGTTATTTATTGAATCGTGTTCCTACTAAAAGGAATAAGATGACCCCGTATGAGCTTTGGTTTAAGAAGCCTCCAACACTAAATTATCTGAGAGTTTGGGGTTGTAGAGCTGTTGTAAGACTCACTGAACCTAAAAGGAAAAGTTTGGGTGAAAGAGATATCGATTGTATCTTCATTGGGTATGCTGAGCATTCCATTGCATATAGGTTCTATGTGTTAGAATCTAATGACTATGTGTCGGTGAACACAGTTATCGAGTCAAGAAATGCAATATTTGATGAAGAGAGATTTACTTCTATACCTAGACCTAGAGATTTGATTCAAAACTCTTTGAATAGGAACTCAAGTGAAATTGAAAATATATCAAGTGGTACCAATTGTGTACCTGGACCTTCTGAACCAAGGAGAAGTACTAGAGCCAGAAAAGCTAAGTCGTACAGATCTGATTTTCAACTATATTTAGTTGAAGGGTCAAGAGATAAGATTGACTATCAATATCAATACTGTTTTGTTATTGAAGATGATCCAAGGACTTTTAGTGATGCTATGGCATCAAGGGATGCTGCATTCTGGAAAGAAGCTATCCAGGATGAAATAGAGTCTATCATGCATAATAATACATGTGAGTTGGCTGATTTACCTCCTGGGTGCAAATCATTGGGAAATAGATGGATATTTAAACGAAAAATGAAAGTAGATGGCACTATTGAAAGGTATAAAGCTAGATTGGTTATCCAGGGATTTAGACAAAGAGAAGGCATTGACTTCTTTGATACTTATGCTCCGGTTGCTAGGATTTCCACTATTAGATTGTTGATTGCACTTGCATCTGTATACAATCTTGTAATTCATCAAATGGATGTTAAAACAGCATTCTTGAATGGTGATTTGGATGAGGAGATTTATATGAAACAACCGGAAGGGTTTGTGATGCCTGGTTGTGAAAACAAGGTATGCAAGTTGAAAAAGTCTTTGTATGGTTTGAAACAAGCACCAAAAGATTGGCATCAAAAATTTGATAATGTGATATTGTCTAATGGATTTATTCTTAACCAAGCAGACAAGTGTGTATATAGCAAATTTGATAATTCTGGTAAAGGAGTTATGATTTGTCTATATGTGGATGATATGTTGATTTTTGGTACTGACCAAAATCAGGTTAATGAAACGAAGAATTTTTTATCATCTAACTTTGAGATGAAGGATTTGGGGGAAGCTGAAATGATTCTTGGTATAAGAATCAAGCGAAAGAACAATAGTATATCGATTTCTCAATCTCACTATATTGAGAAGATATTAAATAAATTTAATTTTAAAGATTGTTCTCCGGTAAGCACACCTATAGATCCTAGTCTTAAGCTTCTACCTAATAAAGGTATTGCTGTATCTCAACTTGAATACTCGAGAGCCATCGGGTGTCTTATGTATGCCATGACTAGCACTAGGCCAGATATTGCCTTTGCTGTTGGAAAACTTAGTAGGTATACTAGCAATCCTAGTTCGCATCATTGGCAAGCTTTAAATCGAGTATTCAAGTATTTGAAAGGAACCATGAATTATGGTTTAACTTATACCGGATTTCCTTCTGTACTTGAAGGATATTCGGACGCGAGTTATATTTCGAATATGGAAGATCATTCTTCCACAAGTGGATGGGTATTTCTACTTGGGGGAGGTGCTATCTCTTGGGCATCTAAGAAACAAACTTGTATTACTGATTCAACAATGGAATCAGAGTTTGTGGCATTAGCAGCAGCGAGTAAAGAAGCTGAGTGGCTAAGAAATTTAATGTATGAAATTCCGTTGTGGCCCAAACCGATATCACCTATATCTATCAGATGTGATAGTGAGGCTGCCTTGGCCAATGTTTATAGACAAGTTTACAAAGGCAGGTCTAGACACTTAGGTGTTAGACACAGTATGATTCGTGAGCGTATCACGCATGATGTTATTTCAGTAGAGTTTGTGAGAACTCAATATAACTTAGCCGATCATTTAACCAAGGGGTTAAATAGAGATCTCGTGCACAAATCGGCTATTGGGATGGGATTAAAGTCCATTTGAAATCTCTCATGTTGAGATACCCAATTCCCATCTAATATGACATTACGTGTTGAATTCAATGTGGAAAGCTTAACATCAAGATATTGGAACACATTTGTATATCATCCCAAGGTATGTGTTCAGAACTGCAAGTTGTGAAGGTTGAAGATTATCTTCTTAATAGCTCTTTTGAAAAATTGCATATGCAGGTGCAAGATGAAAAGAACTACCTATTTGAGCATGAAGTTTAGCCGCTTCAAGAAGCTAGGACTTGGCTTTGATATGCTTAAGAAGGATAAGGACACAAGGCTAGTAAAATATAGTGTCAAGTAAGAACAAGTGAGAATGTAAATTTATGTGTATATTATCTTCATGTATTCATTGTGAATAGTAAAGGTTCAATCCTTAGTGATACCTTGATATTCGAATATTTGGAATGTGTAATATACTAATGTGAAATTCAATCGTTACGATATTTCATTTATGCATAAATTTGATATTTGATATGATTGTGTTTAGTAGATCATGAATTACACTAAAATGGGGGAAGATTGTTATTTATTTTAGTGTAATTGGATCGACTAGTCGACCAATTTAATCATGATATATTATCAAACAAGTCGTAGAGTGCGGAGTGCACGCTTGTTAGATTATATGACGATTAGCGGGGTCAAGGGGCGGAGCCCCTTGCGGGGTCCAAGGGGCGGAGCCCCTGGCTGGGGTCGAGCTGTTCAAAGTACATATCTCTGATTTTATCCAATTGAAATTTTTGGAGAACCCCAAAAATATTTCAATAAGAAATTGATTACAAGACTTCAGAGATTATCCGGAAACGAAACACTATTTTCTACATCAAATGCCTCTAACTCTTCTAAATTTCTATAAAAATTCTTTCATCACATAATAAATTTGGACTCTTCTGCTTCATTCAAAAATAATCTCTAGTGTAATAGCTCGTAGATCTTTTGAATACATATGATTTTAAAAATCGAAATCTCTAACACCATCAATAATAAATTCACATAATCCACAAATATATTTTTGATTATTTTAAAGCATGTAAATATTTGTATATGAATAGAGTGCGTACATAGTAAACCCTAAATAAAGTTATAGGCTATGCCGGAAAAGAGTAGATGGATTCGAATCATGATCTTTGGTAATAAGCATGCCTTGTTCAACCAAATCAACTGGAGCCATTAGTTTTTTTAAACTTAATAACAATTAATTGTATAATTAAAAAGATGAGAACTCATCCCAATTGAATATTAGGACCATTTTTTAAAAAGCAAATGTAACCTTTGAATATTACAACCATAAAACTATTAAAGATAATATATAATATAACAATTTAAGTTATTCATAATTCTAATTTTCAATACCTTACTTATGATCACTAGCGTTTTCTATATTAGTTGGCTAAAGAATTTGTCTACAGAGTTGCAAAATATGTGCTGTTTTCTTGAAAACTATATCGGTTTGGATAAAGAATCTGTCTTAATCTAACTCAACTTAAAAAACCCTAGATATTCAGATTTCATAAAACCTAAAGCAAATAGTATAACTTTACATGATAAAAACATAACTTAAAATCTCCAACACCAACAACAAATATTTATAAAAATACTAAATCCTCCCCCTCACTACAACACCTTTCCTTCATGAAAATAAACACAAACCCTATCTATCATCATCGTCACTTTTATCATCACAATCACCATTAGAAACTGTTCTCGAGAGAGGATAAGCATTCAAAGATCTTGGATAATACCCTTCTTCTTTTTCTTTCTTTTTATCCACATCTATTTTGGAAACTGTTCTTGAGAGAGCAGCACCTTGTTTATCCACACTTGCCGAAACTATTCTATTAAGAGAATAAGAACTCAAAGATCTCGGATGATAAGTCTCAATCTTCTTACCTTTTTTGTCGAACATAATATCTTCATCATCATCTTGGTCCGGAACTTTACATCTCTCTCCCAATATAATAGGTTTTATTAAAACCGAGTTTTCATCTATTGTTAGCTTCTCTTTCTTTCTTTTATTTTCCTTTTCTGGATCATCCATGTCAAGACCCTTGTTTTCCTTTTCCTTTGTCATCGCGATGATTTTCGAGACTTTAGAGCTAAACTTGGAGGACGATCTCCTTGAGCCCATTCTTCTCGACGAAGTTAGTGATTGTTTATCGGCCATTAGACTATTAGACGAATACGTTTCTTTCAATGCTTTCGCGGCTGGAGGCAATGGAAGCTCTTTAGTTTCGTTCTCTTTGATTGGATTCACTTCTTGTTGTTCATGTTTTATGTTGATTCTGTTGTTCAGAGCCGGTTCGTTTGTAGGAGGAGGAGAATGAAGATGAAGAGGTGATGGTTTTTTATTGGACCGTTTTTTGCGAATCCCACAAAGATTGGTGAACATTGCGATAACTGCAGCCATGGCTGCAGCTAACAA
Source organism: Limnanthes douglasii subsp. nivea (assembly GCA_036936605.1). Classification (NCBI taxonomy): domain Eukaryota; kingdom Viridiplantae; phylum Streptophyta; class Magnoliopsida; order Brassicales; family Limnanthaceae; genus Limnanthes; species Limnanthes douglasii. Next base: position 19,913,626 of record JAUPFV010000004.1, on the reverse strand, counting down.
GGAAAAGGGTATGGGGATGATTAACAAAGGATCACCATCACCTCCTGAAGGAAATCTTCTTCCCATTAATGAGACCATTAAAGAAGAGTTTAGTTAATTTTTAGGACCGTTTTTGGTTTTGTTGGTTTTTGTGTGTTGTGATTGTTAGGGAAATGTACAAGTGTACTGGTCGTTGTTTGTTTTTGGTGTTTGTGGTTTTTGGTTTAGCTAGTAAGCGAAACAGATTGCTTGCTTTAAGGGATTAGTCTGTCTAGAAAATGGAGGTTAATAGAGGAAAGTTTTGGTCTATATTTGTAAAACTTTTGGTAGTTTTTTATATTATAACAGCATATATTTAGGCTAAATATTAAATTTGTTCGCCTATATATTTGTTATATACTTAATCTGTTTTCTGAAATTTGTTACTTTAAAATGGTAAATTTGGAACACCAACATGCATGAAATATATAAATAAAACGTTTTATGAGTTGTATCTAATTGCTGTCCTGTACTAAGATTGGATGAACATTTTACGAATCAATACTAAAAAAAATATATAAAAGACATTAAAATTTATTTGATTCATCTATAAAATATATTAGATTCAAAGACACCGCACATTTTTCACTATGTAAAAGAAAATGAGAATGTCTAATAGGTAGTATATATAATTACAGTAGTCAAAATCATAATAAGACGAAAGAAAATCATAAAAAATGTCTAATAGGTATCATGATTGTTATCTCTCGTGATCGTCACACAAAGATTGTCTCTGAAGCTCCCGAATCCCTTGTTGCAAATTTCTTTGATATTTTTTTCTTCAAATTATATTTTTCTTTACTGTTAGGTCCACAATAAGCATCACATCCTCATATTATAAAAAATGATAAAAGTATTTTCATGTCTCTTTATATAGAAGAAGTAATCTGATTTACATCTAACAAAACTAGTGGTACCCATAAAATTATAAATATCATATACCATTTCTTGGAGCTTGTTTCAAACCATACAAGATTTATTTCAATTTCCATATTAAATTCTCATTTCATTTTTTTATAAAACCCTATGACTGAACCATATAAATATATTTCTTTACATCACCTTGAAAGAATTCAGTATTCACTTATAACTGCTAAATATATAAATTTTATACAACCATAATTCCTAAACCCAATTTGATTGTGTTTAGCTTCAAAACTGGAGAAAACAATATTAGTGTAGTCTACACATTCATTTTATCAGAAACCCCTTCATAACAAACCTAACCTTGTAACATGTATTCTCATCATGCTCTTTTTTTACTCTGTACAATCATTTGTTATGCAAAGCATTCATCTCTTATAGTAGCTCGACTAGTTGTCAAGTTTTTTTAAGGCATATAGTCCACCATTATCTTTCATATCTACCTCCCATCTTTTCAAATTATAAACTTGCAAAGTTTCAACATTGTTTTCAGACTCACATCCATTTAAAAACAAGATGTGATGAATATATGATGAATAACAATCCACTTTCTTAGGTATCGTACTCCTTCTCTTAAGAGTAGAAAACCAGAGAATTAGGATTTGGAGAAACTGGACTATCATGATGTATCTCACGAACTTCATTTTGATGGCCGTGGACATCATTTTCATTCACAGTATTTTAGAAATATCATCTAAAACAACATAATATTTTGCTTTTGGTGCCTTTGGTTCTTTAACTACATTTGGTTTGTCCTTGTATATAACATTCTCCTTAAAGATGACGTTATTTCTTCTTATAATTTTTTGGTTTTCTGGATCCCAAAAACTATAGCCAAAAGTATCATCTTCTATATTCTTCACGAACCTTAATCTGATATCAGTTGTTATGAATCAATGCTACAAATAAAATAAAAATAAAAATAAGAAACACCAGAATTCACTTGGTTCACCCAAAATAGACTACGTCTAATAAGCATTATAGATTTTTCACTATGGTAGAAAGGAAAGTGTGAACAATGATACACAATCCTAATACGATAGGGTGTAATATATTCGATTTTTTACATCTCAAAATTTGTATCCAAATGCATAATCTCCATAGCCAATCAATTGGAATCACCATACATGCATGGCAAACAACTAAATACTTTCAAGAAATAAAGATTTATCTACTTACCATTCCATACTTTGTCTGGAAATTTGAAACATAATGGAACTAATAGTCCTCTTGATCAGATAATCTGCAGTGTTGATTGCATCAGCCTGAAAAACATTTGGCAAACCAGCATGTAACCATATTCTTTTAGCACGTTCATTTAGGGCCCGAATTATGTTCTTAGTTACACCATCATGTTGTTTTGTTCCCGCAATGGTCATTTAAATTTGATTTCAATTTTTGAAAAATACTCTCTAAACCAATCATCAACACACTCACCCCCATTAACTGATCTTAGAAACTTCGGGTTCAAACGTGTCATATTCTATACCATGGCTTTAAATTTCTTAAATACATTATTTTTATTTTTTAAACAAATAAATGCACACTTTTCTAACAAATCATCAATAAATATGATATAGTATAATGAGTCACCAAGTGATGACACTAGAGATGATCTCCATAAATAAGTATGTACCAACTCTAATTTTTTTGGTTTTTGGAAATCTGCCATATTTGACAAAACTGTCTTTCTTCTACTTCCCAAATATGCAGCTCTCACACATGCTAATATCAATGGTATTCAATTCTTGTAATTTTCCATTAAACTTAAGTACCTTCATGTTATTCTCACTCATATACACAAGTCTTTGCTGCCTTAGAATATCACTAAAATCAGCAACTACAACTGTATCTACTACACATGTGTCTACTGTTGTTATACCATTTATAGACAAATACTATACCTTTCGTCATCAAGCAGTCCAATAGAAATCAAATTTCTCTTTAATTGTGGAACATGTTTAGCGTTATGGATTCTCAAAATGATCTATTGTCTTTTTTAAGCTTGACATCTTTAAAACCTACTATCTGAAGTGGTCTATTATCAGCTGCATAAATAATTTCGAAACCACATGTAGTATAATTGACAATGAGTTCTCGTTTTTGAAGTGGTATGCCAAGAAACTATATAGTCGACAACCCAATTATCCATGAAATTTCAATAGTAAGCATTAAGCCATCATATACGATTTTTGTAAGGAAATCTGCACTGTTATTACCGTTCTTCTTACTTTTTTTGTAATACCTTTGTATGTATTCTATGTGTCCGCGGTTCCAGCATCCAAGTGGAACCTTTGGACCTTTAAACAGCCTCTTGCTTTGCCATATTTTTTATTTAGATATTTATTTGTTTTGATTTTTCTAAGATGATATGCCTATTGAATCGAATTTAAATGCATAATTATTATTTTAATACTCACAATAATTGTTTTTTTAAAAAAATTCACCGAGAATCATATCGTGTATTTTTTGTACTTTACCTTATCCTTGTCGGTGAAATTACTTATGAAAATTCTCATAACTTACTAAATATTGGGCTGAGAAGATAAAATTATTAGGGCATAAATTTCATCATCAAATTCGATTGTGACAAACAATGGAGAATTTATGATTTCACCAAAATCATTCAAGGGCTTTGTAACTAAAATGGCTTCTACCATATTCAATCTGAATAGTTTCTTCAAATTGTTTGTCAGAGGTTTTTTATACATACTCGCTAAGGTCGTCATCATACCAATATTGCTCTATCTTTCACAGCATGGTATGCAACTGACTTTGATAATGTCAATCGAACAATTCCTAAATCCATACAATCTAGAATTTTATAATCTTGTTCGGACATCCCATCTACCTTTGTTGAATGTAGGAGAGGTTGTTGCAAGTTTATTCCACATAGATAATCTCCAATATGCATACTCTAGTATGCAAAGTCTGATCCATCAAGCTTTTCAATTATAATACCTGCAAATCCGAGATGTCTCCTCTTATTTTTCTATTATTATGTCTTATTCTTTTATTTTGTCATCGATTTGTCATAAATTATTCATAAATTGGTTCTTTCTACATTCTTCATGAAATTTGCTCGAATACCATTTGTGACGAATCAAGACTAACAAGAAATCAGATAGAAAAACACTAGAATTTACTTGGTTCACCCAAAATAGACTACGTCTAAAAAATACTTTTGTTTGTTTACTATGTTATAAAAAAGAGTGTTTACAGTGATACACAAACCTCATACTATGGGTGAAATATATAATGATATTAGGAAAAAACATAATAGGACAAAAGCACAAGTAACACTTGAAACAATAAACAACTTTATCGCCCGTTTATGTTATGATGTTTACAAGTATGGAACGGTCATGTACTACTAGACTTCACACAAACATAACAGAACAATATCGTATAACTGTTAGTATGAATATTAAATTGTATGGTATAAATAAAAATCATATACCAAAAACCAGTAATAATAAAAATACTCATAATAAAATAAAATCACATAAAATTATTTCATCATTTAGTTCAATTAGTAGCTCATAAACCTAGTTACTTGTGATAGTTCTATAGATTTCAGGGGAATTATGAGTCTGAGATATTTTCAAGAATGATAATCTAGAGAGAGACACACGTAAAAGTTAAAAAGAGAAGCTGACAAAAGTAGGAATAAAATAATCAATGTTCACCCTTCCCCAGAAATGAGGGGGAGGGTCCTTTTATATAGTAGTGATGGTGAGCCTAAAGGCCACATTAATGATACATTTAAAGGTATTTCCCTCAATTATTTCACTAGTGTCAACCCTAGTTACTATTTACTACATAAAATACCCTCAATGTTACACATTTGTCAGTTATATTTTACAAAAATTATGTGGAGCCAAATTAGCCCTATATTTAGCCGACCCGACCCGTAGACTGGATAATATCACCCTTATCAACTTGAGATATATATTGTGATTTACATCCTATATAATATCTAGTACATGATGGTAAAAATAACCTCTAAATCTTTAGGATTCAAACCTTTAAAATAATAAAAATCATGGTAATATTTTTCTAACAAATTATTTTAAATTTAAGGAAAACTAAATTAGCGTCGTGTAGCATTGACCAATAATAACTTTTAAAATGTCTCAAATAATTGTTGGAAAAATATCAAAAAAATATATTTTAAACTTTATTTTTAATGAAAATCATAATATTAAATCATTTGGCACTTGGCTAAAACTTTGTACTAAGTTTGGTGCAGTTTTGGCGGTAGGTCAAGACTTAAGGCATTGGTGATTGTTCTTTACGAGTGTGGTATGAAATAATTAGAGCTTCGATTATGTGTACTCCCAAACTCAAAGCTAACTAGAATAACAAATATAAAATCAAACACACAAAGATCAGATTCAACGTGGCCCGAACTTTAAAGAAATCATACATCAGCGTTAAACAAACACTCATTTTATATAGACTAAAGATTACAAGAAAACTCTCAATCACAAGTAACACAATCATTTTTCTTTTGATCTAAAGTTCTCTAGCTTTGAGTAGGAACTGCGACTCTTTAATATTTCAATCATTGATTATTTCCTTACTTTAATCCTCTCTCTCAAACCCAACAAAACTCTCACTTTCCCTCTTTTGCTATTAAAATTCTCATGCACCAGTTGCATACTTTTTCTTTACTATTTATAGAACCAAATATGAGTGACATAGTAATCCAAGATCACATTAGCACCTGACATCTTCTTCCTATAAACAAATGAGATGTAGTAGCTATAACTACCTTGATATCCATATTGGCTTGTCCAAGTTGACAAGTAATAGCACTAACCTCTGATATTGGACAACTATTACAACGATACTATTTTGACTATCCTCTATACATGATCTGATTAGAATATTTAGATCAACATTTGAAGATGTCTTGCCAATTAAAATTCTTCCCAAAATAGAAAATCCAATCTTATCTAGCAATAAAGTATCTTCAGAAACATCAATAACTAAGGCCATATACCATAGAGAAACGGAAGGGTTAAAAAGAAATGTTGAAAGATTTGGCCGTGAGATGAACAATTTTTCAATGTTCAAAGAATATGTTGCAATGACACATTTAAAGATGTCTTAAAAATGGATGGATAACTATACAAATACCTTGTTTGATATCATATATACAATGTGAGAGATGTTCAAGCAAGGTTAGATAATTTTATCAAAGTTAAAGAGTCTAAGAGGGGAGCCTCTTCTTACTCAAAACCCCAAGAATCAAAGGTGCAGGTGCAAGACAAAAAGGAAAATAACAAAGTTAGCCATAACGAGGTAGTAAGATCCTCATTGAGAAGATGAAGTGTCTAATATTATGATAACCCATCTCAAAGTTTTGCTCGCCTGACCAAAAATATTGTGATCGTCTTTGAGAAACCGAAAGGAAAAGCAAAATACCAGCCTCCTCATGTTATGTGGGCTTCACAAAACAAATTACCCGTTATGTATTTTTATGTATACTATAATGATCATAACCATGCGACTATTGATTGTTGGTGACTGAAGGATGAGATTTGGAGAATAATTGATAATATTGAGCTTATTAAATTTGTTAAGAATATAAGAGAAGAGAAAAAAAAACAAAATAAGGAGTAAAAAGAATAAAAAATGGGGATGATAAGAGATGATAAGGGAAAACAATAATTATTACATAATTTTTGGGATGATGAAACATTGTCTGGGATAAGCTCAGCTTCTAGGAAGAGACACAATAAAAAATTAGAAGTTAATTTGGTTGATGAGTCGTCATACCATTAGTATATGAGACCACTCGCATATCTGACATTAAAAGATGGTGATCTAAAAGAAGTTGTTACCCCTCACGATGATGCGTTGATCATTAATCTACACATATTGAAGAGATTAGTTGGACATATATTAATTATTTTCTTAATGGTTACAATGTATACAATAGATCTCTATCTAATTATAGGATCCTTAGAATACGAAATACACATGTCCATATGAGACTTTTGCATACCGGAGGATGTTGTTTGGTCTATGCAATACCCCCGTTATATTTTGGAGATGCATGATGTCTATTTTTAAGATATGATTGAATATCTATTAAAAACGTTATGGATAATATTTCAGTTTTTGGAGACTCTTTTGATAAATGCTTAGTTAACTTGTCTTATGTTTCGTAGTGATACATATATTAATCTTGTATTAAATTGGGAAAGGTTTATTTCATGGTACAACAAAGAATCGTACTTGACCATAGATATCAGAAAGGGGAATTAAGGTTGATCGACTCAAGGTATAAATAATTAAAAAGTTACCCCTTCCGAATTTGGTAAAAAGACTTCTGAGTTTTCTCAACCGCCCGACTTTACCCTCTCATTTATCTTCTCCAAAGAATCCACCATTCCAACAACATACTTCTCTATTCCTACAACTATCTATTGGGCTTGTTTGCTTACTAAAGAAGCATTCTCATCTTCTTTCTCCTTGAGAAGCCTCCATAAAGTAGTTTTTTCTTCGGATAAAATGTTGATAGTGCTGACACTAGTAGCTTGTTGCTCCTTCAAGGGTTTAATCTCAGTAGAGGCAGAAGTTTCCAGTCTAGAGTATTTGGTCTGGAGCTCCTCTTGAGCACTTTTGAACAGGAGAAGTTTGGTAGCCAAGTCCTCTTTCTCCTTCGTTAATGCTTCACTTTACTGAGCAATGGAGAGATATTTCTTCAAGCGCTGTTTGTTCCCTGACTTTCCTATCTAGGTCAACTATCGGATGGATATAACCCAAGAGGGCATGGCTCAGAGTATCTTGCTTACTTGATATCTCGTATGAATCACCGTTATGGGTGGCAGAATTAAACACATTGGCATGATGAAAAAGTCTGTTCAAAGTCATCTTTGTCCATCTCTGACCCTAAGCGACCATTCTTCTTCTTTGCAGCTCTTTCGTCACTGCTCTCCTTGTGCCTCTTATGATATTTCCTTGTAATATAGGGCGGATGGTCCGATCCGCCAGCTTCCTTTACTGTGGCCTCGACTATCTCTAACAAAGCAGTGTTGATTCCTCTTTGATTCTCCGAAAAACCCCTTGAGAGACTTAATAAGATGAGTCGACTTTAGTTTTATTCTTCTTCTTATTCTTGATCTTGTCCAGGTGACTAGGGGCTTTGTTCCGGGAAGCCAAGTGAAGCTTGCCATCATTAGCCTAAGTTCTCTTTAGAATAACATCTGATCGATAAGAAATGGTCAGCTTCTCCCAAGTAAGGTCTTCTACTCCCCGTAATATTCCATAGGTGAGACCTCACAAAGTTTCCAGAAATAAAACAGTTATGGAAACCCAATCCCCATTTCTCTAATGCCCATTCGTTCAACCTGGTACACGTAGCTTGGCCGACCTCTAGGTTCTTTGGAAACATTTTTGAAAATACTACAATAGAACACAACAATCAATTCAAAATATAAATATAACATTTAGAAACTAATAAAAATACGAACGAATATTACATGAACTTTTCCAGCGGCTGGTCAGCTGACTTGGGTTGGTAGTGATGTTTATATTTCTCCCATTCTCCCATGCTCCACTGATAAAAATAAATTGGGTCCTCCATGGCTTCTCGGACTCCAACAGATCATTTACCACCTTATAGTCATTTCCCATGTTATAATGGCAAAAAGGGATATGGTGGTTCCTGCATAGACTCGCCACAGTAGCAAATTGCTCCATGGGTAGGGGGATTTTTTACAGTCTAGATGCCATTATACCAGCCATCAAAGTATACCATGCATTTGGGCTCAGTTGACTTCTAAAGGAAACCGAAGGCCCCAATTGAGCACTTCGGTGTAAACCACCAAGTTATGAGACTTACAGTCTATGGGGATTTTCGAAGTGATTGGAATTCTCACTTTAAAAGAATTAGGAAAGCTCCATTTTGTTCGAATCCGACCCAGTTCATCAGTGTGGGTGTATGCATAAGCAATATTCTGAAGAGCTATCAAATACTTCACACTAACCTTGTGAAAGTTTAACCCCACTTTCCCTTCCAAGAAATCTGGAAGTGACTCAGTGTTAGGCAGACCTAGCTGCGTTGTCTTCTGTTTATCCGGACGTCTCGAAGATGGTGCCTTCCATAATTTCCTCCATGGTCTCTTCCATTATATTTGACTGTTGTTCGGACAATTTAGAATGCTAGGGGATTCATTGTCTCCAAAATAGTAGGTTTCAAAGAAGAGGGAATACTTTTGGCTTTAGAAAGGCGAGATACCCTTCGAGGGGTGAATTTCTCAGCATCTCAACCCATGGCAAAGAAAGATGAAGGTTTCCTAACACTAGAAACTGTTTTTTATTTAGGCAGAGGGTTTTGGGACTCTTGAACTGAAGATCCTCACTCTAAGGGAGATAGGGTTGGGATAAAAGATGATTTTCTAACTTTTGATGTCTTTGATGATGATGATGAGCTCTTCTTTGTGTTTGGTTTTGATTTACTGATTTCTTCACCAGGAGAGGCATGGATCCCAACTGCGATTCTTGCGTCTCTAATTACTCTTTCCAAATCGGACAAGTTTAGCCAACCTCCTTTCACTAATTTCATTTCTAGTTGTGAGCTTATAATCTACCTAGACAAAAGTTTAAAATATTATCAAGATTTATCTCTCTAGAAGATGTGGGATTTTCACCTAAAGGAAGATGAATCAATGAAAGTAATGATTAGGGGCTGAAAATTATGGGGATTACACCATAAGTTACTTTTAGCCAAGTAGGTACAACAATCTAGGAGAAAAAACGGCTGAGAGGTTGAACTAAAACTCGACACGTATCCCACTTACAAAAATAACTTTTGGAATTCATAACTACAAGTTAATCTCTTCGAATCCGATCAAGATTTAGTTTGGATACAAATGTCAGATCGAACTTCATCTTGGATACATACTAAGTTTTATTTTTTGAATTAGCTCTTCCAAAGTATCTTTGCAAGACCTAAACGGGCTACTGATCAGGTCAGATTTCTTTGACACTAACTATTGTATATATCCGTAGGGCTCTTCGGACATATCCAGTATCAAGCCCCACCGAACAGTACAAACAAGTGGATTGTGATTCTAATGATTGCTAGTGATTTCCTATCTTGGGCTTATGGGCTCTTAAACGCGACCCAAACTCATAATCCGACCCGAAAGGCCCACAAGTCATTAAACAAGTATAAATACCCCAAGTACTTTCATTTTTGAGGGTGATAAAAATTTACTTCCTAGCATACACCTCTTTCATCTCTCTACATCTCACTCTAAATATTAAATTCCTAAAACTCTTACCCAAAATACCCGTCGATCAGAAATAATCTGCACCAGTCACCAGGTTAGATTATTTGAACACTGTGCCGAGTATACCAATTGAGTCACTCTCATATAAAATCCGATGTGAAACCCGCAAAATTTCAGTTTGAGGCTGCAAAGTACTATCACGAAAAATATGATGAAACATGTGATGCACGAACTAAAAAATAAAAGGGACACGGTAGCCAATTACATTAGAACTTACAAAAGTTATAATGGAATTAGCGAGGATGAGGAATATCCTTTCGAGAAACGATCCGAGCATGGATGGAATTAGCTGTCACTATGAGCGCGCCTTAAACGTCTATTATGTCAACTCGTTTAACTATCTATCTATTTTCGTTGTTTCCATTTGTATTCGAAATTATGTAATGTCCAACCTTATGTGAACTAATGTAGAGGTTAATGTTATCGTTTCAAAATTACAATTATCATAATCGTCAAAACAGACAAGTTTTTTGCGTGAGAAATTGTACATATATTACAATGATAAATTTTAAACGAAAGCGACTAAATCGATTAATTCATGACTGTGATTTTTAATTTCTTTGTATCTTTTTCAAAAATGAATCGGTAATGCCAAACCTTTTGAATCTGCTGAACGCAATTTTAGGCAACAAATATGTATACTTGCACCTGGGGCATCAGTCACAATGGAAAGCTATTAAAAAATATACAATCAAAAATCACAATGAAATATAATTGATGGGATGTTTAGAAGTTTAAAGAAACCAACAATGCAATGAAATACTTACGTTCAAAATGTGGTTAAAGTTGACCCAGCCAAATCTAATTTCCAACCGGTTTGACATTGAAGGGGGTGTACCTCTTAAGGAAGAAAATTGGAACTAAAATCAATGCTTTTCTACTTTCATACTAACTGGAGTATGCAATTAAATGTAGATGCGATCATGAATCCCATCTCGGACATCGTCATCTAATTATCCATAGTTTGTCCAATTGCTCTAAAAAGGAAGTTGTTTCCGGATGGAAGATGGCACACCATTTCTTATAAACATGCTTTATGCGTGCTTTGTAGTTACCATGGCATCAAATACTAGTTTATCAAGTTTTGGTTTCAATTCCTTGATCCTCATAAGAATGGTACAAACACCTAACCTCTTCCAATGATCGTGAAATAAATGTAAAGATACCTTTAAGACTTTGCGAACAAATTTATAAACTTTGTGCGAACAAGGCATGTAATGCACCGCTGTAATATTTCGGGCACATTTTACTTCGTCACGAAAATATTCCAAAACATAGTGAGAGAATTCGTTTTTAAGCTTCCCGTACACATTGATAGGGAATTTATGTATAGCTAATAATTCACTATTTTCAAATGAGGATTTAATGCGCCCGTGTTGCAATTCGATCAAAACATGCACCTTCAACAAAAAATACTCGAAGTTATATTTGCTCGTACTAATAAAACACTTGATGGTGGAATGAGCACTCTCCATGTGGTTAGTGGTTTGGTTACCGAAATGCAATAACTTGTTAATCAAATTTTGGTGTATTCGATTGCTTTCCAATATTATTTAAAGTCACAAAGCATTTTCGACCATAGTTATTCAAGGATAGCTCTATTTCCGACAACATAATGGAGGGTGGTTCGATGGAGTGAGTAACCATCAATGATTGTAAACATCTTAACACCCATTTATGGCTCTCGAATTCTATTCGGGCATAAATGCAAATCCGATGTACAAAGTTTTCCCGTTAAATATGGCTCCAACAACGTCATACAACGACATCCCGTATTATATTATTTTGTATGTATTATCAATTATTACCATATTTAAAATTATCCGTAATAAGTCCAAACTAACCGAGTATGCGAAGAAAAGTTCACATATGATATCACTTCTGTCTTCGCACGATCTATGTCATACATAATAATTGAAACTTTTTCAGTTCACCTAAGAAGTATTTGAACTGCGAACGACTGTCATTCTCGATATTTCATTGTTTTAGTTGAGTATTGTACACAGTGTGCATAGAGGACGAATTGTTAGAGTTCAATTTTTTCATGTCACCAAAAATATCCCGAGAACGAGATCTTAGTTTTGTAGAACTAACTACAAAATCCAACTCCTCTTTATAAAATTAACCCAAGTGCGAGTGACCTTCACTACATTTTGTAGTCTCGTGATTGTGAATCCCGTATAGGAACTATAAGGACCATAAATCATCATCTACCTTATATCTACTAAAGGCGAAATGAAATTTGCATTTCTTGATCCCGGTAGACTCTCTTTTCAGATTCTTTGGTTCCACCAAATTTGTATACTTTCAGAATACTCACACACAAAAATTATTCTTTGAGTTTTTTATTCCTTTGTCATCTTCAAGACGTTGTAATATAATTATAAACCCGTTTTCCTTTGCGTTAAGCTTAATTCGATCGATCAATTCTTATTACGTGTAGTGGGATTTTGTGTTGACTAAATGACTATAATAGACAGATCAAGGATCCTATTTCTTCAATCTAGAATAAATAAGCTCCTCCCACATAGCCAAAATGTACTCATGACAACCATATCATATTTTTATGGGTAATATTACTGATGCCGATAAGATAATAGGGGAAAGAACTGACGGCTTCAAAAATCAAGAAAGAAGAAGAGTAGATAAAACCCTAACTCTAGGGTGACAAAGAAAAATAGACTCAAAGAAGTAATCTCAAATTTCAATTTATCAAAGTCTACCTGAAAATACGTTTTGAGAGCCTTTTTATAGAAGTGCTCGAAACCCTACACAAAAATTACAAAACATTCGCCACATAATAAAATAAAGCTGAGTTCAATTACAAGGCGATTAGAGCTTTCTAAGTATTTTAAATAAATCCAAAAAAATAAACAAATGCTGAAAAATACGAAAATAGCTAAAAGAGTTAATAAACGCTGGAATTCTGGGCTTGAACTTCATCACTCGGCTTTAATTTGTAATTCTTTCGAAAGTCGTTAGGCTTCACGGCACGTTCGATTTAAGTAGTCACATCGCCTAAATATGATAACTAAGCCCCAAATAAGGCTTGTTTGTCCAAAAGGTCCATATAGTTGCGGGATTATGCAACTACATCAGAAAACCTCGACCTGCTCAAAAGTGCCTTAATGAACTCATCATGCTTAAGCTCGTCAATATTTTTCTCATCCTCAGGTAAAACTTTTAAATCTTGAAATTTAGATGAACCTATTGCACCACTCTTTGAAGCTTCAACCCCGATAAACTGATATGCTCTTTGAAATATATATCTCATAGTTTCAACTAGAAATCTAACAAGATCCTCATATGCTTTTCCCTCTAGAATCAAAGCTCTTTTAAAAGTAGAAACTACTATATCCTCTTACAATTTTCTAAGGCCTTCGATTCACTCACAAACTACTGAACATAACTCTTCAACAGTTCCCCTCTTATTTGGTACAAATTTACTGTAGAGTACATACCCTTCTTATATGCTTTATTTCCAGCAAAGAGGTTCCTAAATGCATGCCACAACCCAATAAGATTTCTTAAACTCTTATAATGATATGAAACGCGTATAAAGGCGCGTGTCTGAAATGGCTCTAACGTTTCTTTAAATTTTACCCTCATTGTAATTAATATCTGACCTCTCATCATAGTTTTGAACTTATATCTCGTCATAATTATGATTTACCCCATTGTCATAATTTTGACTTATATCTCGTCATAATTCTACTTTATATCCTCATAATTATTATACATTGTACTATTGTCATATCTCTGATTTAGCACTTCTTTTTAATTAGTAATTGGAGTCTCGTCATATCTCTGACTTCCCCCTCGTCATAACTACGAATTTAACCCTCGTCATTATTCTAAATTGGACTCTCATCATTATTCTGAATGGTAATTTTGTCAAATATTTGATATAGCCCCTCGTTATAACTCTGATGTTTTACCTTCGTCTCGCCATAACCCTCGTGTTAATAAGGAGTATATTCCCTAAACAGAATATAGCCTTATCATGTACAATTGCGGTTTATACATTACACGGGAGAAGATCTTTCATAGTGTCATGCCTGGTGATGATTAAAACTGTTTCAGGGGTAAATATGGGAGATTTTGAGGTTATGTGGTATTAAGCTTTTTTGTAGAGAGTAGTCAGAGAATGGAGGTGTTTACTTGTATTTAATATTTTAGAAAATATCCAACCTCTTTAATGACGTTGGTTGAGTTATATATCCCCTTTTGAGATCCATGGGCCATCGGGGTCGGATCTTTTATTTGGGTCAAGCTTGTGAGCCCCAAAGCTCATAATTCGATGTACTAGGCACACATCTGAATCATCAAGCTTACTTAGCTTACTGCTTATTCATCACGATTTGGCTATCGGGTCTGAATTACCCCTCTAGATAAAATCCGAATCACTTTGATTTAATGGATATCCAGACAAATCTGATCCTATAATCTAGCCCCCTTAGCTCTTTCCGCAGTATTTCGCAAGAACTAATATTGTAAAAATAATATCCGAACTGCTTCTGAAGTAGGTTATTAAATCCTTTTCTACTGAAAGGTCACAACTTTAAACGAGTGGTTTTCCATGGCACGTGTCAAGTAGTCATAGGGAAAACCGAACGATTTCTTTCTTGGAAATGATATCTATTACTAAAAAAGGAAACAAACGGCTACTTTCACTAGCCTCTCTTTTTTATTACCGTTAGTTTCTCTTTCCTAGTAAAACACTCAAATGCGTTTTCTCTATTCATATATAAGGGTAATTTCTAGTGTTTTCATTTTTAGAGTGAAAAACAAAGTGATTTTCGTAGTTCTTGATTGATAAATAGTTCAAACTTTGACATATATTGCTCTTTTATTCTTTTTATTTCTTGTATGTTTAAAACGACGACACTAATAAGAGGTGTTTGTCTTAACTTGTTCGAGTTAGAATAAGAGAAAAGGAAAGCCAGAATTGGTGTCGAATTACTTGCTTCTCTGGTGATTCAGATTCCAGGACCATATAGAAGTTCTTCATCCAGAACACAACCCTTTGTTTTAAAATCATCCCTCTTACACAATCTCTTGTAATCCATAACCAATCTGCTCCATCACACGAGACTTTTTCAAAAAAAATCCTTAACCAATCCGCTCAACCAACAGAGACTTCTTCAACAAAATCGTTAAGAATCGTAAACTTATATCCACCTTTATTGCTATGGGGTCGGACATTGAAGAAAATATTCATAAGGCTAAAAACAAGTCTTTCACATCGGAGAAATAAAAAGAAAAACCATAAGAGGTTTCCATTGATACTATCCATTTTTCTGAGCAAAAAATAATTGTGGGGGAAACCACTACTACCCTTCCAACAAGTTCCTCTGCTGAGCTTCCTCATATTGAGGGTAACCAGGTCGGTGATCCAGTAGAGCTGGGACCTCAGATGATGGAAGAAAAGATGGATGATAGTGGTGAAGATACGTCATTGGAGACATCAGATTTTACTAGGGATACTCGAAGACAAGCTCGAGAAAACAGAACAAAAACCCCTCTGATAGAATCCGAACCACATCTAGAATGCCTAGTTGGGTGAGTCCAACCCAATATCACAACGGTCAGCGTCAAATACTTGCTGGCTTTACAAAGCATATCTATGCATACACTGACGCAATCAATTCGGGTAAACTTCAGAGTAAGTGGGGGTTTCTTGAAACAATCAAAGTTAGGATTCCAATCCGTTAATCAACTCTGATGGACTGCAAAGCATGAGAGCTGGTGGTATACCCCGGATCGCTCAATTGGGATCTCAGATTTCCTCTTGACCCGGAAATCGTGAGATATTATCCATTAATGTAATTATGCCCAAGTTAACTAAGCCCCAACGCTTGGTTTATACTTTTAGCCAACATTATAGCTTCAAGATTATCGAAGATTCTAATGCCTATGGACCGATTTTCCGCTGTGGCAAGTTTGTGTCGGAATAGTATCATTCCCTTTTACTATTTTAATATGGGAAATGACCATAAAGTAGTCAATGATTTACTGGAAGCTGATAAACCTTGGAGAACCCTGTTTCTCTTCATTAGTGGTGCCTGGGAGAATGGAAGAAAAATCACTTCTAAAGGAAATCCGAGTATGCTTATAAGATATTGGAAGTCTTCTCGTAAGTATTTTTCTTTTAAAGTATTTTTTTTATATCGGTTCTCACGTCAGATTTATTTTATAGTATTTTTTAAGTTATTTTCACAACACTTCGAAAATGGGGAAATTACTTTCATTAGACTACATCAATGGGCAGCCGAAAAATGGTCGAATGAATTTCATAACTCTTTTACTGTAGGAAATATGGTGAGAGCTCAACTATGGAGGAAAAATACAATCTTTGAGCTCTCATGGAAACAATTTACTACCCCTCTCTAAGCCTATGATATTCTTAAGAGGATTGAGGAGGTGGATGGCAAGCGTTTCCTACCAGCCATAAACAGAACTCTCAGTCATCTTGATAAGATAAAAAACAGAAAATAAGAAGAACGAGGAAAAGAAGGAGACACCATCTAAAGTCATTCCCGAGCTGGAAAGCATGGGACCTCGAGATGAAATAGATGCAACTCTATTGGAAGCTATGGAAGCCAATTTGGGGGAGCTTAAAGATCCCTTAAAATCTCTGATAGTCAAGAAGACGAAGGGGCAGAAAAAGACTAAAGAAGGTGATGATAAAATGGAGGAAAAGAAGAAGAAAACTGCTATTGCTTCATAGATCATACTCCCCGATCCAAAGTCTCTTCTACCATTACTCGTGCTGAAGTTCCTCATCAAGAATAAGGTTTTGCTGATCTGTCTTTTTCTGTACTTCCTGATTTTGATATACCTTCTTTCGAAGGTGTCAATCAGCTGGATAACATATAAAATTTAGGAAACTTCAATTTTTAAGATTTTGATAAAGGCTTCCCTTAGACTGCCACCATTGCCAATGCTGTGACACACAATGGGGAGTATTTTGAAGTGTCAAAGGAGACTGATGAACTGGGATAACAGTTTTAGGCTATATAAGCTAATAGTTGACTTGGGAAGGCAAGTTAGATATCAATTCAAGGATATCACCACCCTTCGTGATGAAAACCAAAATTTACAAAACTCCATCGGAGAGGAGAAAAACAAGGTCGAAAATTGAACAAGGAAGTGAAGACCCTTAATGATGAGTTGGTTCAATCCAAATCCGATCATGGTAAATTGCATCTCAAGTTTGCTAATTTGGAAAAAGAACTTTCCATTTTGAAAGAGCAACAAGCTAAGGATAAAGTTAGCTCTCAAAACTTATCAGAAGAGAAGAAAAATATGGAAGATCTTCTGAACAAGAAAGAAGATAAAGCCATAAATCTTAAAGAAAATATTACAAAGGAAATAGTCGATGTTGTAAATGCATATGCTAATGGTGTATTGAAGTCTTTGAATCAAAGAGAAGAATCCATTAAATCGGATATGGTACTACGGTTCCATGAAACCTTTCCCAAACGGTCTATTGGGAAGTTGTGGAAGTAAGTGTGATATGATGAAATCCCTTTCATACTACGACTCAAGGTGATAAACTAGATGTTTCTTCGGATGAGTCTGAATCTGATGATGAGGCTAAGGGAGATTCTTATAATGATAAAAAAGAAAAAGAAGAGGACAAAGAAGAAGAAAGTAAGGTTGAGAAGACAACCGAAAGGAACGAGCCCTGAGGTTTACCATTTTTATTGTATTTTTGTTTTAAACCAAAGTCCTTCGAGTATGCAAGGCAATTTGTTATGTAGATTGGATTTTTTCTACGAGTCTATCAATATTTTACGCCATCTTTACTTTCATCCACTTTATGTTATGCTATATTTTATTTTAAGTTCCATTAATATATGATCTTATTTAAGTATGACAAAAATAAAGAAATATATTAAATCCGATCAAGCAATTCAGAGGTATTTGAATAAATGTTTAATAAGTATTTAATCCATATGAGTCATTTAAAAGTAATCCATTTGAAGGTAATAAATGTATAATAGGTCTTTAATCCATCCGAGAAATTCGAAGGTAATCTATTTGAAGACAATAAATGTTCAATATGTGTTTAATCTATCCGAGTCTTTCGAAGGTAATCCATTTGAAAAATTTTAATAGGTCTTTAATCCATCCGAGAAATTCAAAGGTAATCCATTTAAAGAAAGTAAATGCTTGATAAGTCTTTAATCCATCTGAGCCATTTAAAGGTAATCCATTTGAAGGCAATAAATGTTTAATAGGTCTTTAATCCATTGAAGCCATTCAAAGGTAATTCATTCGAAGGCAATAAATTTTTAATATGTCTTCAACCCATCCGATCTTAATCAAAACACATGTTTTTTTCAAAAAGGCAAAGCATGATATATTTTTTGAGAGTCAGACACCTCGTTAAAACCTCACAGTGCCACCAGGGTAGGAAATAGTATGTCCCAAAATATTTATATTGAAGCAAAGCAAATTGAATATTTACAAGATGAATTTATACTAAGTATAACCTGAGATGTTCAATATTCCAAGATTGGTTTTGAATGTTGCCTTCCTTGTCTAAAAGCTTGTACGTTCCTTTCTTGAATCTTTCATATACGATGTATGATCTTTCCCAATTTAGGGCTAGCCTTCTAAACCATTTCTCTTTACTGTGTAAAAACACTTTTGTTAATACTTTAACCCCAACTTGGAAGTATCTTCTTCTTATTTTACATGCAAACTTGCTCCTCATCAGGCATTAGTAATGCATAGTTCTTAAATGAGCTTTCATCTCTTCTTTCTTCAATTAAATCCAATTGAACCATCACAGCCATCTCATTATTCTCTTCGGAATAAATTTCAACTCTGAAAGAGGGAAGAGTGGTTTCTATAAGTGTAATCACATCCATAAAAAAAACTAGAGCGAATGGAGACTCATGAGTGGTTTTGTGAGGACTGGTTCGGTAAGCCAATTTTTATTCTTGTAAGTAACTCAACCATTCCCAACCGCTCCCTCCAAATTATTTTACAAGCCTGATAAAATTGTTTGATTTACCACTTTAACTTGTCCATTGGCTTGAGGATGAAAAGGAGACTAAAAAAATGTTGAATTCCTGTCGATGCACAACATACATTTATTTTTTTTGTTGTCAAATTAAGGACCATTATCTATAGTGATGCGCTTGAAAATACCAAATAGGCAACATATGTTGGATAAGATAAACTTTATCGCCGTTTTAAATGTTGTTCCAGATAAAGGAGTAACTTCTACCCATTTGGAGAAATAATATATTGCCACAATTATGGTACGATAACCCCTACAAGCCATCAGAAGAGGGCCGACTATATCAAGCCCCCATCTTTCAAATGGTATTGGTTCTGACGCAGACTCCATGAGAACTGTTGGTACATGGATGGCGTTTCCATACTTTTGACAAGGCACATTTCCTCGCCAATTTTTTAGCATCTTCTATAATGGTAGGCTTATAATATCTTGCTAATAATATTATTTTAGTCATGACTTTGTAGCCACAATGTTGAACCTTCTCCATCATCTAGTTATGACAAAACACTTTGAGATTTATCGGATCCGGGGAAACACAACAAAGGCATGCTGAAAGCTTTTTATTATTATTAAGAACTCCCCTTAAAACTATAAATCTATGAGCTTTAGACTCTATCCTTTTGGCCAACACCTTCTCTAGAGATAAGACTCCATTAATGATAAACTCTTGAATCTCATTTCTCCAATCTTTATAAAGTGTTTCTGATACATGTAGATTTTCTTCCACTTCACCTTTCAGTTCTGTTGTTGTGTCTATGGAAGGACAATTTTGCACAAGGATCCAAGAATATGCTTCAGAATAAGCTATAATGGTTAAGGAATCAACCATAAAATTTTCTGACCTTGGGGCATGTTCATATTCGATGCGTCTAAGATTTCCCCAACGCTTGGTGAACGAGTAGTTGAGAATCCCTTATCAATCAGACTCTCTGAGCACCGCATATCTGAGCTAACCTTAATCCAGCTATTGCTGCCTCATATTCTGACTTATTGTTGGATGCTCTGGAGCCAAAACACATAGCTTGATACATGAAATCACCATAGGGAGAGATTAGGAAAATTCCAGCACCACATACCATTGCACTAGATCAACCATCAGTTTGGCTCACCCATTCTTTCTTAAACTTACTGATTTACACTTCTTCATGAGGCCTCTTGGAGTGAAATTCTACTAAACAATCAGCTACACCTTGAGCTTTAACCGCAGTTTGGGATGCAAAGTCAATATCATAATCTCCAAGCTCAACTGACCACTTAGACATCCTTCTAGATATATCAACATTTTGTAACATATTTTTCAATGGGAAAGAAGTTCGAATTGTGAAAGAATATGCTTGAAAGTAAGGTCTCATTTTTATGGCTGCTATCACCAATCCTATGACTATTTTTTCCAGTTTCAAGTATCTTTTTTCAGCTTCCAACAAACCTTTGCTTATATAATAAACAGGGCGGGGGTAGTTATCAACTTCTCGCACTAATACATCACTTATAACATACTCCGATATTTTGGGTGAGGATAAGTGTTTTTTGATTTCAAGGAAAGCTTGGTCACAATTAGGAGACCAATTGAAGTCTTTAGCAATTCTTAAGATATGGAAAAACTGAGCACATTTATCTGACAATCTTGAAATAAACCGGTTCAACACTGCCAGTTTATATTTGAAGTACTTTTGTATTCCGAGGTGGATCCATAGCCAACAAAGCATTTAACATATCTGGACTAGCCTTCATTCCTTTCTCACTTATAATATAACTTAAAAATTTACCTGATCGAACCCCAAAGGTACATTTCTCATGATTTAAATTCAAATTGATGGCTTCGAAGTTAGAAAAAGTTTCTTGGAGGTCGGATATGTGATCTTCCTCCTTAATGCTTTTAACCATCATATCGTCGATATATACCTCTACATTTTTTCCAATCTGATTGGCAAATGCTTTGTTCACTAGTCGTTGATAAGTGACTCCATGTATTCTTCAACTAAAATGACATTAACTTATTAAAATGAGGCCCCATATCAGTGATAAAAGTAGCGTGATCTTGATCATTCAGATCCATCTGTATTTGATTATATCCAAAAAAGCATCCATAAAGGAAAATATCTTGTTCCCTGAGGTAGAATCTACTAGTTGATCTATCCGGGGTACTGAGAAATGGATAATTGGGGCAAGCTCTATTGAGATTTGTGAAATCAATACACATACGCCATTTTCCATTTTTCCTTGACTAGAACTGGGTTAGTTGTCCAAAGATGGTATTGAGATTCTCTAATATGTCCCACCTTGGTTAGTCTATCTACTTCCTCAACTATCGCTTCAGATTCTTCTTTCGAATATGTCCCCCCCAATGGCCAAACATCGGATCGAACACATAATTTGTGACTAAATATACTTGTTGGCACTCCAATCACATCCTCATTACACTATGCAAATATATGCAGATTATTAGAAAAAAAGATTAAAAAAATTTCTTTTAATTTTGATGTTAATTTAGATTTGACCCTGCCACTAATACCTTTGGCAAAGTGATGAATTTCAAATTCTTCAACTGGGATTATTGCACTAGGAGCCTCCCTCGGATCATCTATCTCATTTGGTTCGGAACAAGACTTCTTTGGTTGCTATTCTTTGTCAACCTTCACTGCTTTTAACGACTTTGAAGCAAGATGAGTGACATAACATTCACGCGCTACATTTTGGCTACTTTGGACGACGCTCACTTGACCTCCCACGGCATATTTCAAATATTGGTGAATAGTAGATGCTACTGCATCATCCTAGACAACCAATATCTTCCAAATATGGTGTTGTATATGTTGGATAATTAACTATTACAAACAAAACCCTTACCATATTCTTGAATGGTCATATTCCTAATAAAACCTCTCCTTCAGACTCTCCAAACACATCGGTTGAGTTACCAGTAAATCTTACAATAGTCCTGTTTGAACAAAGAATGATTGAGGGATTCTTCATTTGCTTGTAGGTTGATAGAAATAAAATATTTCCCAAACTGCCCGTGTCAATCAAGATTCAACGTATATCGTCGCCCTCAATGGACACTCTTATTATCATATCATCTTCATGTGTGCACATAATATTTCTCAAGTCATCTTGATCAAAGACAATAAATGGAGCCGATCCCTGATAAAGATGTGTAGACATTTTCCCTTCTAACTGAGTAGTCAGGCTGTTAACATGCCTTTCTTGAGCTGCTTGAGGGCGTAGTCATGGCATCTCTCCCAAAAATGGTTAAATATTCAAAGAAGTTGCATAAATCGGATCTTGTTGCTGTTTTTTCACTATCACGGCAAATTGGTTTCGATATGGATCAGGGTCTAAATACTCTAGGTCTACATCAAATCTTTCCACAATTATCATAGTATATTCTTGTCTTGATTCCCCCATACTTTAGCCCAGAACATTCAACGATGTTGTTGGTGCTGTGCTTGCACTAGGCTGGGAATGAATAAAGACTTGTTGGTTGCCTCCTTGCTTTTTAACAAAGGTGGATAAATTTCCTTTTTTCAATCAAAGTTTGTACTTCTTGTTTCAGGGCAATGCAATCTTGAGTATCATAAATCACATCGTTATGATATTTATAGAAACGAGTACTTTGATTTTTCCTTGAAGATTGAATTTATATCGGTCTTCGGAAATGCACTGCATTCTTAGTTCTGTCATAAATGGTGGACACATATTTATTTAGTTCATCAAATCATTTAGGTTGGACCCACTGACCCCTTCTTGGTCTAGACTGTTGGCCCCGATTAGATTGATTTTTCCTTGGCCGATGTGAACCCTATCTAGAGTCTTTAGGTCGATAATTGACTGTGGCATAAGTTTGAGTACTAGCTTGAGGGATTGAAGTAGTTGGAGAAGACCTATTTAGGTATGGTATTCTAGACATTTTGGTTTCTTCTACTGTGATTTGCTTTCCAACTTGTTTCAATAATCCTCCCTAAGTCATAGTTTTCTTCTGAGTTACCGAATCAACCAACTCACCATGCATTAAACATTGCCTTAATGAAGCAATGACTACTTGCGCAAAACAATCTGCGAATCCATTGTTTGTATTTACAAAATGACTAATGTATTATTTTAAGGATTCATTTTGTTCTTGTGCACAGTGGATGATAGTGTCACCATCCCCTTTAGTTTTTTACTACCCACAACTTTCCTCCTGAATGCTATCTAGAACATATCGAAGCGTTTAATAGACCATTGTGGTAAACTGTAATACTATTTTAGAGAACCTAATTTAAAAGTCTGCGAGAAGGCTCGTCATAGAAGTTTATTATCACCATCAAAATTTATTATGAAATTCTTGAACTCTTCAAGGTGATTATTAGGATCTTTTATTCCATCATATTTTTAGATTTGAGAGCTATCAAATTGTTTTGCCAGATTTCCAATGAGAATCTTTGAAGACAATGGAGACTTCCTCCAATTGAGACTTCGGCTAAACATGTGATTTTTCATCCGGAGTGGCAAATATAACTGGATCAGATTGGGTAGCAAACTGATCACTTATTAAATGATCAATATCATGGTCAACCAATCCCTTAACTTTCCCTTGATACTTCTTCGTGTTCTTCCTTTTACACTTGCTATCTCTTTTCTTAGAATATTTTTAGATAATATCTCTTTTCTCTTTTGACGGACATGGTCGCTTCTTGACGAAGAAAAAACACCAGAGTTAGATTTTGTGGTTGAATTTCCAACAGAATCTAACGTGATCATCGCTTGGTTACTCTGATGCTCTTTTTAGAATTAAAACGAGTCTTTAGAGATTGCTCATTTTCACCTTGTTTGATATTGTCAGTAGGCTCATCTATAGATAAATCTCCCACATCATACTTTTCTTTCAATTCTTTTTAAGCTTGCCTTTGAGCCCTCAAAGCTTCAATATCGGCCCTCAACTGATCACACTCCACTTGCATGAATTATCTTTCCTCTATATTGTGATTGATATGAGACACAATAGCATGCTCATTATCATCTTTTATTCCCACGTTATCTTGAGGTCTCCCATATTGATATCCATGCCTCAATGACTTCCGAAGTATGAACTGCAATTAAGGTTTTGAATAGAGTTATTCAGGTACCTCGTGCTCGCACTATGGTTGCCAATCTGGTGATGATGAAAACTGATTTAGGGGTAAATATAGGAGATCTTTAGGTTATGTGGTATTAAGTTTTTTTATAGAGAGTAATGAGAGAAAGGAGGTGTTTACTTGTATTTAATGTTTTGGAATAAGTCCAACCCCTTTAATCATGTTGGTTGAGTTATTTATACCCTTTTGAGATCCATTGGCCATCGGGGTCGGATCTTTTATTTGTGTCAAGTTTATGAGCCCCCAAGTCCATAATTCGATGTACAAGGCACACAGCTGAATCATCAAGCTTACTTAGCTTACTGCTTACTCATCAAGTTTTGGCTATCGTGTCTGAATTATCCTTCTAGATAAAATCCAAACCACTTTACTTATATGGACATCCAAAAATATATAATGCTATAAATGCCTATAAAATAATTATGTGTATTTCCATTTTTAAATGATAATTTAACCATCTAGTCTAGCAAATGCAACAAATTAAATTGAATTACATTTAAGAACCAAATATATTCATCAATTATGGATTTATCATAGATAAAATTATCAATGAAACATGTATTATTTATAGTTCTTATGAGATCACAAAGAACAAAATTCTACTGACAAAGATAATGACACATACACATCATAAACAACATACATGTACTTATGCTTGTACTGGTTCACTTCTGCACAATTACAAATCACAAAATGGTTTCTCAAACTAGTACACACAATAATTTTACATATCATAGATGTATATAAAAACATGATTAATATGTGAAAATATAGAAACTACAAGAAGTTACATTGAATAATCTCAGTCATTTGTTAAAATACAACACTTATAGTACACTTCTATTATGCTAGTCAGTACAACACCACACGAATAATCACCATTGCACTATAATATTATAGACTTTATTTTTACATCACAAGTAAATCATACTCATTATTGACCACACATATACAATTTGTAGAGCATACCATACAATAGTTTAAATAACACTAACAACTACTGCACTGAATATAATTGTATAAATTATAATATGCATATATCAATACTATTTGGTAAACTTGATGTTCAAACGCTCTTGTTTCATACACTATATCCGATGCTATAAATAAATATTGTAATTAATTTAAATTATTATGAAAGAAAAGTAATGCAAATTCACATACGGGAGATAAATGTAGTATACACATAATTTTCACAATCGGATACTTTACCCCACTTGAAAATACTTTGCACAACAATGATAGATCAATCATTGCGACACCAATTATACAAAACTTATCATCAATACACTAGACATTAAAATCTTGCATATAATAATAAATATATTGATACATAAATGAAAGTTAAGTAAAAATACTGATGCACTACACTTAAACACCAATACCAATCTGAAGAACATCACATATACTTACTCATACATAGCCAACCATCAACAACCATCATGCATACAAATTTTAACAAAATAACACACACATGTTACACAAATAAGACTTATGGCATCATAAAATTACTACTCACACATATCTTTAATCCTTTATAATACACCATAGAAAATTATCTCATTCAACCATACTCAATCAAATAAACAAATATATATTAACACAATTAGGTAATATAGTAGCTATTATATCATTAAAGTTATAAATTTCAAAATATTACATATCATATATGCAACACAATAAAATATAAACAACCATCCATTCAGTCATCATTTATTTCTATTGACAAAACATAAACCTATTATCATCGACACAAAAACATCACATACAGAACCTTTGAAATGTCTGCACAAAATCTATAATACATTGAACAATTTGCAATATATTATATCAAATATTATTGGAATATAAATTTGACACTTACGAAAATAATAGTCACACAGTTTAGTAATTAAGAATTGGACGATAAAGAGTGTAAAAATTACCCGATTCTTTTTAAAATAATTGTAAAATCTACAATTAAGCTTGAATGCTTGAATGTTACCAACGATTAATCTAAAATCCAAGATGACGAGTTTGATTGATGTTTGCTGGGTTTGAATTACCATGACTCTTCAAGAATCATTTAATTCCCGGTCCCATCACGAACTTTTCCCCAAAATTACTTTGGATTTGCTTGTCTTTTCCCAATATTGGATCACAATGTGACTTTTATAGAAATTCTAAAGAACTAGAGCCTTAACCTCATACCTCGCTTGTCAATCTAAAAAAAACTACTCGAATCAAAAATAAAATAAAGAATGAATTATCATTTTAATGTGGTATTTAATCTTTGATTTTCCTATTTGTTTCTTATAAATTACTATGATTCTTGGATTTTGACCTAAATTCCCTTTAATTTTATACTAATTTTTATCGAACCTTGGCTTGTGATGCAGATTAAGGACAAATCGCGATGAACAGAGCTTTAACTTTTAAGCTCAATTATTAATCTCAAAGAACACTTATATTAACGATAAAACTTTAACAAAAAACAATTGAAAAATAGCTACAGTTGGAGAAAACAATATCCAATCACTCGCACAGTACGATCTTTTCATCCAATTCTTCTTCCTTGACTTCCTCTTATCAATTTTTTTATAATCACTATTTATTTCTCTCTTTTAACGTTCAATCATCTAGAGTCATTTGATGATCGTCACTGTAATGAGCACAAATATTTATTTTGCTGAAAAAAAACACGAACGAGAAAACGTTTCACACTGAAGAAAACTTTATATTCCTCCTATCTAAAACTATTTTTGGTAAAAGTACATGAAATAAATTTTCGCGGAGACGACTCCATTGATAAGGGAGTAAATTGTTATAAAAATGTCAAAAAACATATTAGATTTGGAGGAGAGAGAAAATAGGGAGAAAATAAAGTTTTAGAAAGAATGGATAAATTTTAAGAGAGAAAAGTACTGTGAAATACTTAATTAGGATAAAAATGAGAGAGCCCTTAATCGGTGTTCTTCTTTTTCATATGTATCAAATATCAAGCATACAAGAGTAAAAGACCAATATACCCTTATTTGTAGGTATATTGATATAAATGATTATTGTCCAGATATTATAAACTTAGCAACAATAGGTATTAATGTATTGTGTATAAGATAAATATCAAAATGAGAAATTCGAAAAAACCTATGGGGATTGCAACAAATAATCAATACAACTTAAGTCATTTCTCTAAGATATCGAAACAAATAAATACCTTGAATTTAATCTAATATTATTTATGTTTTTTTGGTGACATGTTATGCATGAAGATATGTATAATTTACACACCGTTATATTTAAGGATAACGTGTCTAAAAAGATAAAAACTTTAGAGGTAGCATGTTACGAAACAACAAAAACAATTAATATTTTTGACTTATAACAAATCCTAGGAATAAAATACCCGCCATATATAGAGTACCCACGCATAAACTATGATATTAAATATTTCCACTATCGAAAAATATTCAAGTAACTTACATGTTATATATAATTTACTAAAGAGACAAAATTATAAACATCTTCATAATTAAATGTAACATATGATCAATAGAAAAATACCAGCATGTACATAAAGTAGATACTTATCTTTCCATAATCAACCAATGTGCAACAATCTTCTAACTAATTAACACACAGTCACAATTAGTTACTTAAATTAGGACATATGTATTGTGTGAAAATCAAGTATATAACTTACATATATGGGATGAAATCCAGAGGTTGGTATATCGTGCAATCATCAAGCATTAAGAAGTATTACGAATACTATATAGTATAAGAACTATAAATGTATCATATCATAACTATACTATATACTACATATGATTTTTTCACATTCATCAATTACTTATACACACCACTACACTTACACAATATTAATCAAGTTATAATATTTGACCATCAATAATCTAAAACACACACCTTTTTTCATTTTCTAAATGTTGCTCATGCATCAAAATAACACTTATGTATTCCTTTTCAATTCTCACACATATTATAGTAGTAAATATTACATTTGGTGTTGGTAACATTCTAAACCATCATCAATAACACACATATGAAATAAGTTTACAATCAGACGTATTCAACAAAAGATGAATTAGTTGGAACACATAAATCTCTTTCACACATTTATTTTTAACTTACTTTAATTAGTCAAGACACATACTCATTACATCTTGTATACCCACAATATAGCCTAACTAAAGATGATTGTCACTTACTCACAAAAACATATCATATTGTTAACTATATATTATAATACTAAGTTATAACATAATATACTTATCAAAGAATAAAAAAGACTAGCAACTAATGTGATTGTAAACAATATAACTAGGCATTTGAATAAAGCGAAACTATTATTCATATTAATTGGACACATTTCAAGTTCATAAAACATTATCAACACCTTTAGTTGTAATTTCTTGATTTTAACACTTCCAACACAAAGCTAATAGTGCAAATACGTATGTTAAATCTTACATCAAGTATATTATAAATCATATAATGAATTTACCTATTGAACTCATACTCGAGCATCAGAAAAATTGTACAAAGACTTTATAATTCATCCATATGAAATGTAAATTTGAAAAATCATAAATAAAATTAACAATATGTACAATATTATATTATAACAACACACACAACACAACTACGCATATTATTGATAGAGTACAATTACAATTACACATGATTTACACACATTTGAAATAACTTAAACAATATTTATAATTTAATTCTTGAATTGCTAAACCAACAATCAATTCAGAACTTGATTAATAATCGAACAAAATCTTAAGAGAACATCATCCTACATAATCGTATAACTAAGTCAATAATCTAAATCAATCAAGAACCAATGGTAACCAACCAAATGATTAAAAAATAAATGTAATCGCACCTTACATCTTAGTGACTTCAAACTATTTTTTCATATTTAATTTGATAATACTTGCTTAAGACTTACTCTGATTCCTTGTAGTTTCTCGTGATTATTAGTCGATACCATTTTTTATTTATTAAGCTTTGATTCGGGATATAGATCTGGGAAACAAAATAAGAAAATTATTCGATTTTGGCCCCAAATCCTTCATTAGGACTTATTTAAATCTATGAAAAAACTCTGATAAAAATGAAGTTTATAAAGAAACAAATTAAGTTATTAGTTCAGTCCATCTCTTTTACTGAAGTCGGTCCAAGAAATGATTACATATAAAGATTTCTTATTGCTCGATTGAATCATGGCCGAGATAAAAACTTGGATTCTTTGTTAAAATTGCGACTATAAAATCTATTTATTTACATCAATGACAAAAGAATAGAAAAAAACTGTAAAACACGTACGATCGAATAAATAAGGCTCGATTTTAACAAAGAATGCATTTACCGAAATGGAAAATAAGTATAAAAACGCGAACGAGTAAATATTTTTCATTTCTTTGTTCTTAGTCTTCTTCCAAATATTTGTAAAAAGAAAATATTAACATAATTGAAAACAAGATTCTTCCCACATGCGACACCATTGGTGAGGGTAAAAAACTTCACCAAATGTGACAAAAGTAGTTCAGATTTTTATAAGATAAAAGATGGTTTTTAAAGAGAAGGGATAACTTTTCAGAGAGAGAAAGTAATTAAAATAGGAAAACTAATATAAATGAGATGGATCCTCCTCTTGGGGTACTTAAACATATTCAAGCACTTATCTGGTTGTATGTTTACTACGCATTAACTTAACTCTTTTACTTTTACCTAACATAATTTTTTATAAAAGTTTAACTTCTGAATTGAGTTAACATTCAACAACCTTTGTTTGTTAATTTTAATAAAGAATTTCTCACTCACATGTTCAAGCCTTATATGCCACAATTGACTAAATATCTCTTTAAATTTGATACATCCTGGCCAATATAAAACCTTAAAAAGCTAACACACCATTAGTTCTATAGGGTTGCATAAGAACTATAGAGCATTGGAAAATCTAAGTTTGTTGTCTCTAGCCTTATATGTAAACCATTCCTCATCTAATATGTGGATACAAAAAAGATTCTGTTTAAGATTGGGCATATATCGCACGTTTTTTTATCACTCTCTCAAGTCTTGTATGCCGATAGTTTCAATCATTCCTCATCCCCTTTACATCACATGGTTCATGATCCCGAGTAAGACCTTTGCACCATCAACCAATCTCAGATTTTCATACCAATATTTCTTGGAAGTTATGTGGAACAAATCTCTCGAATACAACACCCACTTGTCAATATAACTTCAAGTCATCAGAGAGAACTGAAATATCTCAGAGGTTCTCCTTTGGATATTTATCACCGTTTCTTTTTCTAAGAAATTTATACAGATTGAACTATTTTCTTGTACATCCAACAACGTACTTTAGAAACACTCGCAAATCTTTTGGACCGAGATTTTTCTCTCTTTTTGATCTAATATTTCATGCAATGTATACCTTTCAAGCTCAGTCTCAGACTTTCAACGTCACTCCTCATTATTCTATCTGTGTACAGACCCTTTGAGTTTGAATCACTCTTCCTTTTCGCCATCTTAATGGAATATGTTTTATATACCATGGTGTCAATAAAGTTCTTATACACTTTTGGTAGAAAACTCAAATTGATTATTTATTGATCATCCTTTTCTACCTTGACTCCAATTGAATTTAAATAAATAATGATTTTATTGAAACCATGCAGGTGTCTTCAGATTTTGATGATGCGACAAAAATAGAAGAAAAAGTAACGATAGATGAAACCATAAATAAAGGGTAACATGATGAAACCTTAATCTAAGGATAACAAAGACTTCAATTTTAAGAGATAAGAAATATATTATTCTATAAAGTAAGTCTTATGAGGCTTTATATAAGAGCGGCTTAAAACCGTAAACTAGAATACAAGGAAATAAATAAATGTTTTAAAATAAAATAAAATCTTAATACAATTAGATTTGATAACATATTTGAATAAAATAAAATAAAATAAAAAAGGTTTTTGGTTGGACTTTCTGGGCTACATCATCCTCCCCTAGTTGATAAGAATCCGTCCTCGAATTCACAACACCATCACTATTAACAACCAAATTTATTTTATTTTATTTTCTTCAATTGTTACATTGGGAATTATAAGTATTGCCTTATCAAAATAAGATAAATTCTTCTCGAGTGTTCCTTATTCGAAGTCACATTGAAGCCATCCAGTTGATGAATTTGTTTTGGTTTCAAAAGCATTTTTATAGCCTGAAAACAACACCTCATGTCCAATTGATGAAATAAATTGGTTTCGAAACCTCTTCATAGCCTGAGACAACATCTCGGAAAGCAAGTTTTACCTTGATCCAATGATTGGTAGCCAATTTAAATTCCTTCAGTAACCGGTCAATACGATCGTCATCAAAACGTCTGGTGTGTCCCTCATACCAAACGATATTCGAGATCTTCATAACCATAGATTTTGGTATCTCTTTAGACCTTGAATCAGATGAAATCAGAATTCAGAAACATGCTTGCCCCGTAGCAGGAACTGAGGCTCTGATACCAAACTGATGATGCGATCCTCTTTCAGTGTATAAACTTGTCTATTGAGATATAATCTTTTTTCTAGTAATTTCTTCATGTAAATGGCTTACAACTGATTCCATATCCCCAAATTCTTCGGCAATTCAGATACCTTGTAAAGTATATCGTCTCCAAGTTCAAGATCATAGAACTATGGCCATTAGATAATATTTTGGCATTAATTGGTTCTTTCACATTCTCATAAATGGTAGCACACATATCATCTTGGTGACTTTTTTTGCATTACTAGTGAGACCCATATCTCTCATCTTAAGATCCTAAATGATATTGGCCTTTCTTTTGTGTATATTACTTATAAAACAATATTTTTAGATATTATTCACACTCGCAACATAACGTTAAGGGTTAGAATAACTAAAATTATTTGGTTAGATAATACAACTTGTATGATAATCAAAATAACGGATCAATTGGCGTTAGTCGAGATGAGATGACTTAAGCTGTATGATTCGACATTATGCAATAGCTTTAGTTCAATAGATGTATCACTCATCACAAGTGTGGCGAGAAGTATGTAGAGTAGCCTAGAGATATAAAGTTAAACTAGTCACACAAAAAAGATTTTACGTGGTTTAGATTCTGAAGAGATTCTAAATCCACCAAGAGACAATCTTTTTTTACAGAGAAATGTTATAAGAAGACTATCTAAAACATAACTTTGGTTTATAAAAAGAACCATGTATCTCAGTGTGTATCTCTTTTTCTTGACTCTCTTTTTAAATCAACGAGCTTGAGACTTTCTCTCTAACAAATTATCTTAATCTTACGGCTCTTATTTCATACCTATTTCCCATTATATATTTATAATCAATTATAAATGAGATGACCTCCAAAGCTCGCATTAGTGGTTCAAGCATTCAAACGTAAACGGTGCTGCAGTATTGTCATCCGTATGGTCGTCCACAGCATCGGATAGTAACACCGCAATTTTTGTGGTCTCACCCTGTATCAATGTACTGTTCTACACCATCTTCAACCACGCTTAGAACAATGAATACATGACCAACGATTAGAATAAAACATCAATTTCATATTGATCAAATTATTTTATGAATTTGTTTCTTCTAACAACACATAGATATTGAAAAATGTTCGGTCACAATGTTCTTACACCTCTCGGATTTAAGAGTAACAATAAAATTTATTTAGGCTAAACTCACACTTACATTCTAACATGAGTTTTTGTATTTAAATCTCCCACTGAACATCAACCATATACGGAATTAACAACAACCATTTTTAAATTTAAGACTTACTCTCAACCTTTAAATATTCGACAAAGTTGACATACAACTAAAAAAACAAAAATTCACGAAAGATTATAACTTTTTTGTGTAAATATTAATTCTACATTCTACAGCAACTCCCACGCTCTCGTATACTTAGTTAAATCTCATATATTTAGTTTGAGATAGAATTCATTATTTTGGACAATGTTTCAAAACTCTTATTATTTTCGTTGCTGTTTTTCTTGTTAGAGAGTGACTGCCATTATATTTTCTCTATTATACTTCACTTCCATTAATCTTTTAAAATTTCCATAATTGAAAAGGGTTAATAGTTTAAGCTATTTTCATTATATTTATCAAATACTCTATATTAATAATATTCTTAGTACTTTTTGATGTTGTCAATCCGAAATAGTACCGATAGAATGTTCCACTTTAATATACCCAACTGTCTATAAGAGTTGGGTAGAAAATTTATTTTCGTAGTACTTAGCCTTTGTTTCTATATATAGGTTTATAAAAGTTTCCCACATTTCTGTATCCCAATCAAACATTTTACCTTTTCTGAAACGTAGTTTCAATGTCTTCTTACTTTTGGTTTTCAACATTTTTAATCAAAGATTTTATAATAAAAAACTCATACGATTACAACGTCATGTTCAGTATCGTTGTTATCGGTTCTCTCTCGGCTTTTTATTTATTTAACCGATCGCGAAAAGTTTATTTAGTCGATTTTGCATGTTACAAAGCAGAGGAAGAAATCGCATGCAAATGGAGTCTTGATATGTTAGAGGAAAGAGGGAGGGAAAAGGATCAATTGCTCACCGAAAAAAGTATAATTTTCTCACGTAAAGTCTTGGAACTTTCTGGCCTCGGACAAGAAACTTACTTACCATCCGTGTTTAAAAATATCCCTTTGAACCCTACTTTAGCAGACGCAAAAAAAGAGTTAGAAACGGTGATGTTCGGCGCAATAAATGAGTTGTTATTGAAGACGGGAGTCAAACCAAAAGATATTTCCATTCTTATAACCAATTGTAGTGCGTTTAACCCGGCTCCGTCTTTGTCTTCTTTGGTGGTTAATAAGTTCCAAATGAGAGAAAATATTATGAGCTATAACCTTGGTGGCATGGGGTGTAGTGGTAGTACTAATGCTGTTGATCTTGCCAAACATCTACTTAAGGTTTTGCTTTCTTTCCCTGGCTAAATTTATTTTTCAAACATGTGCTAATACTAACATTGCTTTCTTGAGTTTTCAATTTTTTTATGTAGTTGCATAAGGAATCATATGTATTGATCTTCAGCACCGAAAACATAACCTCCGGTTGGTACAAGGGTAATAAGCGGTCGATGCTTCTCACCAACCTTCTATTCCGCGTAGGTGGTGCGGCCGCCCTCTTATCCAATAGAAAATCGGATCACCATCGGTCGAAATATCAGCTCACTCATAGTCTTCGCACAACGCTATGTGCCAACGACAAAGCTTATAAATGTGTTTACGAAGAGGAAGACGAAGACGGACACCCTGGTTATTATCTCTCTCGAGAAATGATGGTCGTAGCTGGAGATTGTCTTAAGACAAACATCATCGCCTTGGGTCCATTAGTTCTTCCAGCCACCGAAAAGTTAAGATTCGTCGCAAATTTAGTGGGGAGAAAACTGTTTCAAATGAGTCTGAAACCTTATGTTCCAAATTTTAAACTAGCATTCGAGCATATTCTGGTTCACCCGGGTGGAAAAGCCGTGATAGATGCCGTTCGAGATAGTTTAAAACTAACAGAGTGGGATGTTGAAGCTGCTAGAATGACTCTATATAGGTACGGCAACACTTCTAGTAGTTCATTGTGGTATGTATTGGCTTATACGGAAGCCAAAGGGAGAGTCCGAGAAGGTGATCGACTTTGGAAGATATCTTTTGGATCAGGTTATAAATGTAATAGCGTTGTTTGGCGTGCTTTAAAGACCATTGATCCGGCCAAAGAGACTAATCTATGGATGGATGAGATGCATAAGTTTCCAGTAGATGTTTGAGATTCATGAGTTTCCTTTTGTTGTTTAAGATTTCTCTTACTAGTTTCATTTCTCCTCTTATAATTTAGTATTGAAATTAATCGGTTGTTTCTTCGAGTACGTAGTTCAGTTGGTTGTTATGATATTGTAGTATGTTTGTAAACTTGGTTTCAAATTAAAGTTCAGTTGGTTGTTATGATATTGTAGTGTGTTTGTAAACTTGGTTTCAATTTGTAAAATATAAGTTTGTCGTTATTTAGTATTTTATATTTATTGTTTAAGCATATTAGGTTGTTGTCCTCTCATTTTTGCCTTCCGGTCAAGCAAAACTCGTAGGAATGAGTCTAATCTCATTCAACTTTAAGTTCACAAAAATGATATAGTTTAATTTTTTTAGTGAAAATATCTTTTTTTAAATATATAAGGAGTATTTTTTATCTGTACCTTCTCATTTAAGAAGACACTGACTTACTTATTTCTCTCTTACTTATTCTCTTTTTAAAAATATCGACGACCACTTCTTCGTTCCGGTTTCTTCAGGAAGCTTCTCTTCCTTGATTATTAATAATACTCGATGCTCCTTTTTGTCTATCGGTGTGAGTCATCGTGATTTTTTTTTCATTTTTTTTAAACTTTGTAAGTTTCTTGATTTACAAAACTATTAGATAGTTAATTATATGTTTGTTTTTGTTGTTTGGGTTGAATTTGTTGTAAAACTGATGGGTTAATGTTAATGACTATGAATTAGTGTTCAATTTTATTGTTTTGGATAGCTAAGATTAGAAATTTTAGAGGCAGTGTTCATCTTCCTCGCCGATTTTGTTTTTTAATTTTCCAACCAGTTAACATTGGCTTTTGTGCTTATCTTTTGTTCAATATTTGTTTGTTGCATAATAAAGTTATTAATAATTGTCTTTTCGTGTTTATGTCACTCTTTTATCTAAAACTTAATTTTTTTTGACTCAAGTCGTCCAATACGCATGTTCAGGGTTCGAAACATGCTACAAATAGCGCAGAAGTGGAGGCCAATACTCTTGAGGTTATTAATACTATAAACAACATCAGGACGACGGATGACTTGGATGGTTTGAGGATTTTCAAGAAATAAGTGTTGCAGCTGACCGTGCTTGGCTCATTGTTCTTGTTATAGTAATTGTTTTGGTTTTGTTTGCTTGTTGTTTTTATGTTTATCCAAAACTATGTTTTTTTATATCTTAGCACTTATGTTGGTTGTGATTTATTTATGTTTTGTATTAGCACATATGGATGGTTTGATTATGTATTTGCATATTATGTTATGCTACTGAAATAATTAGTTTTAAAATTTTGTATTTTCAAAGCAAAATGCATCGTAGGTGTCAAGTCTGTGCACCTATGGTGCTAGCACCTATGATGCAGGTGGGTAGAACCCACGATGCATGTGGGTTTAAGAAAATTTAAAAACAAAATGTATGTTTAATTTTTTTTTAATGTATGATTCATATTTGTTTGCTAAATTTGTTGAAATGTAGTGATCTTAGTGTGTTTTAGGGAATTTTATTTAGTTTTATTGAGTTGTATTGAGTTTTATTTCAAGAACAAGTTCAATATTAAATTGAAGAACAAATTGAAGATGATGAAGAAGAGGTTGAAATGTTTTGATGGGGTTTGATATTGAGGTTGTGTTTGATACTGGGTGCGATACACTTGGTTTTTTTTTCATTGATGACAATTTTATAAATAAATCGAACTTGTGGATAAATTTGGTAACAAAAAGTGAAAATAGTTTAAAGGGAAATTTTGGATGATTAGATGGAATCTGGATGGATTTAGCTTGATATTTTTCCTTTTTAATAGGTTGAACTTCTCATAAATACCTAGTCATAAATAATAAAAATTGGCACAATACCAAAAGTTACATCCACCAAGGAGAAAACCAACATGTAATCCTCATCTCCATTTTTGAACCAAATCTTTTATTTCCTATTTTTTCTTATTTTTTCTTATTTTTAAAAATCTTTGTATAGCTCAAAACAAATCTGAAAGTACCATTGGCTTTGTTTTTTAAAACGAACATAACTATATCCATGGATGATTTTTTATTTATTTTCTTTTTTTCATGAGATCCGGTAACCCTAGTCTCACATCTTTATCATCAAATAATATATGTCTCGCATATCTCCACTTCATTAATATCGGTCTCACATCTATCCACTACTACCATTGTACATGGTCTCGTATGATTTAATAATGTATGGTCTAGTCTCGTACCTTTATCATTAAGTAGTAAGTACATGTTTTGCATCTCCCCACTTCAACATGTCTAGCCTCGCATCTCTCAACTTCATCATGTCATGTCTCGTATCTATTCATTTAATCATGCTTTGTTTTCCATCTTTCCATTTAATCATGCAAGACGAGACCAACGAAGTACGAGATGCGAGACCAGACAAACTTAATGATAAATTTGCGAGACCAAGATTACTTTGTCTCACGAAAAAAATAATCAAAAATATTTTCTATGTATCCTATTTTTTTCATCTTAAAATTTACTTTTAAAACATGTTTATGTTGGTGAAATATAAATATTTAAAATATTACTAAAAATTAAAAATTAAGTTACGAAATGATATTAAAATTTGAAATATTAAATAATAATAATAATAATAAATTACTAGATACTTTCACTAACATTTCGTTTATATATATATATATATATATATATATATATATATATATATATATATATATATATATATGAAATTAACATTAATAATTCCACATTTATTTTCCCGACAAATCAACACCTATTATGCCCCGAAAGGGGTATCGTAGTTAGTGGAGTAAAGCATGCTTGTGACCAAATGTAATCAGTTCGAATCCTTCTACAAACACTTTCTTGGTTGAGTCTGTCATTTTGTGTGGTTTATCTTCTGGCACTGGTGTGCAGCCAATTGCGTCAGACTGAAGGTTTACCATGTGAGCACTCGTTGAATAGCGGTTGCAGGTTCTCTCTGAACAAAATAAATCAACACCTATTGTGGAGGTCTTTTCATGTCGGTTTGAATACTTTTCTTAGTTAATATTTCTAAATTTTAGATTTTTTATGGAATCCGTTATGATATTTTTTATTTCCCACAATCAGCTTTAGTATCCACTATATCTTTTTATTATAAAAAGCATTATATTAATAAAATAAAATGTTTATAAATATTATAGGGCATTTCCTAGTGTTGGGAAAAATAAGTAGAAATTAGTTATACAGTTATACACGAGACATATAATTTGTTTATATTATAAGTAATTTTAATAAAATAATGAGGAAAATAGAGGGTTTTATGGGAAGGTAGGCCTGAAAACCCTCGTCTCGCAGAACCCTATAACGTAGAATGGAAATAATACGATGACTAAATAATAGGTTAAGAGAATGTGTATTTTTGAAGATCCTATCATTTCTTTCTTTAAAGATATGGTAAATCA
Source organism: Limnanthes douglasii subsp. nivea (assembly GCA_036936605.1). NCBI lineage: Eukaryota > Viridiplantae > Streptophyta > Magnoliopsida > Brassicales > Limnanthaceae > Limnanthes > Limnanthes douglasii. The sequence continues at coordinate 19,874,951 of JAUPFV010000004.1, read as the reverse complement.
CAGCACAAAAGGTGGTGCACCAAAGTTGGTCACGACCAGCACGAGTGGGGTCCAGGTACTAGCGATATCAAGTCAGGACAGTTCGTGGCTGTGGGAGACATATTGAGCTTTTTTTTTATAAAATCTCAAAGTTAATTCGAATAATTGCAATAATGTATAATATGATTTCTGGTTTCCGGAGTACAGCCACAAAAACACAACCGAGGGCTAACTGGTAGCCCCAAGCTAAAGGTTTGTCGTTTGTAGTTAGCTGGTTTTGTATCTAACTAAGAGATAAAAGAATATCTACGGATGCTACGGGTGGTACCAAATGGAGGTGAAAGTTCTATTACTGAACTCGACTTTATAAAATTTGCAGTGATGGGTCTGAGTTTGAGAAATTTCACCCAATACCAACTCAGAGATGAGCCCATGGTGAAGCTCCAAATACTTTTTCCTTTTAGCTTCTCCTTAATGATCTAGTTTATATTGACCAAAACATATTTAGGGCGGCCGCCTGATTCCAAATATTTACGTTAAGAATCTCAAGGTCACCCTCCTCCAAGGGTAGGGTAAGCTTTTCCCAAGTAAATTTGACACTATTGATTTTCATATCAAGTCCTGACCACAAGAACCGTTGGAAGAGTTAAGAGATGTCGTTCTGAAAACGGGCGGGGTGGATGAAAATCGAAGACCAATAGACCTCACTAGAAAATATGACAGATTTGAAAATTTGGAGTTTTCTCGCATATGAAAGATGCCTCGAGGTCTAGGAATTGAAATAATTGGTTACGTTGCAAAAGAGGGACCGCCATTCATTTCATTTCACTTCTTTTGACGAGCAATCAAACAAAGAAAAAGTCGACGACCTTGAAAATCATGCAACCTTGGATTTTGACAAAAGAAAAAGTAAAAATATATCATCTGAAAGTCTTTCAAAATAAAACATAAACTAAGAAAATACACTCATTATCATTCTTTAAATTATTGGACCAATATCCTTCTTAAATACCCAACAACGACCTAGTTCTTTGGAAATTCCAACTCCAACATTATTGATGTTTCTTTAACTCAAATAGTGTCCCAACATATCGAATTATAATACCATTAGTATGGTTAACATCTTAAAAAGACACCCTGATCTTGAAATAGAGGTTCATTTTTTTATTATAATTTCTTCAATCTATCTTATTGCACATTTTTAAGACTTATCACAACTCACTAATACTCGCTTATTGTAAAATGACCCCATTGGATATAGAATAATGGAAAATTTCAAACCGGATCCTATGGTATTCTTGTTTGTTAAAAAATAAAAAAAAAATTAGAAATGTTTTAAAAGGATACTCAGTTTTAAAGAAATGTTTTAGAATATGATGAGAGATAAACTTGAAATTGACAACTTTTTGGGTAATTTATTTGCTGAAAGAGATGATTTGAAGGTTTAAAATGCAGAATTGATATCTCAAAAATCATTTTTAATCATTTAAGGTACGGATCAAACTACCCAAAATGATGAGCTGATTTTTCAATATGTTAACTTGGTTTCCTAAATGTTGATTTGATGGGTAAAATCGATACTTTGTCTATCAAAATCAATACAATAATTACTCAAAACATTTGTTTAAATCAGAAAACACTAATTGGAAATCCGAAGTTAAATATTAAGAACAAGTTTTAGATAACTCAGCAAAAAATATTCAAGAAAACGAAGATCGAGTTATGGTCGTTGCCCAACGTTTGGTTGAAAAATTTATAAAAACACAATCGTACATATTTGGAAAAGAAATCCTAACATTATCTTGGATGATATCAAGTTTTTAGTACCCGAAGACGATCGACCTGGTTAGTCATGTGATGAAGAAGTTCTTTGTCTTAGTAAATTTATTCTTCTTAACTTCATTGTGTTTTTTCACAAAATCTTCATGTTTGTTCTTTATTATGGACAGTGATTGTTTCTATTATACTTATCCTTATTTTGATAACATAATTTTACTTTCATTCTCGTTTTGGGGTCGTATATGTATTTGACTATCATATGAGGACACAATATAGCCACTTTACCTAATGGATTATTAGCATTAAGTTTGATTTGTTAATCATTTTCGCTACTTGGACATATTAGGTTAGGGCTCAGTATGGCCATTTGCATAAACTCAAAGTATTTCAACATTAGGCTTGGTTTATTAATTATGTTGCTATTTTAATATTTTAAGTCAGAGCGGGGCCTTATGGTTTTTCAATCTTAAGCTTTTTTTATTAACCATTTTTGCTACTTTAAAATTTTAAGTCACATCTTAGTATGGCCACTTGTGTGACTTTATGGTTTTTAAACTTGTTTTTTATTAACCATATCTGGTTATTTACAATTGTGTACGCCCCACTTGAGATAAATTTTTAACTTTTTTTCTCTAATTTGTATAACTCGAATAAGTATATTTATTATCAAGCTTTTATTTTTGAATTCAAATATTTAACTTTCTTATTAATATATATATATATATATATATATCTTTAGTATATCGTTCTTATGTCTGAATATTTTATTTTCTTATTCAAATATCTATTTTTATCATCTATTTATTTCTTGAATTCAAATATCTAACTTTCTGACTCAAATATCTATCCTTATCTTCATGTTTTTCTATTTGATATCGACAGAGGAAAATATTTTTATTATCGAACTAGCATACAATGTGCCTCATTAAAAAAACTTTTTACACCACCCGAAAAGAGAAAGAATGCACAAACACATTATAGACTTTTTTCATACATCTTCAAATGTTGAATATTTCAAGGTGTTTCAAAAACATCCATCCATATCCCCTAGTCTATACGTCCCGTGATGATCTCTAAAAATTATGTTATATAGTCCATTTTGATTCAAGGCTAAATTTTCTATGTTCTTATCCTTTGACCCTTCAAAAATATTGTTCATAACCAGATCACCTTATTTAAGAGCTTTTGGCTTTAGTTTTGAATCAAATATGTTACTAATTAAACGTTTATATTGCTCAACCAACATGAGCTTGATCTTGATGTTTTTTCAATCAAATGAACAAAAATATATCTTCCCTCGCTGTTATTTTCCTCTAAATAATATTATATTCTATGATTTGGAATAATTGTCTATGTTGGAACCACACTTTCATTCTCGTATACCAAATAAAAATAAGTTTCTCATGTTGAAAACCTAGGGGTCGTCCGATTCGCCCAAAGCACCACTTCTAATTTATATGGCCAATTTCATTGAGCTTATATAATCTTTTTATTGATTCCATTCCTAATGGTTCTATTTGTTACTTCCGCTTGTCCATTTTCTTCGTTAATATGGAGTCGAGAAACATAATTTCATCTCATCTCTTTTGCAAACCATCGTCATCATTACATTTTGAAATTCGGTCCATTATATGTCATTAAGATTCTTGGAACTACATACATCGATAAAATCTAACTTTGCAAGAAGCCCAAAATATTTTGAGCCTTCCTCTTGTATATTACTTATTCTTCAACCCATTTTATAAATTATCAACAACCATTACTAAAAAAAATTGTTTCCTTATGGGCATTGGCAGATGTTTCAACAAGTCAATTTCCCTCTTATTAAATGGACAAGGCACTATGACTAAGCTCATCAGTTCACTTGTGAAGGGGCTCGTATTAGCATTATTTTGACAGATCAACACAACCTTGGAAAATGGCCTAAACATCTGCTGCTAATTTTATCCTATAAAAACCTGTTGGTAGGAAGATTCTGAACAAATTTTTATGTCAATAATAAGGCACGATAACCCTTCGTACAATTTATTAAGAATAAAAATTGCCTTGTCTTTGTTCAAATATCATAACATCATATCGTAGCATTCTTTCTATATAAGAAATCTTCAAGAATCACATATTTAACAGCTTGTATTTTCAAAGTTCGAGCATTGGATTTTCCTTGTGGGAGTATTTGATTTCTTAAAAACAACAAATACTATTGTTTTCGATCTTCAATTGTTTATATTTCCAAGATCTCGATTTTTTACCTTTCGAATTTATTCTCACATTTTAATGCCTCTAAGCCCCCCTTTATATTATCTTACTTAGCTTTGTACACACATTTAGCTTAACATACTACCAACTGAGAATCCGATCTCACTCGATAAAATATAATTCCACAAATACGTGCTAATTTCAGACAATCCAAAAACGCTCGTGTCTTGTTTCTTCACCGTATGGTACTTTCAATAAGATTCAACTTATCTTTCATTAAGAAATAAAGCCTCATCAATTTTAATTATCCATTCCAAATCTCTTGTTTGGTCCTATTTTATACCATTGTCATCATCATTTCTTTCTCTGATTAAATCGTTTATAAAATATGTGATTTCTTGACCATAATTACAGTACGAGGTTCGTACAAAATCTCATAATCTCTAAATTTTATATACCATCGTGCGAGTCTTCCTGAAATATCATATTTTAGTAGTACTCTTTTTAGAGAAAAAAAATATTTTATGAAAATTGTTTGACTCTGAAAGTACAGTGTCATCTTCCTTGCAGCTACCACCAATCCTAAAGCCAATTTTTCTAAGTTCAAATATCGATTTTTAGTATCAATTAGGATTTTAGTTACATAGTAGATTGTTCTATGCACCCTTTAATCTTCTCTAACCAAGAAGACACTTACAACATGATGGCACACAGATAAGTAGAGGTACATTGGTTCACCTTGTACTAAAGCTTATATGACCTATATTGACATCAAATAATCTTTTAAAGGAGAAAGACTGATCCAACTAAACTTCTTTTCTCATTTAAGGAATTAGAGGAAATGATAATTCTTACCATAAGCTTTATAAAAAACATTGACAATACAGCTAAATGACCCGTTAACCTTTGAACTTTTTTTATATTTCTTGGTACCCAAAAACGTTTCTACTTCTAAACCTAAACGAATACTTTAAATGATTAGATTTAAGATTTTAATTTCTTAATTTTTCAAATATCTCACATAAAACTTAAATTGTTTATCCTCACAATTGTATTTTACCATGATATTGTCTATGTACACCTCAAATGTTTTTATCCAACTGCTTTTCGAATATTCGGTTAACGAATCTCTAATAATTTGACCCTGTATTTTTCAAACCAAATAATATAAATTTATAAAAATTAAACTCCACATGACTGAACAATAATATGATCCTCATAATTTAGTTTTGTTTGAATCTCGTTATATCCTGAATAAACGTCCATCAATGATAAAAAAATTATGATCTAAAGTTGCGTCTACAAACTGGTAAATACGAGGAAAAGGAAAAGAATTTGTTGGACAATCCTTATTAAGGTTAGAAAAATCCACACAGATCCTCCATTCCTCGTTCTTTTTCTACACCAAGACTAGGTTAGCAGCCCACGTTGGATATCTCGATTCTCTCATGTGCGCAAGTATCGACAACATTCATACCTATTTGAAGATGGCCTCTACTTTCCCAGGAGAGAAAGTTCTTTTTTTTGGTGAACCACACTTAGCCTTTTATCAATTCCTAGCTCATGACAGATGATTAACCAATTGACCTGGATACATCATCAGCACTTCATACAAAAATATCTACACTTTTATGTAATAATTTCAATAATAGATGAGACTATTGATTGTTTGTAACTGATAGTTGAGATTTGGAGAATAATTGATAATGGTGAGCTTATTAAATTTTTCAATAATATAGAAAGAGAGAAAAGAAAAAGAAATGAAGAGTAAAAATAATAAGAAATTGGGATGATAAGAGACGATAAAGACTCATAAGTTAATTTGGTTGATGACTCACCATACCATCATTATATGAGACCACTCGCATATCTGACATTAAATTATGCATATCCTAATAGAAGTTGTTACCCCACACAATGACGTGTTGATCATTAATCTAAACATATCTTGAGTCATAGTTACATGAATTTTGGCAGATATTGGCATATATAGTAATATTATTTTTAAGAACGGCTATGAGAAAATGATCGGAGTACCTTCGTATCAACAATTTGATAGAAAATTGGTTAGTTATGAAGGAAAATCTTCTAGTTATGTCGGTGATTGTTAATTATGAGAACACTGAAAAAATTATGAGAAACTTATTCATGATAGCCCATGCTCATAGCTGGTACAACAAGATTATGGTCCGATCGTGGTTGCAAATAATTAAATAAACGACCTCGTTGTTCCATCAATGCCTTAAGTATCATATACAAAACTTTGTTGGGATAGTCAAAAGTATTCAAATAATAACAAGAGTTTGTTATGCGATATCCATTGATCTTGAGAAATTGGAATAATAATAATCAAAGAATTTGAGAGAGGTTCGTCAACCGACCAAAAGTGATGACATTGAGAAATAAGTTGATGATCCTAGATAATAAGTATCATATGGCGAATCTTTGGGTGAAATAGTTGAGAAAATACTGGAAATTGGATATGTGGCTAAAATTGAGAGTCAAAAAAGTTCGAATTTTAAGTTTGAATTATTAAAATTATTACATAAAAGTTTACACATTTTTGTTTGAAGTGATGACGATGTATCCAGGTCACTTGGTTAATCATCTCCCACGAGCTAGGAATTGATAAGAGGCATTCTCTCCTGGGAAAGTAGAGGCCATCTTCAAATAGGTATGCAAGTTGTCGATACTTGGGCAAATGAGAGAATCGAGATATCCAACGTGGGCCACTAACCTAGTGTTAGTTAAGAAGAAGAACAGGAAACAGAGGATCTGTGTAGATTTTAGTGACCTCAATAAGAATTGTCCAACAAATTCTTTTCCTTTGCCTCGTATTGACCAGTTTATAGACACAACTTTACATCATAATTTTTTATTATTCATGGACGTTTATTCAGAATATAACGAGATTCAAATAAAACTAAATGACGAGGATGATATTACTGTTCAGTCATGTAGAGTTTAATTGTTATAAAGTTATACCATTTGGTTTGAAAAATACAGGGTCAAATTATTAGAGACTTGTTAACCGAATATTCGAAAAGCAGTTGGATAAAACTTTTGGAGGTGTACATAGACAATATTATGGTAAAATACAATTGTGAGGATAAACAATTTAAGTTTTATGTGAGATATTTGAAAAATTAAGAAATTATAATCTTAAATCTAATCATTTAAAGTATTCGTTTAGGTTTAGAAGTAGAAACGTTTTTGGGTACCAAGAATTATAAAAAAGGTTCAAAGGTTAACGGGTCATCTAGATGTATTGGTAATGTTTTTTATAAACCTTATGGTAAGAATTATCATCTCTTCTAAGTCCTTAAATGAGAAAAGAAGTTTAGCTGGATTAAAGAATTTGATCTCTCTTTCTCTGCTTTAAAAGATTATTTGATGTCAATATAGGTCATATAAGCTTTAGTACAAGGTGAACCAATATACCTCTACTTCTCTGTGTGTCACCATGTTGTAAGTGTCTTTTTGGTTAGAGAAGACTAAGAGTTGCATAGAACAATCTACTATGTAACTAAAAGCCTAATTGATACTAAAAATAGATATTTGAACTTAGAAAAATTGGCTTTAGGATTGGTGGTAGCTGCAAGGAAAAAATCGAGATCTTGGAAATATAAACAATTGAAGATCGAAAACAAGAGTATTTGTTGTTTTTGAGAGATCAAATACTCCCACAAGGAAAATCCAATTCCCAAACATTGAGAATACGAGCTGTTAAATATGTGATTCTTGACGATTTCTTATATAGAAAGAATGCTACGATACGATGTTATGATATTTGAACAAAGACAAGGTAATTTTTAATCTTAATAATTTGTACGAAAGGTTATCGTGGCTTATTATTGACATAAAAATTTGTTCAGACTCTTCCTACCAATAGGTTTTTATAGGATAAAATTAGCAGCAGATGTTTAGGCCATTTTCCAAGGTTGTGTTGATCTGTCAAAATAATGCTAATACGAGCCACTTCACAAGTGAACTGATGAGCCTAGTGAGAGTGCCTTGTCCATTTAATAAGAGGGAAATTGACTTGTTGAAACATCTGCCAATGCCCATAAGGAAACAATTTTTTTTAGTAATGGTTGTTGATAATTTATAACATGGGTTGAAGAATAAGTAATATACAAGAGGAAGGCTCAAAATATTTTGGACTTCTTGCAAAGTTAGATTTTATCAAGGTATGGAGTTCCAAGAATTTTAATGACATATAATGGAACGGAATTTCAAAATGCAATGAGGACGATGTTTTGCAAAAGAGATGAGATGAAATTATGTTTCTCGACTCCATATTAGAGACAATAAAATGGACAAGTGGAAGTAACAAATAGAACCATTACAAATGAAATCAACAAAAATATTATATAAGCTCAATGAAATTGGTCATATAAATTAGCGGAGGTGCTTTGGGCGTATCAGACGACCCTTAGGTTTGCAAGATGAGAAACTTCTTTTTTCATTGGTATATGAGAATGAAAGCGTGGTTCCAACATAAACCATTATTCGAAATCATATAATATAATATTATTTAGAGGAAAACAACAGCGAGGGAAGACATATTTTTGTTCATTTAATTGAAAAACATCAAGATCAAGCTCATGTTGGTTGAGCAATATAAACGTTTAATTAGTAACATATTTGATTCAAAGTTAAAGCCAAAATATCTTAAATAAGGTGATCTGGTTATGAACAATATTTTTTAAGGGTCAAACGATAAGAACGTAGGAAATTTAGCTTTGAATCAAGATGGACTATATAACATAATTTTCGGAGATTATCACGGGACGTGTCGACTAGGGGATATGGATGGATTTTTTTGAAACACCTTGAAATATTCAACACTTAAAGATGTATAAAAGGAGTCTATAATATTTTTGTGCATTCTTTTTCTCTTCTGGTGGTGCAAAGAGTTTTTTTAACGAGGCATATTGTATGCTAGTTCGGTAATAATAATATTTTCCTTTTTCTATATCAAAAAGAAAAACATTAAGATAAAGATAGATACTTGAGTCAAAAAGTTAGATATTTGAATTCAAAAAGTAAATAGATATTTGAAGGAGTGCATAGGCCAATCTAGTACGTAACTAAACGCCTAATGATACTAAAATAGATATTTGAACTTATAAAAATTGGCTTTAGGTTTGGTGGTAGTTGTAAGAAAGTTGATGTCGTACTTTCAAAGTCATACCATTTTCCTACGAACTTCTTTTTATCTAAGAAGCGTACTACCAAAATCTGATATTTTAGGAATACTCGCACAATTGTGCATATGAAATTTGAAGAGTATGAGATTTTGTAAAAACCTCGTACTGCAATTAAGGTTAAGAAATCACATATTTTATAAACGAGTTAATCGGAGAAATAAATGATGATGAAACTGGTATGATATTAGACCAAACAAAATACTTGGAATGGATAATTAAAATGGATGAGGCTTCATCTCTTAGTGGAAGATAAGTTGGAATCTTATTGAAAGTACCATACGGTGAAGAAACTAGACAAGCTATAAAATTTGGGTTTGAAATTACCAATAATATTGTTGAATACAATGATGTTTTTGGATGGTCTAAAACTAGCACATATTTATGGAGCAATATTTTTTCGAGTGAGATCAGATTCCCAGTTGGTAGTAAGTTAAGATAAATGTGTGTACAAAGCTAAGCAAGATAATATGAGGGGGTGCTTAGAAGAATTAAAATGCGAGAAGAAATTCAAAAGGTTAAAAATCGAAGTGTTGGAAATAAAAAAAATTGAAGATCGAAGACAAGTGTATTTATTGTTTTTTAGAGATCAAATACTCCCAAAAGGAAAATCCAGTGCCCGAACGCTGAAAATATGAGCTGTTAAATATGTGATGCTTGACGATTTCCTATATCAAAAGAAAATTACGATACGAGCTTATGATATTTGAACAAAGACAATGATATTGGTATTCTTAATAATTTGTACGAAGGGTTATCATGGCTTATCATTGACATAAATTTTTTGATCAGACACTTCCTACTAGCAGGTTTTTATAGGACAAAATTAGCAATTGATGGTTAGGCCATTTTCTAAGGTTGTGATGTTTTGTCAAAAGCATGTTAATACGAGCCACTTCACAAGTGAACCGATGAGCATAGTCACGGTGCATTGTCCATTTGATAAGAGGGAAATCGGCTTGTGAGACATCTGTCAATGCCGATAAGGAAACAAATTATTTTAGTAATGGTTGTTGATTAATTTATAAAATGGGTTGAACAAATTTTGGACTTCTTCCAAAGTCAGATTTTATCGAGGTATGGAGTTCCAACAATCTTAATACACATATAATGGACCTGAGTTTCAAAATGTAATGATGACGATGTTTTGCAAAAGAGATGAGATGAAATTATGTTTCTCGACTCCATATTAGCCACAATAAATTGGACAAGCGAAAGTAACAAATAGAACCATTACGAATGGAATCAAGAAAAATATAATATAAGCTCAGTGAAATTTTCCACATAAATTAGCATAGGTGCTTTGGGCGTACCGGACGACCCCTAGGTTTGCTACATGAGAAACCTCATTTTCTTTGGTATACGAGAATGAAAGCGTGGTTCCAACATAGATCATTATTTCAATTCATAGAATATAATAATATATAGAGGAAAACAACAACGATTGAAGACACATTTTTGTTGATTTGATTAAAGAACATCAAGATCAAGTTCATGTTGGCTGAGCAATATAAGCGTTTAATTAGTAACATTTTTTATTCAAATCTAAAGCCAAAAGATCTTAAATAAGTTTATCTGGTTATGAAAAATATTTTTCAAGGGATAGAGGTTAAAAACGTAGGAAATTTAGCTTTGAATCAAGATGGACTATTTAGATTAATTTTTAGAGGTCATCATGGGACGTATCGACTAGAAGACATAGATGGATGTTTTTTAAAGCACCTTAGAATATTCAAAATTTAAAGATGTATAAAAGGAGTTTATAATGTGTTTGTGCATTCTTTTTCTCTTCTAAGTGGTGCAACAAAGTTTTTTAATAAGACACATTGTATGCTATTTTGGTAATAATAATATTTTCCTTTGTCTATATTCAAAAATAAAAACATGAAGATAATGATAGATATTTGAGTTAGAAAGTTAGATATTTGAATTCAAAAAGTAAATAGAGGATAAAAATAGATATTTGAATAAGAAAGGAAGTATTCAAACATAAGAACCATATACTAAACATATATATTTCAATAAAAAAGTTAAATATTTGAATTCAATAATAAAAGCTTGATAATAAATATACTTATTCGAGCTATACAAATTAGACAAATCAAGTTCAAGATTCATCTGGAGGGGGTGGATACAATTGTATATAACGAGACATGGTTAATAAACAAAGCCTACAACTTTAAAAGCCATAAAGTCACACAAGTGGCCATACTAAGCTCTGACTTAAAATTTCAAAGTAGCAAAAATGGTTAATAAAATAAGCTTAAGGTTGAAAAACCATAGGGCTACGCGAGCTCTGACTTAAAATATTAATATAGCAAACATAGTTAATAAACCAAGCCTAAAGTTGAAACATTATGAGTTTATGAAAATGCGCATACTGAGCCCTCATAATATGTTCAAGTAGCGAAAATGATTAACAAACAAACCTAATGCTTATAAGTCATTAGGTTACGAAAATGGCTATATTGTGTCCTCATATAATAGTCAAATACATATACGACCCCAAGACGAGAATGAAAGTAAAAGTATGTTATCAAAATAAGGATAAGTATAATATAAACAAAAGTCGGTCACAATACATAATCAAGAACAAACATGAAGATTTTATGAAAAAAGCACAATGAAGTTAAGAAGAATTAATTTACTAACATAAAGAAATTCTTACAGAAAAAAATTCATCAAATCAACGAGTACGAGGTGGAGAGCTTTTTTCAATAATGATTTTGTGTGCTTGACGGTACAACATATAATTATAGTAACGACATCCTCGTTAGTATTTTATCATTCAACAATAACTATATCGTCATCACATGTTGTATTTTTAGTTTCTTCGTATTCTCCATCGCATGACTAACAAGGTGGATCGTCTTCAGGTACTAAAAACTTGATATCATCCAAGATGATGTTAGGATTTCTTCTCCAAATATGTACGATTGTGTTTTTATGAAATTGTTTAACCAAACTTTGGGCAACGACCATAACTCGATCTTTGTTTTCTTGAATATTATTTGCAGCATTATCTAAAACATTTTCTTAGTATTTTCGACAACTATTTTGATGTCTTCAACCTTTTTTGTTTCAATGTTTACAAGTTTTTCTTGAAAATATTTAACTTCACATTTCGAATTAGTGTTTTCAGTAATTATTGTATTCATTTTGATAGACAAAGTATCGATTTGACCCATCAAATCAATATTTATGATACCAGATAAACATATTAAAAAATTAGCTTATCATTTTGGGTAGTTTGATCCGTACCTTGAGTGATTAATTTTTTTTGAGATATCAATTCTGCATTTTAAACCTTCGAAGCATCTCTTTCAGCAAATAAATTAACCATAAAGTTGTCAATTTTAAGTTTATCCGTCTTCCTATTCTGAAATTTTGCTTTAAAACTAAATATTCTTTTAAAAATTTCCTAATTTTTATTTTATTTTAAAAAAAATCAGAAAATGAACCTCTATTTCAAAATCAAGGTGTTTTTGTAAGATGTTAACCATACTAATGGTATTATAATGCGACATGTTGGGACATTATTTGACTTAAAGAATAATAATGGGTGTGTTTTCTTAGTTTATGTTTTATTTTGAAAGACTTGCATATGCCATATTTTTACTTTTTCGTTGGTCAAAATCCAAGTTTGCATGCTCTCTAAGGTTGTCGTCTTTTTCTTTGTTTGATTGCTCGTCAAAACAGGTGGAATAAAATGAATGTCGGGCCCTCTTTTGCAACGTAACCAATCATATCAATTCCTAGACCTCGAGACATATTTCATATGCAAGAAAACTCTAGATTTTCAAATCTGTCATATTTCCAGTGATGTCAAAATTCAAAATTGCATGTTTACTAAGTGTGTCGACTTGTTCCTTCTTTAATTCCTTGTCAAAAGAAGTGGAATGAAATGATTTTTGGCTCTTCTTTCGCAACGTAACCAATCCTATCAATTTATGGACCTTAAGACATCTTTACTATGCGATGAAACTCAAAATTTTCAAATCTGTCTTATTTTCTTGTGTTCAAAATGAGCTCTCTCAACTCTTCTTACGATTTACCTGTGGTCGGGACCTGATATGAAAATTAATGGTGTCAAAGTTACTTGGGACAAGATTACCTTGGCTTTGGAGGAGGGCGTCCTTTAGATTCTTAACGTCAATGTTTAGAATCAGGCGGTCGCACTAAAAATGATTTCGTCCATATTGACCAAGAACCCTACATCAATCGAGACTAATTAGATTATTAAGGAGAAGCTAAAAGACAAAATTATTTGGAGCCTCCCCATGGGCTCATCTATGAGTTGGTATTGAATGAAATTTCTCAAACTCAGACCCATCACTGCAAATATCTACAAAGTCGAGGTCAGAAATGGAACTTTTACCTCCATTTGGTACGACGTGTGGCTATTTCCAAACTCCCAGTAGACCACTAGGGACCTTGCATAATTAGGTATACTCTTCCACAAGGTAAAACCAAACCATCATATATTATCAACAATAACTCATGGATTTGGCCCAGTCAAATCCAATCTGTAAGACGAACGCACTAGAAACACCTCATTGACATTAGAAATGTAACCAACCAATGCCCTTGGCCTTTTAATCGAGAGGAATATTTCCTCTAGAACCCAAATGAGAGCATAAACAATTTCACGATCAGAAGTACGTAAAACTTTATACGACCAACCACTCCAAAAGTCAGTTAGGCCTTCTTAATTTGGAAGAAATTTAGCATCCCTAGGCATTCCTTTATCTCTTAGTTAATTATACAAGTCAAGCTAACTACACGCGACAAACCTTTACCTTTTTTCTACCACTTAACCCCGAATGTGTTCTTTGTGGTTGTAATTCGTAATCCATAAATCATATTCTACTTTATGTAATTACTCGAATCAACTTTAGGATATCATAGAAAGGAAGTTCAATATGCCACCTATAGCCACAGACTGGCCTTCTTGACTTGATATCGCTAGTAGACTTCCATTCGTGCTGGTCGTAACCACCGTCAACGAACCCTCTTTTATGTTATCATTTACCATATTTAGAAAGAAAGAAATACTAAACTATCATTTTCTTACGTTACAGGTGCTGTGAAACCAGGCTTTCTTAGCTTATCTTCCCCTAAAACCTTTCATTTTCCTCATTGTGCTATTAAAATTATTTATAATATAAAAACATTACCCGTTCATGTATAACCTCTATAATTAATTTCTACTTATTTTTTCCTAACACCAGAAAATGCCGCATAATATTTATAAACATTTAATATTATTCATATAATTATAAAAAACAAAGTATGGTGGAGGCTAAAACTGACTGTGGGAAATAAAAACATTCATAACGTTCTCGATCCATGAAAATTCTACAATTTAGAAATGATTTATAATGAAAATTATTAAAACCGATATGAAAAGTTATCCATAATAAGATTATGGTGTTGATTTATCTTTTATAAAAGAATCTGTCGTCGCTACATAACGAGTGTGCACAAGGTAAATACTCGATCTGACGCAATGGTCTGTAAACCAACGCCCTAAGGTAAACCATGCAAGGTGACATGCTCAGCCAAGGAAGCGTTTGTAAAGGGATTCAAACTCGTGACATTTGGTCACAAACCTGCCTTACTCCACCAACTCGATTACCCCTTTTAAATCTTAGTAATTTGGTGGGGGATTTACTTTTGATATACTCCCAGAAAACGTCTTTTATAACTTTGTCGGGCTAATAAGTTTGGAATTGTTAATGTTAATTTCGTCTATATATATAAATAAAAAAATGTTAATGAAAGTATTTAGCCTTAATTTTCATTATTGTTTAATATTTTAAATTTTACTATCATTTTTTTCATTTTTTTTTAATTTATCGGTAATTTAATTTTTAATTTTTCAATAATATTTTACATATTTATATTTCATCAACGTAATCATTTGTTTTTCATCAAAAAATATTATTTATATAATTTAAGCCGGAGCTTGAGATTCTCTTTTTAAAATATTATTTATATTTTTCAATATGAATAAAATAAGATCCATGGATAGTATTTTTTATTAATTTTTTGACGAGATTTAATAACAACGATAACTTTATATAGGATACACGGATAATACTTTTTATTAATTTTTTGGCAAAACTGAATAACAACTATACTGAATATGATGTTGTTATCATATGGGTTTTTTATTATAAAATCTTTGATTAAAAATGTTGAAAGCCAAAAGTAAGACGTTGAAACTAAGTTTCAGAAAAGGTAATATGTTTGGTTGGGATACAGAAATGTCGGAAATGTTTGTTAATCTATATGTATAGAAACAAAGTCTAAGTACTACGAAAATAAATTTTCTACCAAACTGTCTATACAGTTGGGTGTATAATAAAGTGGAAAATCATATCTGTCCTATTTCCGATTGACAACACCAAAAGTACTAATTATATTTATTAATATAGAGTATTTGATAGGTATAATGAAAATACCTAAAACTATTAACCCTTTTCAATTATGGAATAACGGCGGAAAATATATTGGCAGTCACTCTAAAAAAAGCAACGAGAATAATAAGATAATTTTGAAACATGGTAAAAAATAATGGATCTATTTTAAACTAAGTATATGAGAATGGACGAGTTGGAACAAAATTCGCCTCTTATCTCTTAGTAGTTAGCTTTACAAACCGGCTAACTACACGCGACAAACCCTTAGCCTGGAGCTACCACTTAGCCCCCGATTATGTTTTTTCAAGTTATAATTCGGAATCAAGAAATCATATTCTGTTTTATTGCAATTACTCGAATTAACTTTTGGGATATCATAGAAAAAAACCCAATAGCTACGGACCGGCCGTCCTGGTTTCTAGTACCTGAATCTCGTTCATACTGAACGTGACCACCTTCGGTAGACCACCTTTTGTGCTATTCATTTACCATTTCTAAAAAAATACTAGAATTTTTAAAAATACACATTCCCTTAGCTCATTAGTTAATGATCGCATTTTCCCATCTACGTTACAGGTTCAATGAAACCAGGTTTCCTATCCTACCTTGTCTTAAAATCCTCCATTTTTCTGTTATTCTATTAAAATTACATATAATATAAATAAATCATCCGCTTCATTCATATTTGTATACCTAGTTTCTACTTATTTGTTCCAACACTGGGAAATGCTTATAATATTATGAAAATTTTATTTTATTCATATAATGGTTTTTATAAAAAAAAGTATGGTGGAAGCGGAAACCGATTGTCGGAAATAAAAACATTCGTAACGTTCCAAATTCCATAGAAGTTCTATAATTTAAAAATGATTCATCATAGAAAGTATTAAAACAGATATGAAAATCCCCCATAATAGGTGTCCTTTTTATATATTAGTGAAGGTAGGTCTAAATGCCACATTAGTGACCTATTTAAAGCTATTTCCTTCCACTATTTCACTCCTCTCAAACTTATTTACTTCTTATTACACAAAATGCCTTTAATGTTATACTTTTGTTGGACCTATTTTAAAAGACTTATGTGAAGCCAAATTAGTACGAGATTTAGCTGACCCGACACGTTGTCCGGATAATCTAACCCTCCTTTGAGATATATATTGTGGTATACATCACATACAATATCTAGTACATATAGTAAAATAAACTCTCAATATTTGGGATTTAAACCCGTAAAATAATAAAAATCATGGTAATATTTTTCTAATAAATTATTGTAAATTTAAGTAAAACTAAATGAGCGTCGTGTATCATTGACCTATACTAACTTTCAAAATAACTATAATAATTGTTAGTAAAATATCAAATAATTATGTTTTAAACTTAAGTTGAGTTTAATTGAAATCATAATATTAAATCATTTGAGAGCTAATTCAAATTTTTCTTATGTAGTGGAAACACCTTACAACCTGAAGTTCTACGCTTAACAGAAGACATGCTTTTGGTGGATGCAGGACTTGGGACCCCAAACTTTGTATGCAAGATGAGCTTACATGACCGCCAATCAACTGAGCCACCAGGTTTGAGAATAAGTTGAGATCCCTAGATGTAGTGGCTCACTTGACCGAAACTTTCTACTAAGTTGTTGCAGTTTTGGCGGTAGGTCAAGACTTAAGGCACTGGTAACGTGGCCTCAACTATAAAGAAATCATACATCCACGTGAAATAAACACTGATTTTATATAGAAAAAACATTACAAGAAAACTCTCAATCACAACTAACACAATCACTCTTCTTTTGCTCCAAAATTTCTCAAGCTTTGAAAAGGAACAATGACTCTTTAATATTTATATCATTGATTGTTTCCTTACTTTAATCCTCTCTCTCAAACCCAACAAATCTCTCGCTTTTCCTCTTTTGCTATAGAAAGGCTAATGCACCAAAGCTGGGTGACATAGTAATCAAATATCACATTAGCGCATGACATCTTGTTCCCACAGACACCTGAGATATAGTAGCTATAACTACCATGGCATTCACATTTGCTTGTACAAGTTGACAAGTAGTGGCACTAACCTCTGACATTTGACACCTATTACAGCGGTACTATTTCGAGTATCCTCTATAAACGATCTGATCAAAATATTTAGATCAGCAGTTTCATATGTCTTGCCAATTAAGATTCTTTCCAAAATATAAAATCCTATTTAATCTAGAGATAATAAAGTATCTTTAGAAGCATCCATAGCTAAGGCCATACACCATTAAAAAGGGGACTGCTAAAAAAATGTTCAAAAATTTATTCGTGAGATGAAGAGTTTTTCGATGTTCAAAGAATATGTTGCAGTGGAACATTTAAAACAGGTCTTAATATGGATGGATAACTATACAAAACCCCGTTACATATCATATATACAATATGAGAGATGTTATCGTAAGGTCAGATCATTTTATTAGAGTTGAAGAGCCTAAGAGGGGAGCTTATCCTTACTCAAAATCCCAAGAATTAAAGGTGTATATGCAAAACAATAAGAAAAATACGAGGTCAGGCATAACGAGGTACTAAGAGCATCATTGAGCAGATGAAGGGTCTCATATTATGATAACCCATCTCGAATTTTTTCTCCCTTGACAAAAAATATCGCGGTCGTCTTTGAGAAAATGAAAGGAAAAGAAAAATACCAACATCCTCGTGTTATATGGGCTCCAAGCAAAAAAATACCCTGTAGGTATTTTTGTGCATACTAGAATGATCCTAGCTATACAACTATTGATTGTTGGTACCTGATAGATGAGATTTGGAGAATTATTGATAATGGTGAGCTTATTAAGTTTTTCATTAATATAAGAGCAGACAAAAGAAAAAGATATAAAGAGTAAAAAAAAGAAAAATAAAAATGGCACCATACTATTTGTGATGGTGGAACATTGTCTGGGGCAAGCTCAGCTTTTAAGAAAAGACACAATAAAGACTCACAAGTTAATTTGGTTGATGAGTCATCATGCCATCATTATATGAGACCACATAAATAATTGAAATTGAATGATGATAATCTAATATAAGTTGTTACCCCTCACAATGACGTGTTGATCATTAATCTATACATATCTTGAGTAATAGTTACATGAATTTTAGTAGATATCGACATCTCTACTGATGTTATTTTCAAGAACGGGTATGGGAAAATAATTGGAGTACCTTTGTATAAGCCTACTGATAGACAATTGGTTAGTTATGAAGTAATCTTGTAGTTATGTCGGTGATTGTTAATTACGGGAATACTGAAAAAATTATGAGAAAAATATTCATGATAGGCCACGCTCATAGCTCGTACAACAAGATTGTGGACCGATCGTGGTTGTAAATAATTGAGTAAACGACCTCATCATTCCATCAATGCCTTAAGTATTATATAAGAAACTTGGTTGAGATAGTCAAACGTACTCAAATAATAACAAGATATTATTATACGATATCTATTGATCTTGATAAATTGGCTCAATAACAATCAAATAATTTGAGAGAGGTTCGTCAACCGACCAAAAGTGCTGATCTTGAGAAATAAGTTGATGATCCTACATAAGAAGTATAATGTGGCGAGCCTTTGGGTGAAATACTTGAGAAAATACTGGCAATTGGATATGCGGCTAAAATTGATAGCAACAAAGTTCGAATTTCAATTTTGAAGTAGTGAAATTATTATATACAAGTTTAGACATTTTTTCTTGAAGTGTTGATGATCTATTCGGTTCAGTTGATTAATCATCTGTCACGAGCTACGAATTGATAAGAGGTCTAGTCTGGTTTGTCAATAAAGAAAAGTTTCTCTCCCGGGAAAGTAGAGGTTATCGTCAAATAGATATGAAAGTTGTCGATACTTGGGCACATCAGAGAATCTAGATATCCAACGCGGGATGCTAACCTAGTGTTAGTCAAGGAGAAGAATGGGGAACGGAGAATTTGTGTAGATTTCAGTTACCTCAATAACAATTGCCCAATAAACCTCTTTTCCTTTTCCTCGTATTCACCAGTTTGTAGAATCAACTTTAGATCATAATTTTTTATCATTCATGGACACTTATTCAGGATATAACGAGATTTGAATAAAACTAAATAATAAGGATGATACTATTGTTCAGACATGTAGAGTTTAATTAATATAAATTTATACAATTTAGTTTGAAAAAAACAGGGTCAAATTATCAAGGACTCGTCAACCGGATATTTCGAAAGCAGTTGGATAAAAAATATGGAAGTGTAAATAGGAAATATCATGGTAAAATATAATAGTGAGGATAAACAATCTAAGTTTTATGTGAGATATTTGAGAAATTAAGAAATTATAATCTTAAATTTATTCATTTAAAGTATTCGTCTAGGGTTAGAAGTATAAATGTTTTCGGGTACCAAGAAATATAAAATAAAGTTCAAAGGTTAACGGGTCATCTTGCTGTATTGTCAATATTTTTTTATAAAGCTTATGGTAAGATTTATCTTTTCTTATAAGTCTTTAAATGAGAAAAGAAGTTTAGGTGGATGAAAGAATTTGATAAGTCATTATGTGCTTTAAAAGTTTATTTGATATCAATATAGGTCATATAAGCTCCAGTATAAGGTGAACCAATATACCTTTACCTATCTGTGTGCAATCATGTTGTAAGTATCTTCTTGGTTAGAGAAGACGAAGGAGTGCATAGGCCAATCTAGTACATAACTAAATGACTAATAATACTAAAATAGATACTTGAACTTATAAAAATTGGCTTTAGGATTGGTGGTAGTTGCAAGAAAGATAATGCCGTACTTTCAAAGTCATACCATTTTCCTACGAACTTCTTTTTATCTAAGAAGCGTACTACCAAAATCTGATATTTCAGGAAGACTCGCATAATGGTATATAAAATTTGAAGAGTATGAGATTTTGTACAAACCTCGTACTGCAATTAAGGTTAAGAAATCACATATTTTATAAACGAGTTTATCAGAGAAATAAATAATGATGACAATGGAATGATATCAGACCAAACAAAATATTTGGAATGGATAATTAAAATTGATGAGGTTTCATTTCTTAATGGAAGATAAGTTGAAATCTAATTGAAAGTACCATACGGTGAAGAAACTAGACAAGCTATAAAATTCGGGTTTGAAGTTACCAATAATATTGTAGAATACAACGATGTTTTTGGATGGTCTAAAATTAGCACATATTTGTGGAACAATATTTTTTCGAGTGATATCAGATTCTCAGTTGGTAGTAAGTTAAGCTAAATGTGTGTACAAAGCTAAGCAAGATAATATGAGGGGGTGCTTAGAAGAATTAAAAATGTGAGCACAAATTCTAAAGGTAAAAAGCGAGGTCTTGAAAATGGAAACAATTGAAGATCGAAAACAAGAGTATTTGTTGTTTTTTAGAGATCAAATACTCCGACGAGGAAAATCTAGTGCCCGAACGTTGAGATTATGAGTTGTTAAATATGTAATTCTTGAAATTTTCTATATCAAAAGAATGTTATGATACAATGTTGTGATATTTGAACAAAGACAAGGCTATTTTTATTCTTAATAATTTGTACGAAGGGTTATTGTGGCTTATTATTGACGTAAAACTTTGATCAGGCGCTTCCTACTAGTAGGTTTTATAGGACAAAATTAGCAACAGATGCTTAGGCCATTGTCTAAGGTTGTGATGATCTGTTAAAATCATTTTAATACGATCTACTTCACAAGTGAACCGATGAGCATAGACACAGTGTCTTGTCCATTTGATAAGAGGGAAATCGACTTGGTGAGACATGTGCCAAAGCCCATAAGGAAACAAAGTTTTTATCAATGTTTGTTGATTAATTTACAAAATGGGTTGAAAAAAGTAATATACAAGACGAAGGCTCAAAATATTTTGGACTTCTTGCAAAGTCAGATTTTATCGAGGTATGGAGTTCCAAGAATCTTAATACACATATAATGGACCTGAGTTTCAAAATGTAATGATGACGATGTTTTGCAAAAGAGGTGAGATGAAATAATGTTTCTTGACTCCATATTAGCCACAATAAAATGGACAATCGTAAGTAACAAATAGAAACATTACGAATGGAATCAAGAAAAAGATTATATAAGCTCAGTGAAATTTTCCATATAAATTAGCAGAGGTGCTTTCGGTGTATCGGACGACCCCTAGGTTTGCTACATGAGAAATTTATTTTTCTTTGGTATACGAGAATGAAAGTGTGGTTCCAAGATAGATGATTATTTCAAATCATAGAATATAATAATATATAGAGGAAAACAACAGCGAGGGAAGACACATTTTTGTTGATTTGATTGAAGAACATCAAAATCAAGCTCATGTTGGGTGAGTAATATAGACGTTTAATTAGTAACATATTTGATTCAAATCTAAAGCCAACAGCTCTTAAATAAGCTGATCTGGTTATGAAAAATATTTTTAAAGGGTCAAAGGATAAAAACATAGAATTTTAGATTTGAATCAAGATGGACTATTTAAAATAATTTTTAGAGGTCATCATGGGACGTATCAAATAGAGGATATGGATGGATGTTTTTTGAAACACCTTGGAATATTCAACATTTGAAGATGTATAAAAAGAGTCTGTAATATGTTTTTCCATTCTTTTTCTCTTCCAGTAGTGCATCGAGGTTTTTTAATGAGGCACATTGTATGCTAGTTCGGTAATAATAATATTTTCCTCTGTCTATATTAAAAAAACATGAAGATAAGGATAGATATTTGAGTCAGAAAGTTAGATATTTAAATTCAAAAAATAAATAGAGGATAAAAATAGATATTTGAATAAGAAAAGAAAATATTGAGACATAAGAACCATATACTAAAGATATATTTTAATAATAAAGTTAAATATTTGAATTCAAAAATAAAAGCTTGATAATAAATATACTTATTCGAGTTATACAAATTAGACAAAACAAGTTAAAGATTCATGTGGAGGGAGGTCGTATACAATTGTAAATAACCAGATATGGTTAATAAACAAAGCCTACAAGTTTAAAGTCGTAATGTCACACAAGTGGCCATACTAAGCTCTGACTTAAATTTTCAAAGTAGCAAAAATGGTTAATAAAACAAACCTAAAGTTGAAACATTATGAGTTTATGCAAATGGGCATTCTGAGCCCTCATAATATATCTAAGTAGCGAAAATGATTAACAAATCAAACCTAATGCTTATAAGCCATTAGGTTGCAAAAGTGGCTATATTGTGTCCTCCTATAATAGTAAAATACATTTACAACCCCAAGACGAGAATGAAAGTAACCGTATGTTATCTAAATAAGGATAAGTATAATATAAACAAAAGTCGGTCACAATCCATAATCAAGAACAAACATGATTTTTTTTAAAAAGCACAATGAGGTTAAGAAGAATTAATTTACTAAAATAAAAAATTCTTACAACAAAAAACTTCATTAAATCAACCAGTACGAGGTGGAGAGATTTTTTCAATAATTATTTTGCGTGCTTGAAAGTACAAGATATAATTATACTAACGACATCCTCGTTACTATTTTATCATTCAACAATAACTATATCGTCATCACATGTTGTATTTTTAGTTTCTTCGTCCTCTTTATCACATGACTAACGAGGTCGATCGTCTTCAAGTACTAAAAACTTGATATCATCCAAGATAATGTTAGGATTTCTTCTCCAAATATGTACGATTGTGTTTTTATAAAATTGTTCAACCAAACTTTGTGCAACGACCATAACTCGATCTTCGTTTTCTTGAATATCATTTGCAGCGCTGTCTAAAACTTTTTCTTAGTATTTTCGACAACTGTTTTGATATCTTCAACATTTTTTGTTTCGACGTTTACAAGTTTTTCTTGAAAGTATTTAACTTCAGATTTTGAATTAGTATTTTTAGATTTAAACAAATGTTCTCAGTAATTATTGTATTGATTTTGATAGACAAAGTATCAATTTGACCCATCAAATCAATATTTAGGAAACCAAATTAACATATTGAAAAATTAGCTTATCATTTTGGGTAGTTTGATCCGTACCTTGAATGATTAAAAAAGATTTTTGAGATATCAATTATGCATTTTAAACATTCAAAGCATCTCTTTCACCAAATAAAATAACCATAGAGTTGTCAATTTCAAGTTTATCCGTCTTCATATTCTCAAATTTTGCTTTAAAACTGAATATCCTTTTAAAAATTTCCCAAAATTCTTTTTTAATTTTTAAAAGATCGGAACACCATAGGTTTTGGTTTGAAATTATCCATTGTTTTCATATCTAATGGGGTCATTTGTCAATAAACGAGTATCATTGAGTTGTAATAAGTTTGAAAAATATACAATAAGATAGATTGAAGAAACTATAATAAAAAAAAATGAACCTCTATTTCAAAATCAAGGTGTCTTTGTAAGATGTTAACCATACTAATGGTATTATAATGCGACATGTTGGGATACTATTTGAGTTAATGAAACATCAATAATGTTGGAGTTGGAATTTCCAAAGTAGTAGGTCGTTGTTGGGTATTTAAGAAGGATATTGGTTCGATAACATAAAGAATAATAATGGGTGTATTTTCATAGTTTATGTTTTATTTTAAAAGACTTGCATATGCCATATTTTTAATTTTTCGTTGGTCAAAATCCAAGTTTACATGCTCTCTCAGGTTGCCCACTTTGTCTTTGTTTGATTGATCGTCAAAACAAGTGGAATAAAATGAATGTCACCCTTTATTTTGCAACGTAACCAATCATATCAATTCCTAGACCTCGAGACATCTTTCATATGCGAAGAAACTCCAGATTTTCAAATATGTCATATTTCTAGTGAGGTCAAAATTGAAGATTGCATGTTTGCTAAGTTTGTCGACTTGTTCCTTCTTTGATTCATCGTCAAAAGAGGTGGAATGAAATGATTGTCGGTTTTTCTTTCGCAACGTAACCAATCGTATCAATTCCTGGACCTTAAGACATCTTTACTATGCGAGGAAACTCCAAATTTTAAAATATGTCTTATTTCCATGTGTTCAAAATGAGCTCTCTCAACGTTTCATACGGTTCTTGTGGTCATGACCTGATATGAAAGTACTGGTGTCAAAGTTACTTGGGACAAGATTACCTTGGATTTGGAGGAAGGCGTCTTTGAGATTCTTAATGTCAATGTTTGGAATCAGGCGGTCGCACTAAAAATGATTTCGTCCATATTGACCAAGAACCTTACATCAATCGAGACTGATTGGATCATTAAAGAGAAGTTAACAGACAAAATTATTTGGATCCTCCCCATGGGCTGATCTATGAGTTGGTATTGGATGAAATTTCTCAAACTCAGACCCATCACTACAAATATCTACAAAGTCGAGGTCAGAAATGGAACTTTTACCTCCATTTGGTACGACCGTGGCTATTTCCAAACTCCATAGTGAACCACTATGGACCTTGCACAATTAGGTATACTCATCCACAAGGCAAAACCAACTATCATATCTTATCAACAATGACTCATGGATTTGGCCCAATCAAATCCGTTCTGGAAGAAGAACGCACCAACAACACCTGATTGACACTGGAAATGCAATCAACCAATGCCTTGGGTCTTTTGATCGAGAGGAATATTTCCTTTAGCTCCCAAACGAGAGCAGAAACAATTTCACGATCAGAAGTACATAAAATTTTATACGACCAACCGCTTCAAAGGCCAGTTAGGCCTTCTTAATTTGGAACAAATTTAACATCCCTAGACATTCCTTTATCTCTTAGTTAACTATACAAGTCAAGCTAACTACACGCGATAAACCTTTACCTTTTTGCTACCACTTAACCCCCGAATGTGTTCTTTGTGGTTGTAATTCAGAATCCATAAATCATATTCTACTTTATTATAATTAATCGAATTAACTTTAAAATATCACAGAAATAAAGTTCAATATGACACCCACAGCCACAGACCGGCCTTCGTGACTTGATATCGCTAGTAGACCTCCATTCGTACAGGTCGTAACCACCTTCAACGAACCGCCTTTTATGTTATCATTCACAAAATCTAGAAAAAAAAATACAAAAATATCATTTTCTTATGTTAGAGGTGCTACGAAACCAGGTTTTTTTGCTTATCTTGCCCTAAAACCCTTCGTTTTCCTCATTGTGCTATTAAAATTACTTATAATATAAAAACGTTACCCAGTATAACCTGTATAATTAAGTTTAACTTATTTTTTTCCAACATCAGGAAATACCGCATAATATTTATAAACATTTTATTTTATTCATATAATTATAAAAAACAAAAGCATTGTGGAGGCTACAACTAACTGCTGGAAATAAAAACATTCATAATGTTCTAGATTCCATTATAATTCTACAATTTAGAAATGATTTATCATAAAAATTATTAAAAACGATATGAAAAGTTATCCATAATAGGATTATGGTGTTGATTTGTCTTTTCATTAGGGAACCCGCAGCCGCTACTTAATTAGTGCGCACATGGCAAACTTTCGATCTGACGCAATAGTTTGTAAAGAAACCCTAGAAAGTAAACCACACAAGGTGATAGGCTCAGCCAAGAAAGTGTTTGTAAAAGGATTTAAACTAGTAACCTTTGGTCAAACATATCTTACTCCACCAACTCTACTACCATTTTCAAAGCTTAATAATTTGGTGGAGGATTTGCTTTTGATATACTCCCACAAGAAGTCTTTTATAAATTTGTTGGGCTAATAAGTTTGGAATTATTAATGTTAATTTCGTGTGTATATATAAATAAAAGAAATGTCAGTGAGTGTATTTAGTTTTAATTTTTATTATTGTTTAATATTTTAAATTTTATTATCATTTGTTGTTTTTAATTTACCGGTAATTTAATTTTTAATTTTTTAATAATATTTTAAATATTTATATTTCATTAATATAACTATTTGTTTTTTATCAAAAAATATTATTTTATAATTTAAACTCGAGTTTGAGATTCCCTTTCCAAAATATCATTTATACTTTTCAATATGATTAAAATAGGGTACATGGATAATATTTTTTATTAATTTTTTGACGATAATAACAACGATAACTTTATATAGAATACACAGATAATACTTTTTATTAATTTTTTGGCAAGACTAAATAACAACGATACTGAATATGATGTTGTAATCATATGGGTTTTTTAATATAAAATCTTTGATTAAATATGTTGAAAACCAAAAGTAAGACATTGAAACTAAGTTTCAGAAAAGGTAAAATGTTTGGTTGGGATACAGAAATGTCGGAAATGTTTGTTAACCTATATGTATAGAAACAAAGTCTAACTACTACGAAAATAAATTTTCTACCTAACTGTCTATACAGTTGGGTATAATAAAGTGGAAAATCATATCTGTCCTAATTTTAGATTGACAACACAAAAAAGTACAAATTATATTTATTAACATAGTGTGTTAGATAAATATAATGAAAATACCTCAAACTAATAAGCGTTTTTAATAAAGGAAACTTTAAAATATTAGGGAAGTGAAGTATAATGGAGAAAAATATAATGGCAATCACTCTAACCCAAGAAGACAGCAACGAGAATAATAATATACTTTCGAAACATTGTCCAAAATAATGGATTGGATCTTGAACTAAATATATGAGATTTAAATAAGTATACGATAATGTATGAGTAGAAACAGATTTAGCATTTCTAGATACTCTATCCTCTCTTAGTTAGCTATATAAGACCAGCTAATTACATGCAATAATATTTTAGTTTGGAGCTACCATTTAGCGCCGGATTATGTTTTTTTTTTTGCGGTAATCCGGAATTTAGAAATTACATTCTACTTTATTATAATTGTTCGAATTAATTTTGGAATTTTATAAAAAAAAAACTCAACAGGTCATTTATAGCTACGGGCTGGCCGTCCTGGTTTGATATCGCTAGTGTCTAGGCCCTAGACGTGCTGGTCGTGATTTTAAATGGACCATTTTTTTGCGCTGTCGTTTACTTACACTTCTGTTTCATCATATAAGTTTTTTTAGGAGAAAGTTTTTGTTTCATGATATAAGTCGTTCTCATTTTCCAATAGAGTATTCATTACACATATTTCACTTTCTACCAATAAAATAGTTAACATTCTGTACAAGTTATCAACTCCACCAAGTTGAAGTTCAAGAGTATAGAGAGAGAGATTTCAGGATTGTATATTTTTCATTAATGAATCAAGTACAGCTGAATACATTTTATAGGTAGTTCACTAACAACTTCTTGTTAGTTAGTTAGACATGTAAATCTGTTATTAAATTCTTGTTACACATTTATTTAATCATGTAACACTAGACCATTAGACTATTTTCGTGTGATAAAACTTGGACCAGCATCAGATCCAAAAGCCACACTCTAAGGCTTCTGTTGGGCTTCGAAATACAATCTGGCCTGACTCCAATCCAAAGCCAAAAGGCCCATAGCATAAGACCCATATCGACTTAGGGTTACTGTCTGAACCCTAAGTCACTTTCCCTTTCTTCTTTCTCTACTCCCAAAGCTTCCATTGAAGCAGTCCTTGAAGTTTCACCCTTTCCATGCTTCAAGGACCTGCTATTCTTCACATCCCCCCTCAAACGAAAGGGCGACAATTGGAGACCAAGTTTGTCCCTCAGATATTGAAATCGATGATGCGTGAGTGGCTTCGTGAGGCAGTCGGCTAGCTGGTCGTGAGATGGTACAAAACGGATCTGAAGAAGACCCTTCAAGACCTGATCCCGAACAAAGTGTACATCAATCTCTATGTGCTTTGTTCGGTCATGGAAAACTGGGTTGGAGGAGAGCGAGCTCGCTCCCAAGTTATCGCACCAGATAACAGAGGGAGTCTCGATCGGAAAACGGATTTCAGTCAGAAGCGATCGCAACCACATCAACCCTGCTGAAAGATTCGCCAACGCTCGATACTCTGACTCAGTGGAGGATCGAGCCACAACATTCTACTTCTTCGAAGACCAGAAGATTAGGGAGTCTCCAAAATACACACAGTAGGCACCAACACTCTGTCGATCATCAGAAGACGAAGCCCAGTCAGCATCTGAGAACCCCTGAAGCTGAAAGTTGAAAGTCGGCTTGAGATGTAACCCAATCCAGCAAGACCCAGATAAGTACCTTAGAATTCGTTTCAAATTTTGCCAATGTGTAGTAGTCGGGGCTTGCTGATATTGACTGAGCTTATTAACAGCAAAGGCAATATCAGGCCTCGTATGTGTTAAATATTGTTAAGAGCCTAACAGGCTTCGGTATTGTGTAGGGTCAGCAAGAAGAGTGCCAGATTCACTGGAAATATGAACACCAGTAGCCATTGGTGTAGGACACGGCTTGGCTAGCGAGAGACCCTGAGAGCTCAGTAAGTTTTTAATGTACTGTTGTTGTGTTAAGTAGAACCCGGTTGGATCATGATGAACTTCTATTCCAAGGAATAGATGGAGTGGTCCAATATCTTTGAGAGAAAAAACAGTGTTGAGTTTATGAATAAACTCCTTCAAACACTCTGTTTGATTACCTGTCACAATAATGTCGTCTACATAGACCAGAATTAGTAGGACAGTAGTTTTAGAAACAAGATAGAACAGAGAACAGTCAGACTTAGAGTTCTTAAAACCCCATTGAATAAGTGTGTCCTTCAACCTAGAATACCAGACCCTTGGGGCTTGTTTAAGACCATACAAGGCCTTATGGAGCTTACATACATGTGTAGGCTTCTGAAGATCTTGAAACCCTTGTGGTTGAACCATGTAAACATCCTCAGTTAGATACCCGTTGAGGAAGGCATTTTTAATGTCCAATTGCCTAACTTCCCAGTCTTTAGAAACAACTAGGGTTAGAACTAGTCTAACAGTCATAGGCTTAACCACAGGACTAAAAGTTTCTGAATAATCAATGCCAAGGGTTTGATGAAACCCCTTGGCTACAAGTCTTGCCTTATATCTTTGAACAGACCCATCTCGATTATGTTTAACTTTGTAAACCCATTTACAGCCCACAACATTTAGATTAGGAGTCCAGGGAACCAAGGACCAGGTCTTATTGGCCATTAGAGCTTTATACTCTGTTTCCATAGTAGTTACCCAGTGAGAACACACCACAGCTTTAGAATATGTACTAGGTTCAGTAGTATCCATGTCAGTTTTGATTACATAGCCAATATAAGGAGTTTTAGGTACCCAACTTCCATCCTGCTTTTTGGTTATCATAGAGTGAAAGGTAGGTTTAGAAGTTAAAATAGCTGACTTATCATTAGACTCAAAGGGCAGATAAATAGAAATTTTAGGACTAGATTAATGCAGCTGACTTAGGTGTTTATCAGTAGTGTTTGTTTGAACTGGAGAATGGCTAGAAACAAGAGTATGATTAGAGTTTAAGATAGATGAATCAGAATGTGTTTGAGATGAAATAGAAGTATTAGATTCAGTATGAGCAGAATTATTAAAAGAGGGTAGAGTTGTACCTTGTGAAGGCATAGGCTGCAGAGCAGTAGCATCTTGAGGGACCCTGAGAGTTGTAGTAGATGTTAAAGGATGTTCATTGTTCACAAGAGCCAGAGGTAGATTAGGTAACCAAGACTCTAGGAAAATTTTAGTAGAAGACTGAGGGACTGTAGTATGAAGAAACTGATTTTGAAAAGGGAAATCAACTTCATTAAACACAACATTTTTAGAAATATAGACCCCGCCTTTAGGACTAAGACACACATAGCCCTTGTGAAATTGACTAACCCCCAAGAAAACACACTTGATTGTATGAAACTGAAACTTGTGTGATTGATAAGGCCTGAGACATGGAAAGCAGGCACACCCGAATGTTTTCAAGGCTAGATAATTAGGTTTCTTGTGAAACAAGGCTTCAAAAGGTGAACTATTGGATAGGACGGGAGTAGGTGGCCTATTGATAAGGTAGACAGATGTTTCAAAAGCTTGAACACAAAATCTGTAAGGTAAACTAGCTTGAGACAAAAGAGTTAGACCAGTCTCAACTATGTGCCTGTGTTTACGTTCAGCTCTACCATTCTGAGTTGAAGTGTGAGGGCAGGATTTCCTCACAATAAACCCTTGTTCCTGAGCCATAGTAGATATAGGCAGAAACTCTCCTCCACCATCACATTGAATTACTTTGATATTTCTTTCAAATTGTTTCTCAACAAGACTTTTGAATTGTTTAAACATACTAACCACTTGGCTTTTGTGTTTGACAGGGTACAACCAGGTATACCTGGTGTGGTCATCCACAAAGATCACATAATATTTGTGACCTTGAGTGGAAGCCACAGGAGAGGGACCCCATACATCTGTATGTATGAGATCCAAGACATTGCTGGCATGAGAATGAGACAAAGAGGATGGCAACACATGGGATTTCCCAAACTGACAGGCTTCACAAAAGGTACATTCTTCTTTCATAACAGAAGTAAGATTACACTGCTTTAGAACTGAATTAAGAACATGTAAAGATGGATGGCCAAGCTTCCTATGCCATCCATCTTTTAGGGAATTAGACAAAAAAACAGACATGACTTTAGGTAGTAAAGTACTGGAAACTTGAGAGTTGTGTTTGACATTGATAGAAGGACCCCCAGTAGCTTGTGACCTAGAAACATCCTTCAACCTGTATAGTCCTCCCTCAGTAGTCCCTTTGAGAAGCACTGTCCCTGTTAACTTGTCCTTCACAAGACAGAAACCATGGTGAAATTCAATGAAAACATTGTTATGATTAGTAAGTTGAGAAACAGATAGGAGATTCTTATTAATCAAGGGCACATGTAGTATATTTTTGAGAGAAATAGGAGTGTGGTTGAGAGACTGTAAACTAGAGTACCCAATATTATGAATAGGCAACCTGTGACCATTCCCAATAAGTATACTTTTGTTACCTGTGTATTCTGCCTTTTGAGTTAGCATGTTAGTGTTGCCTGTGACATGGTGGCTAGCACCACTGTCAGCATACCAGGCAGAATCTCCAGTAGAATCTTGAGTAGCCACATAGGTTGCATGATCACTATCACCCTTAGGTTGTTCAGAAGAAGATGACCCCATAACAGATGGATCATCCCTGTAGTAACACACTGGAGCAGTATGTCCATATCTGTTACAGATCTGACATGTAGGTTTATTTTGAGAGAAGCGTCCACCTCTCCCTCTATAGAAATTGTTTCTTCCTCTTGAATAATTTGATGAATTGTTTCTTCCTCTGTTGTTCTTGTATGATCCTCTGTACTGAACAGAGTAGTTTCTCTGATTTGCATTGTTGTTTTGTGTCTTATAGTCTGCTTTCTGAGTGAGATTTGTTGTATCTAGACTTAGGTTTGACACATTGTTTTGAATGCTTACTAATTGATCCAGCCTACTCTCATATGTGAGTAGGCTAGTTTGAAGATCTAGCCACCCCATAGAGTCCTTGTCAGTTAGACTAACCACAATAGGAGTATATTCTGAATCCAAACCAGCAAGTACCTGAGTGATTAGGTCATCTATTGATACACCACAGCCAGCTAACACAAGATTATCAGCAATATTCTTCATTTTGCTTAGGTATTCAGTCATAGTAGAGTTACCTTTCCTTGTTCTTTGAAATTCTCATTTGTAGTATGTTATTCTGGCTCTTGTGTGTGAGCTAGAAAGTTTACTAGCTGCGTCCCTCAGCTTTTTTGAGGTGTTTTCTTCCATCAACTGAGCAGCAACCTCTTTACTCATGGTAGAGTACAACCATCCAAGAAGTAACTGATCATTGGCAATCCAATCCTCATACTCAAGATTGTCAATAGTATTACCTTCAGAATCATTAACGAGCTTAGGAGGACAGGGCTTATCCCCTGTAACAAATCCTCCTAGCTTATTGCCTTTGATAATAGGCAACACCATAGTTTTCCACAGCGAGTAGTTGTTTCTATCAAGTCTTATCTGACTACTGTTGTTGATTGTTTGCAGGTGTACACTCTTGGTAGCACCAGAGAGGTTGCTGGGAAATACTGAGCCCAGTGACTCACTGCTATGGGTGGGTGATTCTGGATTCGCCATTGAAGGCTTGCGAGAAGCTCTAATACCAAGTTGAAGTTCAAGAGTATAGAGAGAGAGATTTCAGGATTGTATATTTTTCATTAATGAATCAAGTACAGCTGAATACATTTTATAGGTAGTTCACTAAAAACTTCTTCTTAGTTAGTTAGACATGTAAATCTGTTATTAAATTCTTGTTAGACATTTATTTAATCATGTAACACTAGACCATTAGACTATTTTCGTGTGATAAAACTTGGACCAGCATCAGATCCAAAAGCCACACTCTAAGGCTTCTGTTGGGCTTCGAAACACAATCTGGCCCGACTCCAATCCAAAGCCAAAAGGCCCATAGCATAAGACCCATATCGACTTAGGGTTACTGTCTGAACCCTAAGTCACTTTCCCTTTCTTCTTTCTCTACCACAGTGGCCACTCTCTCTTCTTTCTATACTCCCAAAGCTTCCATTGAAGCAGTCCTTGAAGTTTCACCCTTTCCATGCTTCAAGGACCTGTTATTCTTCACACACCAATCAAATTTACTTTTTTATATTCTTTCAAAACCATCGTTACTTTCCTTAATATCTGTGAAAAAACCTTAAACGATCTATATTATAAAATGGAAGGAGTATTTCTAAAAAATGCTTAGATTTACAAAAATACATATTCTTTTGGCTCATTAGTTAATCATCACATTCTTTGGAACCAGAATTTCCTGACCTACATTGCCCTAAAATACTCAATTTACTTGTTATTCTATTAAAATTATTTATATTATAAACAAATTACCTGGTTCATGTATAACTTATATAACTAATTTCTACTTATTTTTTCCAACATCAAGAAATGTCCATAATATTTATAATTTTTTTTATATAATGTTTTTTATAAAAAGAAATATAATAGAAGCGAAAACCGATTGTGGGAAACATAAACATTAGTAATGTTCCAGATTCAATGAAAATTCTACCATTTAAAAATAATTAACCAAAAAAAAGTATCAAAACCGATATAAAAAAACCCTCCAGAATACGTGTTTATTTGTCGGGCTAATAAGTTTAGAATTGTTAATTACAGATACATGTATAAATAAATAAATAAATAAAAGAAATGCTAGTCTAGTGTTAATTATTATTATTATTTAATATTTAAAATTTTATTATTATTTATTCGTTATTTTTTTAATTTAACCGTAACTTAATTTTTAATTTTTTATTATATTTTAAATATTTATATTTAATCAATGTAACCATTTTTTTCTAATTTTTTGTGTAATTTAAACTGGAACTTCCAACTTTTTTTTAAGAATACCATTAATGTTTTTTAAAGATGAATGAAATAGGATACATGGATAATTTTATTTTTGCGAGACTGAGTAATCCTAGTCTCGCATATTTATCATTAAGTTTTTATGTCTCGCATCTTGTACTTCGTTGGTATGTTTTTTCATGATGAAATAGAGAGATGCAAGACAAATCGTGATTAAGTAAATATCGAGACACGACATGATGAAATAGAGAGATGCGAGACTAGACATGTTGAAGTGAGAAAATGCGAGACACGTACTACTTAATGATAAAGATGCGATACTAGATCATGCATTATTAAATCATGTGAGACGATGCATGATGGTAGTGGACATATGCGAGAGCAGGAATAATAAAGTGGAGAGATACGAGACATGTACTACTTGTTGATTAAGATGCGAGACTCAGGTTACCTGGTCTCACGAAAAAAGAAAATTAAAAAAATATATCATCCATAGATATAGTTTTGTTCGTTTTAAAAACAAACTCGATGGTACTTTCAAATTTGTTTTAAGCTATACAGAGTTTTTTAAAATAAAATAATAGAAAAAAGTAGGAAAGAGATGGTTTGGTTCAAAAAAGAAAAGGAGGATTACTTGTATGTTTTCTCTTTGGTCAATGTAATTTGGCAAATGTCAATCTTTCTTTTGTTAATAAGACAGAGTTTATGCCACCTGGTAACAATAACTAGAACTTCAGTTCAAGAAATGAAAGCAGAGGACATGGAAGAGGTGCTTACAAGGGAAGGTATTCACCTAATTACTCTAACAACAACAGATGAAGCGGCTCTTATAGGGGCATAGGAGGCATGTTCAACACTAATAACAAGCTTATTTGTCAGATATGTGAGAAATATGGCCATGAATGTGCTTATTGCTACTTAAGAGATGAACCGAATGCTACGGGACAGTTAGCAACCGACCAAAACAAG
The DNA here is from genome assembly GCA_036936605.1 of Limnanthes douglasii subsp. nivea. Lineage (NCBI taxonomy): Eukaryota > Viridiplantae > Streptophyta > Magnoliopsida > Brassicales > Limnanthaceae > Limnanthes > Limnanthes douglasii. The sequence continues at coordinate 19,840,107 of JAUPFV010000004.1, read as the reverse complement.
GTTGGTCAAGATCAGAGTGCCTTGACTGTTTCTCAAGAGTCTAGAGGAAGAGATGAGGCTTGGTACATTGACAGTGGTTCTAGTTACCATGTCACTAATTCAACTAAAATGATTTCATAGAAATCAGAGTATTCATGTACTAAGTAAGTGGCTGTAGGCAATGATAGTAAACTCATAATTAAAAATTTAGCTGAAACTACTCTATACTAAAACCAATCAACATATTCAACTAAATAACATATTACATGTCCCTCAAATTAGTAAAAACCTTATATATGTTTCTCAATTAACTTTACATAACAATATCTTTCTTGAATTTCATACTTCTAACTGTTTTGTATCACGTGGAGGACTCTTCTTACAGGAAGGTTGAAAATGGGATCTATAGGTTGGAAGGTTCATCTGACTCTTGTGTCTCTAAGGTTATTGCTCTAAAGGGTTCTCCTAGTGTGTCAAATGTGTCTTTTCTCTCTAGTTCTACTAAGTTTCTAAAGGAAGGGTGGCATAGGAAGTTAGGTCATCCTTTCACCAGGGTTCTTTATCTTGTTTTAAAGCTTTGTTATCTGTCTTTTGGTTCTGCTGATGAAAAACTGTTTTGTGATGATTGCCAACTAGGAAAATCAAATTCTCTTTCCTCTTTTAGGTCTCTTTATGAGTCCACAAATGTTCAATATTTGGTTCATTCAGACTTGTGGGGACCTGCACCTATTGTTTCTAAGAATGGCTTCAGATTTTACATCCTCTTTGTGGATGATTTTTCTAAATTTACATGGTTGTATCCTCTAAGGCGTAAATTTGAGGCTCTACAAACTTTCAAATATTTTAAAACTTTAGTAGAAAATCAATTTGACAGAAAGATTAAGTGTTTTCAATGAGACGGGAGTGGTAAGTTTAAGGTCTTTCTCTCTTTGCCAATGGAGTCAGGAATCTAACTCAGGACATCCTGTCCTTACTTTTCTGCTCATAATGTGAGTGTAGAGAGAAAACATAGACATGTCACTGAGACTAGTCTGACTCTCTTAGCTCAATCTAAATTCTATTTTGTACCTAATCAATAGACTTCCTACTATTATTCTCCAGTATAAGTATCTTTTTGAAAATTGTTCAACACTCAACCTGATTATGACTTCCTAAGGTGTTTGGTTGTTCTTGTTTTCCTTGTCTTGGGCCTTATCAGACCAATAAATTTCAATACCACTCTACTAAGTGTGTGTTTTGGGGGTATAGTTATGTGCATAAGGGGTGTAAGTGCTTAAGTTCTACTAGGATAGTCTATTTGTCTAGTAATGCCATCTTCAATGAAGATGAATTTCCTTGTTTCTCTGGTTTTTGGGGTTCAAAGGGTCATTTCTCAAAATATGTCTCCATATGGTTACCTAGGTTTCCTACTATCAAGTGCTCAGATAAAACTTCTAAAACTAGTAGTTACACTGGTTGTCTCCACGGACTAGACCAGAAGGCAACTTGATATAAATAATACATTCCTAAATGATGATTTAAAAGAACATGTGTTTATGGAGCAGCCTCAAGGCTATGTGGATGTTGGTTTTCCTAATCATGTGTGTAAACTACATAAAGCCTTGTATGGCTTAAAGCAAGCACCTAAAGCATGGTATTCGAAGCTAAAAGATACACTACTTTTTTGGGGCTTTCGCAACTCAAGACCAACCTGCTCTATGTTCTTCTTAATGACCAAAGAGGTATCTATCATCCTACTGCTTTATGTGGATGATATAATTATCACCGGTAACACTTCTGTCTACTTGACTAATTTCATACAGAGGCTTCACTCTGAGTTTTCACTCAAATATATGGGCTATCTCAAGCTTTTTCTAGGCATGGAGGTGTAGTGGGATCACTCTGGTGTATACTTGACTCAGAAGAAATACATTAATGACTTACTTGTTAAGGAAGGACTCTCCAGCGGAAATTCTTATTCCACTCCAATGCGAGTCAGTCTAGCTGTCTCCAAGCTTGATGGTGAAATTCTTCAATGTTCTACATGGTACAGAAGTGTGTTAGGCTCGTTACAATATCTAGTCCACACTACAGCTGGCATCGCGTTTGCGGTAAATACGATGAGCCAATTTCAACAGTTTCCTACCACTACACATTTACAAATTCTAAGGAGAATTCTAAGATACTTATCTGAGATGGTGTCATTAGGTCTGTATATTAAACCAAGTGATGATCATCAGCTCACTAGATTTACTGATGCAGACTGGGCTGGATCTGTGGATGATCCCCGCTCAGTTGGAGGCTATTGTGTATTTCTGGGTGACTTTTTGGTCTCCTAGTCTTCTAAGAAACAAAGTGTGGTCTCTCAATCCAGTATCGAATCTAAGTACCGATCTCTTTTCAATTTTTCGTCTGAATTGATCTGGCTCCGCTCTGTATTGAATGAAATCAGTCTTCCCCTTCATCGAGCTCCGGTTATCTGGTGTGATAAACTTGGAGTAAGTACCTTAGCATCAAATCATGTGTTTCACACCCGAACCAAATATGTAAAAATTCATATACATTTTTTAGGGATCATGTGGTTCAAGGATCTTTCGATATTAGTTATGTTCCAACACATGATTAAGTAGCTGATCTTCTCACAAAATCCATGGCCTCAATCTTGATTCTTTTTTCTATGGGATAAACTTGGCCTGGGTGTTCCTCTGCTTTGTTTGGGGGGGGGGGAGTCATAGAAAGAGAAGAAACATAGATGACGGTGGCTGTTGACTAGGGTTAGACAAGATTGGGAAAGGAAGCTCTTTTATGTGTCGAGTCTTGGTTCGGATTCAGGTCGACTTTTGGATGAGATACTAGCTCATGGAAGTTGTGTGTGTCTACAAATGTTTGAGTCTCTCTCATTCTAAAACCCAAAAAATAAAAATAATTTATGTTATGTATATAATAACAAATGTAACAACTTATTGTTACACAAACAATTTACATTTTCATATAAAATCCTGTATGAAGAATTACATGAATGATAACAAAATATTTTCTCTGATTCTTGAATTTACTTGCTATCTTCTTCTTTTTTCTCACTTCTGCTAACGTAGGGTTCAAAGGGATATTTTTAAACACGGATGGTAAGTAAGTTTCTTTCCCGAGGCCATAAAGTGTTGAAAATATTGTTCAAATATTTCCGGATAAATTCTAAAGTCTTATTTTAACAATTTCATATTGAAATTATTTTGGTGGTACTCCAAAATTTTCAATCAAATAAAATCAGAGCTTTTGTTTTGAACAATCGGAACCCCATATTTTTATTCATTCAACCAAAATACTCCAACTATAAAAAAAAATTATGTCCAAAAACGGTTATAATTTCAAATGATAAAACCGACCAAAAAATTTAAATTCAAATTCAAATTAATTTTCCAAATTCAAAAAATTTATGAATTTTCATAATAGTCTTATCAATCAAAATAAATGTAACCACACCCAGGCTCCGCCACTTGGACCCACTAATCATAATATATTCTAACAAGCGTGTACTCCACACTCTTTGACTTGTTCGATAATATATTACGACTACATTGGTCGACTAGTCAATCCAATTACATTAAAATATCCAACAATCCTCCCCTGTTTTAGAGCAATTCATGATTAACTAAAATAAAATCACAACAAATAACAAATTTATGCATAAATGAAATATCGTGACGATTGAATTTTGTATTACTATACTACACATTTCAAATATTCGAATATCAAGGTATCACTAAGGATTGAACCTTTACTATCCATAATGAATACTTGAAGATAATATACACATAAATTTACATTCTCAAACGTTCTTACTTTAAACTATCTTTTACTAGCCTTGTGTCCTTATCCTTCTTAAGCATATCAAAGCCAAGTCCTAGCTTCTTTAAGTGTCTAAACTTGATGCTTAAATAGGTAGGTCTTTTACTCTTGCACATGCATATGCAATGTTTCAAACAAGCTATTAACAAGATAAACTTCAACCTGCACAACTTGCATGTCTGAACACATACTTTGGGATAATACTACTAATGTGTTCGAATCTCTAGATGTTAATCTTTCCACACTGAATACAGCACCTAATGTAATATTAGATGGGAATTGGGTATCTTAACACGAGATATTTCAAATGGACTTTAATCTCATCTTAATAGCTGATTCTGCACAAGAATTTTACTCAACCTTTTGGTTAAATAATCGGCTAAATTATATTGAGTTCTCACAAACTCTATTAAAATAACATCATGCGTGATGCGCTCACAAATCATACTATGTCTAACACATAAGTGTCTAGACCTGTCTTTATAAACTTGTCTATAGACATTGACCAAGGTAGCTTCACTATCACATTTTACAGATATAGGCGATATCGGTTTGGGCCACAATGGAATTTCATACATTAAATTTCTTAGCAATTCGGCTTCTTTACTACCTGCAGCTAATGCCACAAACTGTGATTCCATTATTGAATCAGTAATACAAGTTTCTTTCTTAGATGACCAAGGGATAGCACGTCTCCCAATTGAAATACCCAGCCACTTGTAGAATAGTGGACTTCCATATTGGAAATATAACTCGCATCTTAATATCCTTCAAGTACAGAAGGAAATCCATTATAAGTCAAACAATAATCCATGGTTCCTTTCAAATACTTAAAATAGTCGATTTAAATGTTGGCAATAATGTGAACTAGGAGTGCTAATATACCTAAGCTTTCCAACATCAAATGCAATATTTGACCTAGTGTTAGTCATGAAATACATATACGATGAATCCTCTCAGCTTCTTCCAAGTCTTTCATCTGAAAACTAGATGATATGAATGTCTTGGTTTCATCAAATTGATTTAATGCAAAAAAAAAATCAATATATCATCAAAATATAGACAAATCATAGCGCCCCCAAGGGGGTAGCCGCGTTGGTTGGGTATGGCATTCTTATAACCAAAACGTCATGAGTTCGAGTCCCTCTACATACACTTTCTCGGCTTAGCCTGTCACCTTGTGTGGTTTACCTTCTGGCGTTGGTTTGCAGGCTATCGCGTCAGACTGAGGCTTTACCCTGTGCGCACTCATTGCACTCTGAGTAGCGGCTGCGGGTTCCCTCCAAAAAAAAAAAAAGACAAATCATAACTAATCTACCACAATTATGAATAAATCGATTTCACAATATCACATTATCAAATCTTTATGCCAATCTTTTGGTACTTGTACTTCTTTCAGACCATACAAATTCTTTTTTCTTTCAATGTGCACATCTTATTTTGACAACAAAAAACAACCGTACCGTTTATAGTGGTTTCATATAATATATTATTAAATAAATATATAAAATACTGTACTCCTATATTTATATTAGTTTTCATGCAACCAAACTTTCGTTTCCATTATCTCAATTAACTTTACGATACGTTTGTACAAAATTAATATTACTAAGAATATGAGACACCGAGACACATTTATGAATTTTATTAACTCTAAATGTATACATTATGATAGTATCTTAAATAATTATTCTCTTATACAAAAGTTATATAGTTATATAACCTCTAAAATATTTAAATAAAATACTTTAAAGCAACTCCACATTTGCAAGCATTATAAGATTCGGTTTCAAAAATATTTAACAACAAATGGGGTTTTTTTACGCTAAATGTGAGTTCTTAAAAGGTACATCAAATATTTCAAAATTTTTGTTAGATACAATATACATTCATAATTTCAATAAGTGTATAAAGTTTTTGATATTAAAAACAAACTCTTCTAATTAAAAAATATTTTTAATAGCCTTACTAGTTTAAAAACCATACCACCACCAGGGTCACCGCCACCACCACCAGGGTCGCCGCCACCACCACCACGGCCACCACCACCACAACCACCACCACCACGCCCACCACCATCACCATGACGACCACCACGACAACCACGATCACGACCACCACTACCACCACCACGGTCACCATCATCACCACGGCCACCCACCACTACCACCACCACCACAATCATCATAAGAGTGATAAGACTATAATAAGACTGTTATTCCTAGGTATTTGGGTTCACAAAAATAAATCATATTATTCATTTTTTATAAAAGAATTTATTTCAATGGTTAAAATTAACAAAAATAAATTTTGTTATTCATTTGAAAATATAAAAATTAATAATGTTACTCATATTAGGAATATTTGTAATAAGACTGTTACTCTTTGGGAATAACACTAATAAGACTCTTCAGGGTAACATTAAAAGGACAGTTACTTTATCACGAATAATGATAACATGGCGGTTACTTTATTAGAAATAACAGTAATATGACTCTTACTCTATAACGAAAATAATAATCTTCAATAAAATTTTCTAAAAAAAAATTAATAAAAATAATAATACTCGAGACACAACAAAAGAATAGTTATATCCACAATATACATACATCTTAAAAAAGCGAACTAGAAAATGTTTCCCCAGCCCATAAAACAAAAAAAAATATGATCATTAAAATTTACACTATAGATTACATTATGTTAAATGGTGACAAGTTTTTCCAATACCTCTCTTCTGGGACCGCCTGATTATGATCTTGATCCGTAAGAAATGATTATACCATTAACTAAAAGTGTGGATAGGCTACAAAAGTTATACTACCTTGGAGTGAATTACAGTAGTAATTATTATGAAACACTTACTTTTGGTAATATGTATATATATATATACATGAGCTTATTAACTTCATAGCTTCAACTAACCTAATAATGGAAATACTTCAAACTAATAAGCCTTTTTAATTATGGAAATTTTAAAATATTAATGAAAGTGAAGCATTGATGCAGTGAAAGTTTAAATAAAAGTTTATTTTATTTTATTTTATTTAAATATTTAAATAATATTTTATTTTATTTAAGATTTGATTTCATTCGATTTCATTTAAAAAAATTATTTTATTTTCTTGTATTATAATTTAGGGTTTTTAATAGCTCTTACATAAAACATCATACATCTTAAGTTTTAAATAAGTTTTTGGAATAATATATATTTTATTTTTTTGAAAATTTCAGTCTTTGTTACCCTTAGATTAGGGTGTCATAAAGTTAATATTGGATTATGGTTCATATATCGATGCTTCTTCTTCTATTTCCGTCGCGTCATCAGTTTAGTATGAGAGCTTCAGTTCTTGCTACGTGGCAAACATGTTTCTGAATTCTGATTTCATCTGATTTAAGGTCTAAATGAGAGAAGAACATCTATCGTCATGAAGATCTCGAAGATCGTTTGGTATGAGAGGACACACCAGGCATTTCAATGAGGATCGTATTGGTAGGAAACTGGTGGAATTTAAATTGGCTACCAATCGTGGGATCAAGGTAAAACTTGCCTATATGTTGTCTCAGGCTATGAAGAGGTTTTCAACACTAATTATTTTCATCAACTGGACATGGAGTGTTGTTTTCAGGCTATAAAGGACTTTCGAAACCAAACAATTTTCATCAATTGGATGACTTTGTGAGTTCGAATAAGGAACACTCGAGAAGAAGTTATTTTATTCAAATAAGGTCAGCAATTATAATTCCCAATGTACAACATAAAATAATTTTAGTTGTTGATGGTGATGGTGCTATGGATTCGAGGATGAATTCTCCTCAACTAGAGGTGTAGCCCAGAAAGTACAAACAAAAACCTTTTTTTTATTTTATTTTATTAAAATATCTTCTATTGTTTAAATCAAATCTAATTGTATTAAGATTTGATTTGATATTAAAATATTTATATTTTATTTCATTGTATTATAATTTAGGGTTTTGAGCAGCTCTACTTAAGTTTTAAATAAGTTTTTAGAATAATATTTTTTTTTTATTTTACTCTTAGATTAGGGTTTTATTTCCGCTCATCTGTAAATTAATCAAAGTCTAACGCAAAATGGGGTTTGAGGCGCCTTAAATAGAACTGCCTAAATTTCTAATTCAAAATATGGAAACAAAATACAAAATATGGAAACAAAAATAAATGCAATAAAATAATATCCTATTATATTTGAATGTATAAAATTTAATTTACTATCTTAAATAAGTTTTTAAATCTTAAAAAATAAAATAAGATATAATAAAACTAAAATATTTAAATAAATTTTTGTAGAGGTCTTCCGCCTACATCATCCTTCCCGATTGGAAAGAATTCGACCTCGAATTCAAAATGTAGAAACATAGGAAGAACTGCATTCAACAACAATTTAATTTACATCATCCTTCCCGATTGGATATGTAGAAACATAAGAAGAACTGCATTCAACAACAATTTAATTTGAAGTGAGATTCTCTCTCCCCAAAACTGATGCAAGTATTGCAATTCTTGCATAAAACTTTGTGAACTCATTGGATGTTGTTAATTCAATGGTCAAACACCTCACAATATCAGCATCATAACGTTTGGATCATGAGCCTCAATATTCAGATATATTATTTTGTTGAAAAGAAGCAATCCTCTACGTTATGACGATATATGACACGATGAAAATAGAAGAAGAAGAAGCAACAATAGATGAAATCCTAATTCAAGGTTAACATTATGAAACCCTAATCTAAGGTAACAAAGACTAGATTTTTTAGAAAAATAAAAAACATATTATTCCAAAAAACTTATTTAAAAATTAAGGTATATGAGCCGCTCAAAACCCTAATTATAATACAAGGACATAAAATAAATATTTTAAAATCAAATTAAAAAAATATTTTAAAATCAAATAAAATAAAATCTGAATACAATTAGATTTCATTTAAACAATATAAGATATTTGAATAAAAAAAGTTTTTTGTTTGGAATTTTTGAGCTACATCAAGCATAATGGAGAAAATATAATGGCAATTACTCTAACCAAAAAGTAGCCACGAGAATAATACGATACTTTTGAAATATGGTAAAAAATAATGGAATTTATCTTAAACTAACTACATGAGATTTTAACTAAGTATAAGAATATGTGAGTTGGAACAAATTTAGCATTCCTAGACACTCCTTCATCTTTTAGTTTGCTATACAAGGTCAGCTAACTACACGCGATAAACCTTTAGCTTGAAGTTACCACTTAGCCTCTGAATATGTTTTTGTGGCTATAATCCGAAATCGAGAAATCACATTCTACTCTATTGCAATTACTCGAATTAACTTTGGGATTTCATAAAAAGAAAACTCAATAGGCCACCCACAGCTACGGACTGGCCATCGTGGCTTGATATCGCAAGTACTTGGACCCGCACTCGTGCTGGTCATGACCAGATTTGGCGGACCAGCTTTTGTGCTGTCGTTTACCATTTCTGAAAAAAAATGTTAGGATTTTCAAAAATACTCTTCCCTTGACTCATCGGTTAATCATCGTATTCTTTCCAATCTATGTTACAAGTTCTACGACACCAGGGTTTTCCTGACCTACCTGGTCCTAAAACCCTTTATTTTCCTGTTATTTCAATTAAAATTAGTTACAATATAGACAAATTACTGACTTCATGTATAACTTTTACAACTAATTTCTACTTATTTTTTCAACACCACGGTATGCCCATAATATTTATAAACATATTATTTTAATCATATAATGTTTTAAAAAAATATATATGATAAAAACGAAAATCGATTATGAGAAATTAAAATATTTGTAACGTTCTAAATTCCATGAAAATTCTACGATTTAGAAATAATCAACCATGAAAAGTATCAAAAATCCGGTTATATATATATATATTAAAAATCCGGTTTTGATTTGTGGGGCTAATAAGTTTGGAATTCTTAATTATATATATAAGAAATGTTAGTCTAGAGGTAATTATTATTTAATATTTCAAAATTTTATTAACATTTATTCGTCTTTTTTTTAATTTATCTGTAACTTAATTTTAATTTTTTTATAATATTTTAAATATCTATATTTCATCAACGTAACCATTTCTTTTAACTAGAGTTTTTTTTATAATTTAAAGAGGAGCTTCACACCTTTTTTAAAAATAACATTGATTTTTGAAAGATGAATAAAATAGGATACATGGATAATATTTTTTTTTGTGAGACTCAGTAATCCTGGTCTCACATCTTTATCATTAAGTTTTTATGTCTCGCATATCGTACTTCATTGGTATGGTCTTACATGATGAGATGGAGAGATGCAAGACAAAACGGGATTAAGTGAATAGATGCGAGACGCGACATGATGAAATGGAGAGATGCGAGACTAAACATGTTGAAGTGGAGAGATGTGAGATATGTACTAGTTAATGATATAGATGTGATACTAGATCATGCATTATAAAATCATGCGAGACGATGCATGATCGTAGTGGACAAATGCGTTACCAGGAATAATGAAGTGGAGAGATGCAAGACATATACTATTTAATGATAAAGATGTGAGACTAGGGTTACCTGGTCTCACGAAAAAAAGAAATTTTAAAAAATATATCATCCATGGATATGGTTTTGTTGGTTTCAAAAAGAAAGTGGAATGTACTTTTAGATTTTTTTAGCTATAAAGACTTTTTAAAAATAAAATAATAAGAAACAAAAATAGGAAAGAGAAGGTTTGGTTAAAAAAGAGGAGGATTACTTGTAGGTTTTCTCTTTGGTCAATGTACTATTGGTACTGTATCAATTTTTATTATTTTATAATAATGGGACGCTTGACTAGATATTTATGAGTAGTCACACTTATAAAAAACAAAATCTCAAACTAAATTCACCCAAATAACATCTAACCCTATCCAAAATTTCCCTTTGAATCATTTTGACTTTTTTGTTACCAAATTTACCCACAAATACGATTTATTTATAAAAAATTTGTTAATGAAAAACAAGTTAAGTGTATCACACTCAACATCAAGCACAAAACATCTAACCTCGCCAAAACATTTGGCCGATCCAGGAATTAAGATAGGGGGCTAACCAAAATTTTATAAACTTCATTATACACTATTCTTTCGTAAAATGATTTCTGATTGTATACAACTACCTTAAGGTATTTTAAATACATCTTAATATATTATTTATTACATATAAAAATAATATTTAACAATAAATCTTAATAGTTTTTAATATATGATTTTAAAAGATATTTGAAAAATATAATATAATAAAATAAAATTTATTATATAAAATATATTTTTGAAAATAGATGAAATAAAATCAAATTTGTTATGTAAAATATATTTTAAAAAAATATATGAAAACAAATAAAAAATATATAAAAAATATATGGAAATAAAATCAAATTTGTATCAAACATAATTTATACTATAAATAAATTATTTTATTGAAAAAATTAAAAAAATATTTGAATATATATTATTTCTGTGTAAGTATATTAAAAATAAAATTAATTATTTTATAAATGCAAATCATAATATACTGCTAATTAAAAAAATATTTTATAAAATATAAAGGAATGAAATGAAAATTGTTATTTAAAATACTTTTTTTTTAAAATATTTTAAAAAATAAAATTGAAATAAATATAAATTTGCTAACAAAAAATAAGTAAATCTACTCACTAATATGTAAGGTTTTTATATATATAACTTTGAATATGTGTTATCAATTATTTATTTAAGGCATATGTTTTTCCTTTTCTCCCTTTGATTTAACTTATTTAATTAAAATCTCCGTATTATTTAATTTATTTTATTAAAATCTCAATCTTCTTCATTTTATCTATTTCATTTATTTAATTAAAATCATATTTTTAATCTATATAATTAAAATCTTTATCTTTTTTTATGCTTTTATTTTTTTCCCTCTTTTTAAATTTATTTAATTAAAATATCTCTTTGATAAACAATAATCCATTAACTTTTAAATCAAATCAGTAATGTAGAACAATAAAAGAAGACAAAGATAAAAAAATCAATTTTGGAAAAGAAAAATGAAACCAAATAAAATCGAAACAAATTATTGCAAAACAAATTGAATAAAAAACACTTACAAAATCAACCGAGTTTTATATGTGGTTCTAATATGGAATAGATTGAGATGCAGTAACAAGCTTCATCTTTCGATTTATAAATATTTGAACTTTAAATTTGTCTTAAAAACCATATTATCCAAGATTTTAATCTATAATTTTCCTTAAAGTAGTCATTATCTAAGATTTTTATTTAAAGTTCTCCTTAAAAAATAACTATTATTTCATACTTTAAAATTAAAGTTTTCATAAAAATAATCATTATTTTAGTTTTTTAAATTAAAATTTTCCTTAAAAATACATACTATCTCAAAATAAACTATATAAATTAATCTTGATTATATGGTAAGCGGGAGACAGCGCCCCTCCGGGCCCTATATACATCCGCCACTTACCATGTTCATCATCTTCAACTTGTTCTTCAACTTAATATTGAACTTGTTCTTGAAATAAAACTCACTACAACTCGCAAAAACTCGCAAAAACTCAACAAAACACACTAAAATTACTATATTTCAACAAACATTACCCAAAAAATACAACCAAATTGAAGTAGATATAAATCATATATGTTTTTTTTAAATTAAAAATATATTATTATTTCCAAATTTTCTTAAACGCACATGCACCGTGAGTTCTACCCACCTGCATCATATGTGCAAGGTCTCGGCACCATAGGTACACAAACTTGACACCTATGATGCATTTTGCTTTGGTAACGCTTGTTAAATTTTTAAAAATATAAAATTTTAAAATTAATATTTTAGTAGCAATTTGTTGGTTTGTTTTGTGTATGAATGAATTCAAAATCTTAGTATTTTCTTAACAATGTAATGTATTCTGAGTTGATAAAATATTTTTTTGTCGTTCATTGTTTTAGTAAATTTAAGTGTTTGACTAACTTTTGATGGTAAATAATGGTTTTCGAGTAAACATAAGCAATTGCGTAAACATAAGTAACTTTAATGATTAATAAAAAATACTTCAAATAACATAATATAATATGCAAATACATAATCAAACCATCATTCTTTGCTAATACAAAACATAAATAAATCATAACCAAAATAAGTGCTAAGATAAATAAAACTTAGTTTTTTTAAAGTAAAACTCAAATATTAAGACAATGGGGACCTCAATTAGGTTTACAAGATTGAGGCACAAAAAGCATTGCTTCTCACAAAGAAATAATACAAATTTTAAGTACATCGTTTAGTTTTTTATCTTTAAATGGTTACACCAATCAATCCATTCAGGATTTCTAATCAGTTCTGGATTTCTAATCAATTCTCAATTGACCAATGCCAAGACTTTCTAACAAGGTTATATCCAATAATTGGTTTAGAGGACGAAATTCTTGGTAAGTGATTCTCATCTTGCACTTCAGAGTTCACCTTGCAAGCAAATCGGCTTCAAGGTTTTGCTCTCTAAAAGCATGGTAAAGAATCATGTCACGAGAGAATAAGTTCCTAATTTTAGTAAGAACATTAGCAATTGGGAACTAATTAGCACCAGACGCAAGAAGAGAAACCAGGATTTCTGAATCACTTTCAATATCAATTTTAGTGATTCCTTTAATCTTACAGATTGGAAGACCATCCAACATTGCGCGGGTTTCTTCTTGAGTTAATGAAAAATTTCCATAGATATTGCCATAACCATAAAGGATAACTCCTTGATGATCTTGAATTATAATGGCTCCACTAGATTCTCCAGTTTGAGTACTACAAGCATCCAAATTAAGCTTAAGCATACATTGAATTGGAGGTATCCATCACAGGGGGTGGCTTTCTTTTTCAATTGAAAATGATTGAAGCATCCTATTTATGAGGCTGCTTTTTCACAGTTCTTCCAATGTTTTCGCTTTAATAATTTAGAAACATTTAGACTAGTTATAATGTTCTTTATATATTGAATAAAAGACTTAGTTGAGTATGTGACTCCTTTAAATTTAGCTATGTTTCGTGTTTTCCATATGACCTAGTTGATGATTGGTGGAATGATTGTTTTCATATGATATTTAGATGGAGAAGACTATGACCAACTTCTTTCTATATGAGTATGAGTCATGAACTTATTGATTTGAACCTCAAAACGTTCTGTAAAAGGAACGCAAATTAGCCAAGTATATTTACAACATACAAAAAGATGTTCATTTGATTCGATGCTATTACAGAATTGACATTTAGAAACTAGGACTAAATGTCTTTTCTGCAAAAATAACTTCAGTAAGAATAAAGTTTTATAATAATCTCGAGTTTAAAATAGAACATTTGATTGGAGTGATTTGATTCCAGCTCCTTGATGATCCCTAATACTAGATTCTCCAGTTTGAGTACTATAAGCATCCAAATTAAGCTTAAGCATACCTTGAATTGGAGGTATCCATTATAGGTAAGTGACTTTCTTTTTCAATTGAAAATGATTGAAGCATCATATTTATGAGGCTTGTTTTTCACTATTCTTCCAATGTTTTCGCTTTAGTAATTTTGAAAAGTTTACACTAGTTATAATGTTCTTTATATATTGAATAGAAGACTTAGTTCAATATGTGACTCCTTCAAATTTAGCTCTGTTTCGTGTTTCCATATGACCCAATTGATGATTGGTGGAATGATTGTCTTCATATGAATTTAAGATAGAGAGGACGAGGACCAGATTCTTGCCACATGAGTAGGAGTCATGAACTTATTGATTTGAACCTCAAAAATTTAAACATGAACCTAAATTAGCCAAGCATGTTTACAACATACAAACAGATGTTCATTTGATTCTATGCTATTGTAGATTTGGCCTTTAGAAACTAGGACTAAATGTCTTTTCTGTAAATTAACTTCAGTAGGAATAAAGTTTTTTAATAATCTCGAGTGTAAAATAGAATATTTGATTGAAGTAATTTGATTCCAGATCCTTGATGATCCCTAATTATAATGGCTCCAATAGATTCTCCAGTTTGAGTACTACAGACATCCAAATTAAGCTTAAGCATGCCTTGAATTGGAGGTATCCATCACATGTGAATGACTTTCTTTTTCAATTGAAAATGATTGAAGCATCCTATTTATAAGGCTGTCTTTTCACAGTTCTTCTAATGTTTTCGCTTTAATAATTTAGAAGCGTTTAGACTAGTTATAATGTTCTGTATATATTGAATAAAATACTTAGTTGAGTATGTGAATCCTTTAAATTTAGCCATGTTTATTCTATATGATCCAGTTGATGATTGGTGAAATGATTGTCTTCATATGAATTTTAGATAAAGACGACCAAGACCAGCTTCTTGCCATATTAGTAGGAGTCATGAACTTATTAATATCAACCTCAAAAATTTCTGCAAAAGGAACCCAAATTAGCCAAGCATGTTTACAACATACAAACATATGTTCATTTGATTCGATGCTATTGGAGAACTGACATTTAGAAACTAGGACTAAATATATATTTGTAAAGTAACTTCAGTACAAATAAAGTTTTTTTAATAATCTCTAGTGTAAAATAGAACATCTAATTGGAAAAATCAATATCATAATCACCCAACTCTACTGACCACTTGGTCATCATGCTTGATATGTCTGCTTTCTGAAGAGCATTCTTTAATAGAAAAGACATTCAGATAATGATGGAATGAGACTGAAAATACATCCTCATTTTTATTGCAGCAATCACTAAGGCTAGTGCCAGCTTTTCAAGCTTCAGGTATCTCTTCTCAACATCTATCAGGCTCTTGCTGATGTAGTACACCGGACGAGGATAAATGTCCATATCTCTTACCAACACTGCACTTATAGCAGATTCTGACACAACCAAGTATACATAAAGTGTTTCTCCTTCTACAGGCTTAAAAAGGGTTTTTGGTGAAGACAAGTGTTTCTTTATTTCATCAAAAGCTTGGCTGTATTCTAGAGACCAATTGAAATCTTTAGCACTCTTTAAGGTTTGAAAAAATGGAGCACACTTGTCCGAAGACCTTGAAATAAAACGATTCAAAGCAGTCAATCTTCCTATCAACCTCTGGACTTCGTTAATATTTCGAGGGGTTTCTAACAGGGCGTCAAGCTGATCCGGATCGGGATGTATCTATTTCTCACTTATCATATAACCCAAAAAATTTCTGGACCGCACCCCAAAGACACATTTTTCTGGATTCAACTTTAAAATTTACCTTTGTCAAATTGGTAAAAGTTTCTTGAAGGTCAGGTATGGGCAACTCCTCTTCTAAGCTTTTAACCATTATATCATCGATGTACACCTCCTTGTTCCTGCCGACCTGATTAGTAAATGTTTTGTTCACCAACCACTGATAACTAGCCCAACATTCTTCAACCCAAAAGGCATCACCCTGTAACAATGGAGACCATTGTCTGTAACAAAGGTAGTGTGATCCTGGTCCTTCGGATCCACCTGTATCTGGTTGTACCCAGAGCAGGCATCCATGAAGGACAACAACGTTTTCTAGATGTTGAGTCCACCAACTGATCTATCCGGGGGACAGGATAAATATCTTTTGGGAAAGCTCTGTTGAGGTCAGTAAAATCGATACACATACGCCATTTCCCATTCTTTTTATTGACTATCACCGGATTGACAGTCTATAAAGGATACTGGGACTCCTTTATGTGCCCCATCTTGGTAAGTCATTCGACTTCTTGAACTATTACATTAGCTTTTTCTTTAGAAAAAGCTCTCATTTTCTGCACAACAGGTGCAACATCACTTCGGATGGATAGCTTATGTGATATAACACTTGCAGGAACTCCGGTCACAGCAGCATTGCACCAAGTAAAAACATGCTGGTTATCTGCCAAAATGGACAACAATTTCTTTTTTAACTCTAGCGCCATCTTGGAGCCAATCTTAACACTTCGACCTTCGACCAGAGAGTGGGTTTCAACTTTTTCAATCGGTATTAAAACACCAGTGGCCTCTCTAGGGTCATTAATTTCACCCTCACCCTCAAAAGGCCCCGATAAATGCTAATCTCCATTAACCTGGACCGCTCCCAAAGTCTTAGGAGCAAGTGCAGTTGCATAGCACTCCCTTGCTATCGTTTTGGCTACTCCGAAACACTCCTACTTGCCCTTGAACCACATAATTCAAACATTGGTGGACTGTTGAGGCCACAACATGCATTCTGGAGAGTCGGGACCTCCCAAAGATTGCATTGTAGCATGTGGGGCAGTCTACCACAACGCATAACACTTCGACCAGCTTTTTAAAAGGCCTCTTTCCCAATAACACTTCTTCTTCAAACTCCCCCATTACATCCGCAGAACTCCCTATGAATCCCACAATGGTTCTATTTGATCTTTGAATAATGGCCGAATTTTTCATCCGCTTGTAAGAACTCAAAAAGATAATATTTTCCGAATTACCCGTGTTTATCAGAATTCGTCTGATATCGTTGCTCCCAATAGATGCTCCTATTATCACAACATCCTCATGTGGACCAGCAATGTTTCTTAAATCATCATCATCAAAGACTATAAACGGAGAAGAGGTTTGGGACTGATAGGAAGACATGCCTCATTCCAATTCAGTAGCCAGATTGTGAACATGCCTCTTCCTTGATGAAGGTGTGGGTGCCGTCATACTATCAACTCTGAATATGGTAAGTGACTCAAAGAAATTAATGAGTCCAGACACCGTCTTGGCCTGTTCTGTTATGACCCCCACTTTATTCCAAGTTGGATCAGGCTCCAGATACTCTGAATCCACATCAAATCTTTCAAGGATCACGATTGCCCCGGAGCAGATGTTCCTGCAATATTCGTAAGGCCGGTTGGAGGAGCATTGTTAGGCCTATTTCCACTTCTTCTTTTGACATAAGCATCCGTCTTGCCTCTTTTAATAATATTCTGCACTTCCTGCTTCAAAGCGATACAGTCTTGGGTATTATGGCCAATATCGTGATGATGCTGGAAAAAACAAGTATTACGACGTTCTCTAGGAGATTGCAGTGCTGCTGGTTTCCGGAAATGGACCTCATCTTTAGTCTTGTCATAAATGGTAGCCACACTGTCTTTTAATTCTGCAAACCACTCTGGTTGAACCCAAGGACCTCTTTTACTCCTTGACTGCTAGCTCTGAGCTGGATTTGGGTTGGATTGAGTCTGTTTGGCCCTGTTGGAGCCTTATCTGGTTTCTTTAGCCTTGTATCCGGACTGGTTTTGGTTTTAAGCTGCAGGGGCGGACCTCACCTGACGGTGCACCCTGGTTTTCTTGGTTTCATCCATGTTGATCAGCTTTCCCCCTGGTTTAGCAAGCCATCCCAAGTCATGGCCTTCTTCCTGGTCACCAAATGAGCCAGATTCCCAGGATTCAACCCTTGTCTTAAAGAAGCAATAGCCACCTGTTCGAAGGAGTCTGCTAAGCTATTCTTGGTATTCACAAATTGACTTATGTAGTACTTTAAGGACTCATTTGGCTCATGGGCACAATTAATAATAGTATCTTCATTTCTCTCACATCTTTACTTCCTACAAACTGCCTTCAGAAGGAAACCCAGAATGTATCAAAGTTTCGGATACATCCCTGGGGTAAATTATTGTACCATTTAAGAGCACTTCCCGTAAAATATTGGGAGAAGGCCCTACACAGAATTTTTTCATCATCATCAAAATTCATCATGAAGTTCTTGAACCACTCCAGATGATTGTCCGGATCTTTACTCCCATCATACTTTTCCATTTTAGTATTGTCAAACCTTTTGGGTAGGTTTCCGGACAATATCTTGGTAGACAATGGTGATTGTCTCCAAATCCTACTACGACTGAAGACTATGTCTTGATTAGGTGTTGCAAAAATACGTGGTTCATTATGGAAAGCAAAATAATCGATCAACAGCTGATCCACATGCCTGTGATTGTGGTTGTGAGATGACCCTTTGCCCAAATGCCTTTAAAGTCTCCCATGCCTATCTCTATTTCTTGAATATTTTTTAACTAGCTTTTGTTTCTTCCTGGACCTCCCTTCATCACTGCTTGATGACAAAGACTCTTCAAGCTCAGACTCGTCTGAAGAGCTGCTGGAGGACTCAGAATCTAAGCTTTCCACCGGCTTAGACATGTGAGACTTTTTAGAACTAACATAGGTCTTTTTTGTACTTAAATGTCTTTGCTGATGGATAATTCTCCCTAGGATTGTCAGTATGATGGATGGCTGACGCCTTTGACTTCTCTTTTAAACCCATTTTTTCTTTTTTAATGGCCATCAACGCTTCAATTTTCGCTCTCAACTTGTCTCGTTCCTCGGTGGTGTATTCATTGTTTCCCCAACCACCTCCACCATAGGTGGTGGAATTGCTTGCTTGTTTGAATCCATCCGAACAAGTCTTTTTGTTTGTTTTGAATACAAGATTCAGGAACCGTCTTCTCCCACTGTGGTCGCCAATTTGGTTTGGTTTATTTGGGCTGAGGGTAATTTTGTAAAGTATAATATGTATTAAGTGTTTTGGTATAAAGTAGTGAGAGCTTTGAGCAGCCTGGTTGTATTAAATGTTCATTGCCCTCATTAATGAAAGTAGTTGGGGTATTTATACCAATAATTAGGGACCCATGGGCTTTCGGGTCAAGTTATGGAACCGAGTCAAGTTTAAGGACCCATTTACTTATTAAGCTGATTAGCACATAGCTTAGTCAAAAAATGTTTAGGTGTTTCTTTACTTTTGTCATGTCCAAATCGTTCAGTGGCATATTTATGTCCGAATTCCCCTTGTCCGGATAACATAATGAGCTGTGGCTGGATAATCCGAACTCATCAACTATGTCGAGACCCTCTAATCTGATGTAAAACCAGTTAAAACACTACCAAAAACTGACTTACTACAACACCATGCCAATGGCTCAAATTATGGAATACAAACTAGAACTAGTTGTGGATATATTGCTGATACCAAGGCAATAAAGGATTTTATGCCCGAGCCATTGGTGTTTTGCTTTGGAAAGACTATTAACCTGGAACTGTTGCGATACAAATGAGCTAACGCTTCATCGAATATTTATCACGAGAAGATTGTTACAGAAAATTCCTCGGTGAAGGAGGTCTCAGTTGCACTTGGTGCTGAGAGGGATACTCTAAAACTGCAAAATGAGAAACTATTCTGATTAAAGAAGTCCTTGATTT
The DNA here is from genome assembly GCA_036936605.1 of Limnanthes douglasii subsp. nivea. NCBI lineage: Eukaryota > Viridiplantae > Streptophyta > Magnoliopsida > Brassicales > Limnanthaceae > Limnanthes > Limnanthes douglasii. The sequence goes on along the minus strand of JAUPFV010000004.1, from coordinate 19,820,071 downwards.
CTCAAACAGTACCAAATTGGGCAAAATGATATTTTGGTGAAGCAATCAACATAGCTGACTGAGAAAATTAACTCATTGTTAAAGAATGTGGAATAAGCTAATAATACGTCATATGCCCTCCGGTTAGAAAATTCTTTCTTTAAGGCACAACTTAGCCAGATGAGAACGTTGATGGAGGAGTCCAAAAAGTAATGGTCAGATTGTGCGGCCAAAGCTTATGCTGATAGTGAGAAACATAATTTGGGACTTGCTCAAGGTCTTCCCGAGAAGATACGTAATGACACCATTATAGATGTCTAGAAGATGAACCCCAACCTCGAATTAGGAAAATTACAGGAGTTAGTACCTGTGAATGAGTGTCTATAGGAGTCAAATAACAAAGAATAAGAGGATGCTGGTAAAGATGTACGGGTGAAAGGTGATGGTGCGAAACAAGTTGGAATGAAAGATGCGCTGGTTGATACTAAGGTGGGTGTAAGTAGTACTTATAGGGAAGGCAAGAGTCTCAAGAATAAGGAAGAGGGTACTCGCGCTAAGGGTGCTACAATTGAGTAGTTGTAACCCTTTTGTTTTTGTATAACAAACGACTTGTTATTTTTCTAGTTTTTGGATTATGGTATTTTTTAACTTATGTTTTTATTTTTTCAGCATTGTTAACAAGTTGATTTGTGTTGAATTCAAATTCCCACATTTTTATGTATTATATGTGTTAATAATTGAGTAGTTTTTTATTACAAAGAGATGTAGGGAGGTGTGTCGACTTTGTCATTTATTTCCTTGTTATGCATAGTTCGACATATTGGGTATCTTTGTACGTTGAGCATATTAGATAGTTCGAAGGTTAGGCTTTATGAGCCTAGGTTCAATATGGCCTCTTGTGTGTTCTTAACTACTTGGCACTTATGCTCATTTGCTAATCTGAGCATTGTCGCTTAGGCTCAGTATAACACCTTACGTAGCAATATGAGCTTGACATAAACAACCATTTCTTTTTTGTTGACTCTATTACATGGGGCTTAGTATGGCCCATTGCAGAGCCACGATGTTGGGATTATTTTTAACCTTTTTGGTTTTTTTTATTACTGGCGAACCCCATGGGTACCTTGGTGTTGGTTCATTTTCGAAGGAGAGTATGTTGTAACTCTTTACCTTTTAGACTTGTTGTGGTGATTATAGTTTATTGAATCCATTTAGTATAGATAAAAAGCAAATGAGATTTTAAAATTGGAAAATTTTATTAAGTTTATGGCTTACAATGTGCCTCGTGAAAAAACTATTAAGCGCCACCAAAATGGAAAAAAAGTGTACATCTACTCTATATGTGATGGTGAGACATTTTCAAATAATTAATATTCCAAGTATATTTTAATGCATTACTATCCATTTTATCCAGTCTATATGCTTCGTGGTGTCCTCTGGAGATTATATTGTATGGTCTGTCCCAATCTGAGCCTAATTTACCCGTGTTATTGTTGTATGATCGATGGGAACTCATCTTCTTGACTAGGTCCCCCACTTGGAAACTTTGGAGCTTTAGTGTGGAGTTGAACATGCGCCTCATCAAACTTTTATAATGATTTGACTGAACCCTCAACTGATATTTTCATTCGATTAGATCGATGGACAATTGTCATTCTCTGTCGTTGGTATTTTCTGAATAATTTGTTATCTGATGTATGAGTATGATAATATATGCTGGCACTACAACTTCCATCTTATACACCAAAGAGAATGGGGTTTCCCCGGTAACCAACGGTGGGGTAGTTCAATATGCCTATAGTCCTCAGCTAATTTATGATGAGGTCACCTTCACCGAGCTAATGGGTTAATATAAATTTGAGCTTATTGGAATAATGTAGACGCTCCAAAACCGGACTAAAGTATGATGGATCCACGGGGAAGTTGAGCGATGGGCATAAGAAATCATTCTTTAAAGTGGAAATTATATCGAGCAGAGGTCTCCCAAGGCGATGGGTAAAAGTTAAGGGAAAATGAGCGAGCATGCTTGATCAACGGGGAACCCAAGCAGGGTGCATGAGCAAACGATCCCTCAAGAAGACGTTATACCTAGTAAAGGTCTCCATCACGATAGGAAAAACATTATGAACTCGTCGGAGCCAGCGCTCGCTAAACGATGCCGGAAAGTCAACGCGCATTAATGAGGCAGTAAACATCCATAAAACACCCCACGGTTGGAGTAACGGCTACCATTTTGATTCCATTACCTTAAATTAAGGTCCACAGTGTAGTTAATAGGAAACTGTAATTAATAGGAATGTAATTGCTGTGTGAGTAGGATAAATAGGTTGATTAGAATGTAAAAATGGATATTTTTGTTTTCTAATACAAAATGTTTACTACTCGAAATATCATTTGTTAAGTTCCCTCTTATAAAATTTGACACCGTCTTTGGGATCTTCAAAAAAGGGCTAATAGAACGAGCAATATCAAAATTTTGAACCATGATAGTAACTAGGTCAGGGGTTGAAAGGGAGACTCTAGAGTGAAATGATTCTACAGGCTGTAGAAGGTCCGTGGTTGACCACAGTGGTGGGTGGAATCAAGAAGTTCTAGGAGAAATTTCCAATCTGTCGGTGCATGATGCGAGTGCTGTTGAAATAGGTGTACAAGGACCCCAACCACTCGCCGTGGCTATAACTGAAGACGACCCCCTAACGGCGATGCGTCCCGGTGAATCTTTGGATTTATAGAGAGCAGCAGGAAACTAGGCCGCTCCACCCAGGGTCCAAATGTTAGAGAGGGAGTTTCTCTACATGCAGCAGGAGCAGCAAAGAGAAACCCATGATCATGGAATCAAGGAGAAAGCAACGAAAGCCACGTTCACAAAAATGAACGATGACCTCGACGCTTTAACGACCAAGGTACCGGGTCGATCGATCATCAAGGCGGGAATATAGCAAGGAAAGAGAAGACGATAGTAGCAACAAGAAGCGGTCTAAGGATAAAGAGCCGCGTAGAGGAGCACAGTAGGACGTCTCTCAACGGGCTATAGAGGATGAGAAATTACAGTACGACCAAGTCCACCTGAATATTTCGTCATACGCCCTCAAAGAATCCCCATTTGTGGAGAAGATACCAGAGGTGCAGCTATATATGAAGTTCAATCCATTCATGATGTAGGCTTATGGCGGCACCGAAGATTCCTAGAGGCATCTGGAATAGTTCAGCAACATCATGATGTCGTTCAACCCAGATGATGCCATGCTCTATCGAGCACTATCTATAACTCTCAACGGTAATGCCATGGACTGCTTCAGTAGCCTCCCCAAAGCTTCTATTTGTGATTTTACAAAGAGCCTTTAAAGAAAGGTTTGTAGGAAATAATGAGATCCGCATTGAGAAAGATTCTATCATGTACCTCTACCAATGGCAGGGTGAATCTTTGAAGAGCTATGTAAAGTGATTTGTTCATATGATGAATGCCTAACTAGACCTAGATGAGATTATGGTTGTGGTGTCTCTCAGGCGAGGCCTCGATTGAAGGGGGTAGTTGTATGCAAATCTGGTGCGCTTTCTAGTATCCAAGATGGATGATATACTAGCCTGAGCATTCTAGTTTATCTGAGTCGACGACGCCATAAGAAGAGGTTCCCCGTAGAGACACACGTCCGATTCGAAGGGAGGATCGCATGACCCAAAAAAGACTGATGAGGTCCAACGTTGTGATGGGACGCGAGGCCCAAGCAACCGTCGAAACTCAAATTATAAAACACCGAACTAACATCTCACTCCACTGAATGAAACTATTTATGTCATTTACGACCGTACGAAAGGAAGGGCAAGATACCATTTCCCTCGCTTGATGAGCGCACCGGGTTATAAACGTTCAAGCATGCACTTTTATTCGTGCAATAACGATCATGGCCGCCCAACTGATGTGTGTTGGAAACTAAATGAGGAAATTCAAAGGTTAGTCGAGATTGGTGAGTTTTATTAAACAACACGAGCAACACCGTCAAACTAAGTATGGGGAACAAGATCACCCTGTAGAAGTCGAGCCACAATTCGAAGATAAGAGGGTGGGTAAGGGGAAACAACAATGGTTGTTCTCCATCTCATGGGGTGTGATGCCTGATAATAGCCAAAAGGCATGGAAAAATGCGAGAACTGAGCATGAGATCCACGTTGTGAAAGACCCATTCTACCATAACTATCCGGACCCTGTCGTCTACCTTATTTTCAATGACGATGATCTGCGTGGGGTAGCCATCACACCTTTTGAGGATGCTATCACTGTGAATCTTGATATTGAAGGTGTGATGGTAACCAGGGTATTGGTTGATGGGGGCAGTTCAACGAATATAATCTTCAAAGGCAGCTACGACCGCATGTTGGATGTGCCGTCCTATAAGCCCACCCATAGCACGTTAGTAGGATACGGGGGAAAATTTTCGTTATGTATCGGCGAGTTCGAACTCATAGTTAAGGTAGGTATGAATTCACCAAGAAGGAGGTTAGAACCTTGTGAATAATCTATGATGCACCCAGTTCATATAACGCCATCATCGCTAACCCTTGGCAGCATTGGATGTAAGCTACCCGTTGCAATTTTAGACAATGTATCAACTATACATTCGGAAACGTGGTAGGGATAATTTGGGGAAGTCAGCGGACCTTTAGAACCTGCTATGCGGTGGCGGTTGATCCGACCAAGCCGCTCCGATAACAATCAGTAGGCGAGGGGGAGCATAACGTACATCGTCTGAGGGACATCTCAGCCGACCCTATGGATGAACCTAGGGAGTTAGACCAGTTTGATCTTGATTCCGAAGAAGTTGAAGAAGTACCAATAACAGAAGGTCGTAGTCTCTGAATCGGTAAGGATCTTATTCCTACTTTTTAAATAATTGTTAATCGACCTGATAGGATAACTTTGGGATATATTTGCGTGGACAACTATGGATGTGTCGGGGGTCGCCCCTTGGTAATTTTCCATGAGTTAGCAATCGCTAGATACGTCAAGCTCATAAGGCAGAAGCGTTGTTCTTTCTCAGTAGAGAATCAAGACGTCATAAGTGCCGAGGTGGATAAGTTTTTTAGACTTGGCCACATACACCACGCCTGGTATCCGGTGCGGTTAGCTAATCATGTGCTAGTAAAGAAGAAAAAAGGGAAATGGCGCTTGTGCGTCGATTTCACGGACTTAGGCGTGTCTTAAAGATGATGTTCTACTACCTCGTATTGACCGGTTGGTAGATTTCGTGTCCGGTTGTGAGTTCTTATAGTTTACGGATGCCTACTTGGGGTACAATCAGATCTGCCTGAACCCACCAAATGATGAGTATACGACCTTCCAACCCGAGTGCGACCTCTAATATTACACTGTGATGCCGTTCAGTTTTAAGACCGCAGGCTCGAATTACCAACGAATCGTGAACTACATTTTCATGGATCAACTAGAGCATAACATGGAAGCGTACATTAACGACATGATCGTCAAAACATATACAATTGAATGAAAACTGGAGGATTTGCAAAATATGTTTGATGTGGTGCGTCGCTTTTGTTTGAAGCTCAACCCCGTGAAATGCTCGTTTTGGGTTCGCATCGGCGAATTCCTATGGTACATGGTCAGCAAACATGGGATAGAAGCAGACCATGTCTAGCTGCAAACTATAATCCAAATGCCCCCCCTAAGGAATATCAAGGAAGTCCAATGCCTGAAAAAGCATATCGCTACACTTTCTCGTTTTATCTAACAACCGTCCGATAAAATTTACCCCTTCTTCAAGGTAGTCTGGGGTGCCAATTCGCGTGGAATGAGGAATATAATTTGGCATTCAAAGCACTAAAGAATTACCTTACATCGCGCGAGATACTGTTAGCCCCTCAGGCAGGTGAGCCCATGTTTCTCTACTTATATGTCTCCATGTTTTAAATAAGCGTGGTATTGCTCAGAGAACCATAGGGCATTCAGAAACTAATATAGTATACCAGCAAGACTTTGGTTGACGTTGATACTCGCTATTTGAACCTGGAAAATTTGGAGTTGGATTTAGTGGTGGCAGCATAAAAATGCGCCCTTATTTCCAAGGTCATACTATCACCGTACACACGTCTTTCCCTCTGAAAACGGTGATTCAAAACCTTGACATCTCTGGTCGCCTCACCAAATGGAGCACCGAGTTAGGCGATTATCATATTAACTTCAAACCACGCACCGTTTTTAAGGGGAAAGTTATCGTTGATTTTATCATTGAATTCTATGCACCACATGATGAACCAAATTTAGCCGAGCCGCTCTAGGACCAACCGTATTTGGAATAGATTATGGAAACCAATGGAGCATGAAGCATATCAAGAGGTTGTGAAGGGATTATATTAAAACCGCCAACAAGTAAAGAGATACCACATGCCATCTGTTTTAACTTCCCAGTCACTAACAACATGGCTGAGTACGAGGCAGTTCTTGGAGGTATGAAACTGGCTCTGGTATGTGAGGCTTGACAACTTAGGATTTGTTCCGATTCAAAATTGGTGATCAAGCAAGCGAAAGGGACTTACGATGCTAAACACGAGGCCAAGTTTCACTAGTTATTTTTACAAGGAGATTTTGCGCACTGACATATCTACCGTTGATGCATTGGCTAAAGCCGTCGCGTTGGCTGAACACCCTTTGATTCTTTTACAGTAACTACCCACCACCCAAACTATAGTCCGGCCATACATTGTTTGGCTGATCGATACACCAGTTGATTGGCGGTAAACTTATCTACTATATCGTCAAGACGGAACACTCTCATTTGATAAGGCCAAGGCGCGTGCCCATAAATACGAGTAACCAAATATTATGTGTTGGATGGTATCCTATACAGAAAGAGTGTGATACGGCCACTGCTTTGAATTCTAGGTCAAGAGGAAACTACCACCGTTATGAATTGCTTGTATGATGGTTATGTCGGGGCGCATTATGTCCATTGTATCTCATTCGATGATTCCTTTTAACGGGATTGTATTATCCAAACTTGGTAAAGGACGCGGAGCGGATCGTTCTATAGTGCCACCCCTGCCAGCAGTTTTCCAGCACAAGCCACTTGCCCAGCGAGCCTATGCTCTCAACGACGATACCATGCCCCTTTGACAAGGGGGTCATTGACCTAGTTGTCCCTCTATCGATGGCTACTGAGAGACATCAGTGGACTACTTACCAAGTGGGTTGAGGCGAAGGCTCTGTCACGCACTCGAGCCCAATAAATTTACAATTTTCTTCATCACCAGATTCTAACTCGCTTTAGAATTCCTCGAATCTTCATGACGAACAATGGCCCACAATTTCAAAATTCAGTTGTCACTATTTTTTGCGCACGCTACGGTATTGCCTAACACTTCTCCACTCTGTATTACCCGCAAACAAATGTCAAGGTTGAGGTGACTAATCATACAATGCTAGACGGGATCAACAAGAAACTTGAGGGTGCTAAGAGAAAATGGCTGAATAAACTGAGTGAGGTTCTATTGGATATAGAAAACGTATTTCACTCTAGTATACAGTGTCGAGTTTGTTGTTCCCATCGAGATTATCGTCCATAGTCACAGGATCGCCAAGTACGTAGACGATGCCAATAGTACTAACCGAGCAATCCAGATTAATTTTTTAAGGAGCACCTGCGACCAAGCAAGGATATGGACCGCCCCTCAAGCATCCTTAGAACATTAATCACTTAAAATTGTATCATGATGCCTTGAAACTTCTTAGATGCGCTCTTTTTCCCTCATGATGGCGTGGGAGGGTTTTTTAATGAGGTATCTACTTTTATTAATGAACTTTTAAAGTTTTCGCCAAGTTAAGTGTTTGTCTATTATTATTATCTCAATCTTTACAACTTGTGAATGGGTCATTAACCACGTCCACGGGCTACGCAAGGGACCAATGATGCCTAGACCATCTGAGTCAATTTATACGAGTGGGCTAATGTGCCACGCCTACGGGCTACATAAGGTTCATGCTCAACCCAATAACTTGTACCAATATTAATAACGATTAAATGATACATCAAGCCTCCTAAGGGAACAAAATTGGTCGAACCCGCCATTCATAGAACTAGCTAGCGGGCATGTCTCCCTAATGTTACGCGATGGGCCATATTGAGCTCGATCTTGTAAGGATCAAACGGATCACCACTTAATTCACAAACACGTCTCCATAGCTACTATCTAACCAATGCGCATAGCATCACGTCAATAATAACTATCGAGCAAACAAGAAAATAAGTGACATAGTCTTTCACAATGGCATACAATTTAATCCTCTAATAGATAAGTTCAAAAGTCTTCTCATACTGCTCCTCCACCCTTTGCGCCTGAGCAAATTTTGTGTAAGTAGCCTAGTGCTTTGTGACATCAGCTCATCATTTCTCTTGATTACTCATTATTTTGCGAGACAGTATTGCACCACAATAGGTAAGCTCCTTGCACTTTTCCACACAGTTATCCCGCTCACTCTTGATAGAGGTAAGATGCAACTTTTAGCCTTCATTCTCTTAGGACGCTTTATCACTGCGTACCTTCGCTGATCCATACGAATTTTAAATCCACGCCAGCTTGATAGTCAGACCCTTCACCGACCGAAAAAATATAGTGTCCGGTTTCCACTTTTCCATGACTTGGTAGTCCAAGCCGGACATGCGTCGACAGCACAACCGAATTATGCTGCATCTGCACAATAGAAGAGCCAAGGCCTGTGAATTTTACGGAACTTTAACCATAATATTCACTTTATTAGAGTTAGCTTACTTACCTCAATAACAAGCTCCAACTGCCGCTGCAAGATTTCACTAATCCGCATGTTGTCATAGAAAGATAACTTAGGGCTTCGCTTGAGTTTCTCGAACATGAGCATTGACGGACGGGGAGTTAGCATATTCACTGTGGGAAATTCTTGATCCACCCTAGTACTTCGATTGGTTTCACTTCCTCCCGCTTTCTTTGGGGAAAGTTCTGGCTATACAACATTCACAAATGACCACCTGACCCCACGCCGTGCACAAAGTTCATATAATATGGTTGTGGGCCTGCATTTTCAGAAAGTTGTCCATCCAGGAAGAAATGTCCTCCGGTATATCTTTATTTGTATAGTAACCTCCGTTACCGGTAAATTGTTGCTACTTTCACCAAGGAAACTCACCTGATCATCTTTTTCAGCCTTCTCTCGCATATGTACTTCTGGCTCCCCCCTTTGCCCTGTTGCCCATCAGCAACAACTTCATCACTAACCGTTCTTCCTACAACTTTACCACCAGTTTTCTATTCTTTATATGCTAGCTTCATTTGTACTTGGAAGATCTGAATAGAATCCATAACCACCTTTTCCTTTTAAGAGGGAAACTGTACACATCTTCTATCTCCTCCTCATCCTCGCGTCCGCGTTGATCGTCGTCGTTTCTCCCTTCCTTCATTGACTGCGCAACACTCTCTTCCTATTGATTGCATTCCCCATCGCCTATATTCCTTTCTCAACGACTCTGGGGGCACAACCAAACCCACTCCTGCACCGTTTTGGTCGCGGTATCTCTTGACCCCTCACGGTATTGGCAGTCGTCGATAGCTTAATTAAGGGATATACAGACCCTTCCAGAATTCCCTCCCTGCACAACTCATGGTGTGTCCCTTCACCTACACATATATAATAAATAGTTAAAGGACATGGTTTTTCACCGACAACAACACCAAAGCAAATTAATCCTTACACTTTGCTTTCCAACACCTTTCAAGCCTCAAGTTCATTACTGCATTCTTATGCTCCTAATTCTCTAAAACGAACATAATTGTATGTTTCTAGTTCTTGTCCAACGTAGATAGCTCCACCAATATCTTTACCCTATTCAATTGGGTGTAAACGAACGCTAACTTCGCCAGTTTGGCCACATTAAGCAAAACAATCAAACATATGGGAATTATTAGCAAACGGGAGCTTAGGATCATACTTAATAGTAGTCTCCATGAATTAGCAGTTAATTGTGTCAAAAAAATACTTAGGAAGCTAAAAAATCACGTATTGGAGGATGCAGAGGTAACCGCAAACCCGAACAAAAAATCATGGTATACAAGCATGTTTCACCCTCTTTTGCCTCATATGGCTGCTCTCCGGGTGAAGGAACTCTCACTATCACGTCAGAGGGAATACCATACCTAAACCTGAAATCTTGGAGGTCATCCTCTGTTAAGTATCCTTACTTAGGCGTAAGTTGGGAAAAGTACTGCGTCAAGAAACTAGGGCTTTCGTATTCTGTTTTTGTGTCGTCACTGACACCTATATCGACTGATGAAAAACTAGAAGTCAGGACGGCTTCGTACCCTGTTGTGTTGTTTGTTATTTAAACTTAAACTTGATTAATTATGTTATTTTCTCTTTGAATGGGACTTTTAAAACAATACCGGCACCTTTACCTACAACGTTTTAAACTTCATCAGTTTCGAAAATACATTCGAGGTTTTCTCCTTATCTGTTTGATTTGTGGTTTCGTCATGGCCTTTGCATCCTATGAATTTGTTGACGAAATCAACCAATGGTTACCCTTTTATTGTCGTGCACGACTCATTCATGATTTTGTATTTCTAGAGTTTGATCGACCACCTTGTAAGTATGTCCAAGATATCTAATTTTTAGTTTAGATTAATGAGTGGAGAGGATGTGTGTAGGATAATCATTAGTGGCTCTGGAAATATGGTCACATTTTTGTGGCAGCCAATACCAGAGCGAGGGATAGCTTTTTAAGGTTAATGTATCTTGTTTCAGCATCTATCAAGCTTTTGTTTACGTAGTATATCAGTTTGTGTGCCCCTTTTGTCTCATTTACCAGGAATCCAATCACCATATAATTTCATATTCGTAAATATTGGTTCATTGGGGTCTGGTGCTAACAATACCTCGGGTGAAGTCTATTAAGGGTTTGATTTATCTGAATTGGGTCACGTCGGGAAAATATTACAAGGATTTGGTTTAATATAAATCTTGTAATATAAATATATATGTCGATATTATTAAAATAGTTGGATGAGATAACTTTTAATGGGCCAACCATGTAGTTTTTTTCACCACCACCTTTAAAGTAATATTTTTTTTGGGGAATCGTGACAAATCATTATATTATTACCACTTTTAGCATTTTATCTCTCTACCACCCATTTTAATCTCTCTAAAACGTATACCAAGGATATTTGAGAGTTTTACCCACCACGAATATTTCTGAACTATCAAAATCAGGTACTCTTTTATTGTTTGCAATACAGCATTGCACTTGTCGGTCCAAGAAAATCTTTTATCTCCTTTTTGTATTCTAAAGAAAGGATGGTTCTTGTTTGATGCTTTGGATATGAAGCATGAGAGGGAAGTGAGATACTCAGTTAGTCGTTGAAGTTCCTTGATGTTTCTCATAGGCTCCACAATCATAATCGATTTCAATTGCTCTCGGTCAGCCTCAATTTCTCTCATACTGACTATATAACTTAAGAATTTTCTACTACGTATACCAAAAGAGAATTTCAGTTGGTTAAGTTTAAGATTATACTTGTGTAGGGTCTTAAATATTCCTTCTAACAATTTGCTTTGTTTCTCATCGGTATCACTTTTGAAAATCATGTCATCAATGTATGCCTCCATGTTTTGGCCGATCTGGTTTTCGAATGTTTGGTTCACAACTGTTGGTACGTTGACTAAGTGTTTTTCAATCCAAACGGCATGATCGTGTTGCAATAGAGGCCATGTTAGGTCTGTAATGTAGTATGTTATTCGTCTACACGATTCATCTGAATTGGCTTGTACCTTTAATAGGCATCCATGAATGAGAAGAGTTCCTTCCTGGTCAATTTTTGGGAGAGGAAAGCATCCTTTTGACATGCTCGGTTGAGGTCTGTAAAGTCTACAGGAATATGCCATTGGTCGCTCTTATTCTTCACTCTAACTAGATTGGCTATCCAGATGGAATACTGCACTTTCCAAATGTATCCTGGTTTAATGAGCTTTTCAACTTTCTTGAAGATTGCCTCTAATTTTCTAGGGAGAAGGTTCCTCTTTTATGCCTCACCGGATGAAAATTTATAAGAATTCCTAGTGCATGACATATGACCCCTGGATCGACCCGATAACTTTATCAGCACACTCCATGCAAACATCTCTAAATTCTTATGCATAAAATTCATCAATTTATCTTTGAATAAGCGGTCTAGTTTGTTTTAAAAATGAACAACCTTTCCCTCCACTAGCGGTGCAATGACGTCTTCTTCCAATGAGTTTTCATTTCGGTTGTCTTTTCGGGGATCATCAAATTCCGAATATGCGGTTTTGATATGTTGTTTTGATATGTTCTTGGTGATCCCCGCCAAATGGGTTGGTTAATTGATATTGGGTTGGCTTTGTGGGGTCGAGGGTTATAGCGTATCATTTTCTCGCAATTCTTCAGCTACCATTGCTAATACCCACGAGGTTACCGATTGTTTATTTCATGCATTGTCAGAATGCACAGGAGGTTTCTTCAAGCTTATCGAGCCATGGCCAACGTACTATCGTGTGGTAAGAGCATGGTGCATCAGCAATCATAAACATTGTTCTCACCAATTGCTTGGTGTTCCCATGTCCCACTTTAAGCGGTAACTCTACCTCACACACACACCGGGTTGACTTTCCTTCGTAACTAACCAGCTACCTATCTGTAGATTTATACAGTGGTACCATAATCATTTTCTCATATCTTACATTGAAAATAACATTAGCTGAATTTTTGTTATCAACCAGGACTCAAGTGATCATAACCTCTGAGGTGTTCGCATTAATGGTTAGGGTGTCCACGTGGGGGCTACCAGTTCCCGTTAGTTGTGGTACAAAGATTCATCTACTAAATGGACATATGCCTTTTTTGAGATGGATCACTGCTTTTTTCTTCTTCTTTCATCTTATCTGAGGCTTCATCTATAGAACTGACTAATTTTATGTCTTCATCATCTATATTTTATATTTGTTTAACGAATTTGATGAGCTCTCCGCTATCAATTAGTCGTTATATCTCCTATATTAATTTCCAATATGCATCGCTAGAATGATCGTGGTCATTGTGGTATTCACGGGAGTACTAAGGGGACCTCTTCTAACTGGCTTGTAAACATACTTCGTGAAGCTTAGTATTTAGCTTGTCCTTTGGTCTTCTTATATATGGTGGATATTATTAAAAGGTTATCAAAATAAAATGTTGTGACTACTTACTTGGTTCTAGATGAGTCCCCTTGAGGTGTCTCGTCGTAGTTCCTTCTATCTCCATTCGGGGCTCTAGGCTCCCGGGTCTTCGGTTGAGAGGGGTGTATACGGTCCCTCTTCTTTGATAAATTGATCGAATATGGCTAGATTATCTCCCATTGTTTTAACTCGGAAATAATAGAGGTCTATAAAAAGAAGACACTCTTGATCCAATCTATTTTTGAAAGGAGTGACGGTCGTAGACTCTTCAGATGTTGACATAGAGTTCATTTGAAGAACAAACCTTATGATGTAGATTTTAAGTGAATCTCTCTCGCGCTAGTAAAGATACACGATTGAATCGTCCTCTCGTTTGTGCTTCGTTATTTCGATGATACGGTTTCTGAATGTGACCCAAAGTCCATTGAAGTCTTTGACTGACCCTGTAGGTTGATTATTGAACAAATCGAGAAAGTTTCCTTTAAAATTATAGAGAAATCCATGCATATCATAATGTCATCTACGTTAAAGGCCATCATCATATTTCTGAAATGTTCTAGGTGGTACTCAGGGTCTCTCAATCCATCTTACCAGTTCATTTTGTGAGAGTTAACTTTTTGAAGGAGCTTTTGTTCCAAGATTCCTTTAACAAAAAGGGACTCCTACAACACATAAGATTCATGGTTGCCCTTACCCGATCACACTTCATCGCTTCAAATCATTTTCCCTTTCATGCAATCTAATTATTTGACCGATCCCCTCGGTCAGATTCAACCAACTTGTTTCTTTTTTATTATTTTCTCTTACTCTCGCGGGTATGCTCATCGTCATCAACGCGTCCTTTAGTTTTTTGGGTGACATCCACCTTGCTAACTTCTCACGATAGATTATGTTATCCTTTGTATGCTGATAGAACCTTCTTGGTCAAAAGCTAAATGGCCTCGATTATCGTCACAAGTCGCTCATTTTCCTCCTCGTTTTTTTAGCTGCAGTTATGATACCTTGAGTTGCTCAGACATGAGATCCTCTATTTAGGAATTCAAAACTTGAACGTTAGATGGGGTAGATAACATACCTAGATTTAGAGCGTTATCTTCGTGGGCCACCATACCATTGGTGCCTTCTGTGTTGACTTGGGATTGATTATCATTTTTTACTAGCACCATAGAGGCTTCCTAATTGTTTGTCGAAGCGAGGTCTCCTTTGTCGTTTAGCGCATTATCTGTGACTCTTTTAGCGTTTGACATCTTCATGATGGCCTGTTGGAACTTCCATTTCGATTCCTGACCTGGTTAACACCATTAGTAAATCCATGAACATAAGAACATAAAGTATGATAAGATATTTTTGGGATAAACATTTAGCTATAATCAAAAAAGAAAGGAGACGTTTTATATAATTCACTCTTCTCTATTTAGTCCAAAAAAATATGTTTTCTCGTAAAAGATCATAAGTTTATTTATATATTACAATCTGTGTTCGGTTTATCTCATTATCTAGGAAGCACTTGGCACTCTTATTAGGGTTTTAATGGACGAATACTAAGCCACGTTCTCCAAAAAATTTCTTATAATCATACCATAATGATAATTAAAGTCTAATAATAAAATTATAATAACTTTATATTACTTTTTGACTATAACATATAATCGATATAACAATTTTTCTATCAAATAATATTGCTTATTATAAATATAACACAAAATTAATTGGTATGACGGTCGTTACATGAAACTTAACCGGACACACATATATGTGATATTAACGTATGCATGATGTTACCATAACAGACATGTGTGCATGATGTTACCATGTCTTATCGGTATGATCCCTTAAAATTGTAAACCCATAAATCTCTGACATATCACCTCTAGTTTGCCACAATATGAAATAGAATGGTGTCTTCCTACCGGTTTGATAGAATGATATAACTAAAGCCCAATATTACTAGTATATGATGAGTCCATATATCTTCACCACTACTTACTGAGATTTCCGGACAAGGGAAATTTGGTCATAAACTGCCCACTGAACTATCCAGATAGGACAAAAGTATAAAATAACTAAACACCTTTTGACTAAGCTAGGTGCTCAATCAGCTTATTAAGAAAATTGGTCCTTAAAGTTGATCCAGTTCCATAATTTGACCCGAAAGCCCATGGGTCCATAATTAAGGGTATAAATATCCCAACTACTTTCATTAATAAGGGTAATGAACATTTAATACAACCAGACAGCTTAAATCTCTCACTACAAAACACCCAAACATTTAATACTCTTAAAACATTCCAAAACACTTGACAAAATTACCCTCAACTTAAAATAAATCACACCAAATTGGCGACCACAGTGGGAGAAGAAGGTGCCTGAATCTAGCATTCAAAACCAGCAAGAAAAACCAGTTCGGATGAATCCGGACAAGCAAGCAATTCCAGCACCTTTGGTGGAGGTGGTGGGAGAAAACAATGAGTACACGATCAAAGAGCATGGCAAGTTGAAAGCTGAAATATAAGCATTAAGGGCCACTAGAAAGGCAGAGAAGGGTTTAAAGAAAAAGTCAAAAGCGTCACCCATTCACCATACTGACAACCTAAGGGAGAACGACCCATCAGCAAAAACTAATTTGAGCACAAAAAAGACCCATGTCAGTTCCAAGAAATCTCACCGGTCCAAGCCGGTGGAGAGCTCAGAATATGAGTCCTCCAGTAGCTCCTCAAATGAGGATGAGCTTGAGGAGTCTTTGTCATCAAGTAGTGATGAAGGGAGGTCCAGGAAGAAACAAAAGCTAGTTAAGAAATATTCAAGAAAAAGGGATAGGCATGGAAGACTAAAAAGGCATCTAGGAAAATAGTCGTCTCACAGCCACAGTCATAGTCACAGGCATGTGGATCAGCTGCTGATATATCCTTTTTCTTTCCATGATGACCCAGGTATTTATGCAACACCTAATGAAGACATAGTTTTTAGTCGTAGTCGGAATTGGAGGCAATCACCATTGTCATCCAAGATAATATCCGGAAACGTTCCTAAGAGGTTTGACAGTACTAAAATGGAGAAGTATGATGGGAGTAAAGATCCGGACAACCATCTGGAACAGTTTAAAAAATTTATGATGAATTTTGATGATGATGACAAACTTCTTTGTAAATCCTTCTCCCAATATTTTACAGGAAGTGCTTTGAGATGGTACAACAGCTTGCCACAAGGTTGTATCAGAAACTTTAATACGTTTTGGGTGGCTTTCTGAAGGCAGTTTGTGGGGAGTAAGGAGGTAAAGAGCAATAAAGATATTATTATTCATTGTGCCCAAGAGCCAAATGAGTCGCTGAAGGACTATATAAGCTGGGTCGTAAATACTAAGAATGGTTTAGCTGATTGTTTTGAGTAGGTAGCAATAGCTTCATTAAGACAAGGGTTAAACCCTGGGAATCTAGCTGATTTAGTAATAAGGAAGAAGGAGATGACTTGGGACGGTTTGTTGAATAAGGTGAGAAAGAAAATCAACGTGGATGAAATAAAGAAGACTAGGGTGCACAGGCAAGTAAGGTCTGCCTCAGCTGCTCCAAACCAGAACCAGTCCGGATACAAGGCCAAAGAAACGAGACAGGGGCCCAATAGGGCCAAACAGACTCAATCCCACCCAACTCCAGATCAAAGCCAGCATTCCAGAAATAAACGAGTACCTTGGGTCCAACCGGAGTGGTTTGTCGAATTAAAGGAGAATGTGGCAACCATTTATGACAAAACTAAAGATGAGGTGCATTTTAGGAAGCTGGCAGCGCTTCAATCTCATAGGGAAAGTTGTAATACTTGTTTTTCCCAATATCATCATGATATTGGCCACAACACTGAAGATTGCATCGCTTTGAAACAAGAGGTGCAGAATCTTGTTGAAAGGGGGAAGTTGGGAGCTTATGTCAAGAGAAGAAGTGGAAACAGACCTCACAATGCTCACCGGACAGGCCCAACGAACAATGCAGGGACATCTGCTCCAGAAGGGGATATGGTAATCCTTGAACGATTTGATGTTGAATCAAAATATTTGGATCATGATCCAACCCGGAATAAAGTGGCGGTTATAACAGAACAAACTAAGACAGTTTTTGGACTCATAAGCTTTTTTGAGTCACTTACCATATTTGGGGGGGGGGACACTATGACTGCGACGACTCCCTCTTCAAAGAAGAGGCATGTTCACCCTCTAGCTACTCAGTTAGAGGGGGGCATGACATTTTATCAGTCCCAAATTCCTCACGAGAATGCTGTCATGATAGGACCCTCAATTGGGGGAAATGTCATCATGCGAATTCTTATTGACACTGGCAGCTCAACCAATATTCTATTTTTAAGTTATTATAAACAGATGAAGAATCCAGCAGTGATTCAGCATTCGAACAGATCCATTGTGGGCTTCACAGGGAGCTCTGGCGAATGTAATCGGAGAATTTGAGGAGGAGGTATTGTTGGGCAAAGGCCCTTTCAAGAAGATGGTCAGGGTACTATTCGTCGTGGTAGATCGCCCCATATGTTATAATGCGATCTTTGGGAGGTAATATCTCTCTAGGATGCATGTTGTGGCTTCAACAGTCCATCACTGTTTAAAGTACGCAGTTCAAGGACAAGTGGGAGTTGTCCGGAGTAGCCAAAATATAGCAAGAGAATGTTATGCAACTGCACTTGCTCCTAGAACTCTGGCGGCAGTCCGGGTTAATGAAGATTAGTAGTTTTTGGGGCCCTCTCGGGTGAGGGTGAAATTGATAAACCCAGAGAGACCCCTGGTGTTTTGATACCAATCAAAGAAGTTGAAACCTAATCTCTGGCTGAAGGAATGAGTGTTAAAGTTGGCTCGAAGATGGCACCAGAATTGAAGAAAAAATTGTTGTCCTTTCTTGCAGATCACCAACATGTTTTTTCTTGGTGCAATGCTGATGTGACCGAAGTACCTGCAAGCGTTATATCACACAAGATGTCTATCCGGAGAGATGGTGCACCTGTTGTGAAAAAAAAGAGCTTTTTCTAAGGGGAAAGCTGATGTAATAGTTCAAGAAGTTGACCGGCTTACCAAGATGGGGCGCATAAAGGAGTCTCAATATCCTTTATGGACAGGCAACCCAGTCTTAGTAAAGAAAAAGAATGGGAAATGGCGTATTTGTATCGAATTTACTGACCTCAACAGAGCTTGCCCAAAAGATCAGTTGGTAGACTCCACATCTGAAAAAACGTTATTATCGTTCATGGATGCCTTCTCCAGTTATAACCAGATACAGGTAGATCCAAGGGACCAAGAACACACTACATTTGTTACAGGATAGGGGTCTCCATTGTTACAAGGTGATGCCTTTTGGGTTGAAAATGATGGGGCTACTTATCAAAGGTTGGTGAACAAAGCATTTGTTGATCGGATTGGGAGAAATATGGAAGTATATATCGATGATATGATGGTGAAAAGCTTAGAAGAAGAGTTGCACCTATCTGATCTTCAAAAACTTTTGCCAACTTGACAAAGGTTAATTTAAAATTGAATCTAGAAAAATGTGTGTTTGGGGTAGAGTCCGGAAATTTTTGGGTTATGTAATAAGTGAAAAAGGGATACAGCCTGATCTAGACGAGCTCGATGCCCTATTAAAAATGGACCCTCCTCAAAATGTTAAAGAAGTACAAAGGTTGACAGGAAGATTGGCTGCATTAAATTGTTTTATTTTAAGGTCTTCAGACAAATGTGCCCCGTTTTTTCAGACCTTGAAGGGTGCTAAAGACTTCAACTGGTCTCCATAATGCGAGCATGATTTTGATGAAATAAAGAAGCATTTGTCTTCTCCCATAACCCTTTTTAAGCCTATTGACGGAGAAGCACTATATGTATACTTGGTTCTGTCAGAATGTGCTATAAGTGCAGTGCTGGTAAGAGAGGTGGACAATTATCCTCGTTCGGTGTACTACATCAGCAAGAGTCTTATGGATGCTGAAATTAGGTACCTAAAGCTTGAAAAGCTGGCACTAGCCCTAGTGATTGCTGCCAAAAAAATAAGGCCATATTTTCAGTTTCATTCCATCATCGTCTGGACATCTTTTCATTTGAAGAATGTTCTTCAAAAAGCAGACATATCAAGCAAGATGACCAATTGGTCAGTGGAATTGGGTGATTATGATATTGATTTTCCCCACGGAATGCAATCAAAGCTCAATCTGTTGCTGATTTCTTGGTAGACTTTCATTCGGAAAGAAGTACTAAACAAGCTACCGAAGAGAAAACTAAAAAAGAATGGGTTGTCCGAACAGATGGTGGATCAAGCACAACGGGTTGTGGGGCTAGTATTTGTTTAACCTCTCCGTATGGTGATAAATTATACCATGCTATATGATTTTCTTGTAGGGATTCTTACAATAAGTCTGAATATAAGGTAGCTATAGCTGGTCTAAAGTTAGCTTCTTTGTGTGGGGCTAAAAGAGTTAGGTTAATGAGTGATTCTCATCTTCTTATCTATCATGCTCAAGGACAATTTGAGGCAAAGAAGGAACAGTTGATCAAATACTTATTTATTCTTATATAAGTGGCAACCAACTTTAAGAAGGTTAGCTATGAGCATATTCCTAGATCGGAAAACATGTTGGCAGACTCCTTAGCAACCATAGCATACTTTGAGTCCTACTGATGGATTCACATACAAGAATTCCCATCCATACAACCAAATCAGAGCAAGGAAGAGGAGGATATCTTAAGTATACAAGTGGTTCAACCCAAAGAATAGAGATTTCCCCTTCTTCAATACAACTCTGATGGAGTTCTACCTTCGGAGAAGGCTATGTCAAGGAAAATAAAACACAAGGCTTGTGCTTTCTTGATCATAAGAGAGGTTCTTTATAAGAAGTCATTCAGAAGACCTCTCTAACATTTTTTGGGGGCTGAAGAGTCCCAAAGTGTCTTACCGAACTACATGATGGAGAGAGATCAGCACAATGTGGCTATAGAGCTTTAACCCGGAGGATTTTGTTGGTCAGATACTATTGGACATCCATAATGGCAGACGCCAAGGAATTGGTGAAGAAATGTAACCCATGGCAAAGATATGGTAACAAAATTTATATCCCAATTGTTCCCATAGAGTCAATTTATGAGCCATTGCCTTTTGCTCGTTGGGGACTGGATTTAGTTGGGCCTCTACCAATGGCGTCCGAAGGGTGCAGGACTATTATTGTAGCCATTGATTATTTATCAAAGTGGATAGAAGCAGCCCCCGGGCAGGAACTACTTCAAAAGCCGTTATAAAATTTATCTTGTCTAACATTTGTTGCAGATTTGGGGTTCTACAAAAGATAACCACAGATAACGGGCCACAATTTTATTACAAAGATATGGAGAGTATATGTGCTTCAAGGTGCATTCAGCATTGCTTCTCTTTTCCTTTCCACCCACAAGCATATGGTCAAGTTGAAGTGGCAAACATGACCATTCTGTCCAGTCTGAAAAAGAATTTAGAAAGGGCTTTAGGGAAGTGGCCAAGCTATTTGCAAGGAGTATTGTGGGCATACCGGACTACTCCTGGATCTGCTACACAAGAGTCTCATTTTTCCTTGGTATATGAGATGGATGCAGTTACTCACATAGAAGAAACTCTACCATCATACAGAGTCCACAACTATTCCAAACAAGCCAATGAATTGGCAATTAGAAGTCAGTTGGACCTAATAAAAGAAAGAAGAGTTAAGGCTCATTTTAGAACCACCCATTATCAAGGCTAGATGAGAAGCAGATTTGATTCCAAAATCAAGAAAAAGGATTTCAGTGAGGGGATAAAGTATTAAGAAAGGCTTTCTTGCATACTAAGGAAAAGTAGTTCGGCAAGTTAGCTCCAAACTGGGAAGGCCCTTATGAGGTCTCTGAAAAGCTTAAGCCTGGGACATATAGGCTGTAACACAAAGATGGAAGAATCCTACAGCACCCGTGGAATATCGAACACCTACGGTTATATTTGGAAAGAAAGTTGTGTAAATATTTACTTATTTAAAGTCTATGTAAATATTAGGGGGGGCATACTCTTTCCTACCCTGGTGGCGCGGGGAAGTTTTAATGAGGTTTCTGGTTTTTTCAATGAAATATGATGCCTTCTTAAAATATTCTGTGTGATTTGACTATAATTCCTTCAAGTCTACAATTTAATACTAAGGATCTTTGACAGGTTGGGTTAATCTGGTTGAATGATGACCATTTAACGCATGTCATCAGAGATTTTAAAGACTCTCACCTTAAATATTTATAAATAAAAGAAAGGGCTCTTTAAACATTAGCCATTAATATTGAAAGAAAGTAAGGATCAAAGCAAAAATTGGGTAAGATAAGCATGTCTGGGTAAGAACCGGATAGTGATATTAAAACCAAAAATATGCCTTGGCCATCCAAGGACTTTAAGTTTTGTGAAAGGCTTAACCGGACTCAAACTGGGTACAATTACAAAAATACATTGGCCATCCAAAGAGTTTAGTAGTTCACAAAATAAAGAAAGCAAAAAAGATAGTTAAAAACCTCAGGGTTTGTTCCCTTCGAATGTTTCTGCATCACCTCATTTCTTAGGGCCTTTGAGCTCAACTCTTGAACTCTCCCTGGTTCCTCCTTCTTCATCGATGGTAGAATCGATTCCACTTGAGTAGTTCTTTTTATCACCATCTGCCATCATATGGAATGGAATGTCTTCATACTCCACATATTGCCACAAGGTACCAAGCGTCCTCATTGGAAACGTTTCGTAGAAAAGCAGTACCATGTCAGACTTAACTTCAGCATACATTTTTTCTAAGGAATCTATCACCATTTTGGTGTATTTATCAATGTTGGCCTTAATTATTTGATCCGGATCTTTCACCAAGACTTCTTTCTCCTTAGTTTTTTTGACACAACCTATTCAAAGGAAGTTTTTTCACTAGACAAGGTCTGAATGACACCATCTTTGGTCTTCACATCTTTCTTTAAGGTGGAGAGATCTTTCTCCAAACCGGAGCACTTAGTTTGGAGCTCTATGTTAGCTTTCTCCGAAGTGGCCAGCTTGGTCGACAGATCTTCCTTGTCCTTCTTCAACTCTTGAAGCTCCTTCTTCAGTGCCTCGATGCTCTGGTTAGCGTTGAGGATGTTGGTTGACAGAGACTCCTTCTCGGTATTGAGGGTATTGATAAGGGTGAACTGGTTTTTCCCTTTCCTTTCCAAGTTAATTACTGGTTGAATATGACCCAGAAGAGAATGAGCCACCACATCGTTCTCCCCGGAGATAGTATAGGACTTTCCATTATAAGTCACCATATTAGACGAGCTTGAAGGACGGTAGGGGCCAGCGAAGTCATCTTTCTTAGAATCATTATAAAGATCAATATCATGGAAGACACTGATGTCTACTCCATCGATCTCTCCTCCAGTACCTTCTCCGGATTGCAGTCTGGTGGGAATCTTCTCTGCTAAGGTGGGATCAGTTGGGTCTGTTGGAGGTAGAGGCTCCGAAAGGCGAAGGATTACTTCTTCCCCTAAGGTGACCTTCTTCTTTTTGGTGGCCATTTCATCGTTATTGGCTCCCCGTTTACGGTCCTTCTTCGGAGGCATTGGTGGGTTTGGTCTTTCTCCTCCCTCTTTGACAATTTCATCTTCAACCATTTGGAGCAAGGAGGCATCGATTCTTCCTTGGTTTTCCCTTCCTTGTTTCTCCGGACCGATCTCCTCTACAGAAACCCAAACTTCCTTTGCTGCAGCCTTCTTTTTCTTTCCCTTTCCCTTCATCTTGCTAGGAGCTTTGGCTCTGGAAGACAAGGCCAGTTTGCCATCTTTTTCCTCTGTGCGTTTGAGGATGACAGCTGGGGGAGGAGGCGTGGTCAATTCTTCACATGAGACATCTCTCCGGCCTATGGTATTCCACAGATGAGATCTCACCAAATTTTCAGAAGTAAAACAGTTGTGGAAAACATTCCCCCAACGTTCTGCGGCCCATGCATTCAATTTGGCACACATAGTCTGCCCCTCCTCCAGATAACCGGTCTAGTCCTTCGGTAATACTAAAAAGGAAGAAATGAATGATTCAGAAGTGGAATATTTGTAAAAATGAAAAGGAAAAAATAAAAAACAAGATTGAGGAACTTACTTGTACTCTTCCACCTACTAGTAAGCATCCTATGGTTAACCTTGGCTTTGATCTTTCTCCCATTCTCCCATGACCCACTGATGAATAAGAACTGAGTTTTCCAGTTCTTTTCTGACTCCAACAAATCATATACTACTTTGAAATTGTCTCCCATCCTGTAGTGATAGAATGGGATGTGATGATTTATGCACAGGCTTGCCACAACGGCGAATTGATCCATAGGGAGAGGGATACCGGACAGCCTCGATGCCATTATGCAGACAAGAAGGGAGTACCAAACGTTTGGACTTAACTGGCTTGGGAAAAGTTTAATCAGGTGAAAATACCTGACGATCTCTGGGTATAAGGGTAATCTAAGCCCCTAACTGAACAGCTCACTGTAGATGACAATTTCATTAAGTTTGCAGTCCGTTGGAGTCTCCGGAGTGACAGGAATCCTCACCTTCACTGACTCTGGGATCCCCTACTTTGTCCGGATCCGGCCCAGCTCGGCAGTATGAGTATAAACATAGTTGATGTTCTGCGTGGCCAACAAATACTTCACGTTAACCTTCTGGAACCAAGTTTCTACCTTGCCTTCCAAGAACTTCGGAAGATCCGGATGAGCCACTCCAACCTTCACTTCGCCTTTCCTTTCCTGTCAGAGGCAGCATCCTCAGTTTTCCCTGAGGTCTTAGTTTCGAATGGGGCCTCTTCGATATTATCTTCCATCACTTCTTCCATCACTGTGTAAGGTTTAACTATTGTTTTGGATGAAAGAGTGTCAGCTTCTGGCTCAATGGATTTTCCAGATGGTTGAGCACCAGTTTTTTCTGGAGGCCTGGTGTCCGGTTGGGGCTCAGTTCTGGAGGATTTCGCTTGAGAAGCTATTTTGGATGCCTCTGATCCAGAGGGCTCATTTCGAGGGGATCTTATAGAAATCTCTGATCCGGAGGGTTTGTCTTTAGATGCAGACTTAGAAGCCTCCGGTTTGGAGGACTTTGATTGTGAGGCAATCACTTGGGCTTTCACCAAGCAAGTTGTCTGGCCTGGATTGGATGTATTTGAAGATTTTTCAATATCAGATCCCATGGCTATGAAAGGGAAGGGTTTTGTAACGCTTGATACTGCCTTTTCTTGGGTAGTAGAAGTTTAGGACTCCTGAACAGAGGAGCCTTATAAGATTGGTGAAAGTTTTGGTTTAATTAGACGTTTGGGTTTTGGATTTCTGGTAGAAGATGATCCTTGATCAGCTTCTTGGGATGGTTTATCAGACTTGTCGCCTGGGGAGACTGGGAGACCAGCAACAATGCGTTTCTCTCGTTCAACTTTCTTTGTCTTCTCTAATTCGGACAGATTCAACCAGCCGCCTTTTACAAGAGTGTTTTTAGCCGTGAACATAAAACTACCCAAGAACTATTTTGAAAGAAAGGTTGAAAACTCTGTCAAAGATTTCCTGAGAGATGAAGATAATGAAATAGTAAAAAATGGTTTATATACTAGTGGAGAAAGGTAACTGATACCTAGCAGAAGACGAAGAGATTCGTGTAATGATTGAAGACGGCGCTGACGTAAGAAATATTAAATGCATAGGTTACTTCTTAGGTTTAGTGGGAGTGTCAATCTAGGTAAAAAACGGTTGGTGGGTCGAATCAGATTGTGACACGTGTCCCACGATCCAAAGAAAAAATCTTAGTATTCTGAGAAGGAATCAGTCTGGACGAACCTCAAGCCAGATACACAAGCAGGTCGGAAAACTTTGTTATTGACTAAGTAAATTTTTTAGTCCTGCCAAATACTTTTTGACAAGGCCAAAAAAAGGGGCTACTGATGAGTCTGGATATCTTCACCACTGCTTACTAAGATTTCCGGACAAGGGAAATTCGGACATAAACTGCGCACTGAACTATATGGACAGGACAAAAGTATAAAATAACTACACACTTTTTCACTAAGCTAGGTGCTAATGAGCTTATTAAGCAAATGGGTCCTTAAACTTGACCTTGTTCCATAATTTGACCCAAAAGCCCATGGGTCCATAATTAAGGGTATAAATACTCCAACGACTTTCATTAATAAGGGTAATGAACATTTAATACAACCAGACAACTTAAATCTCTCACTACCAAACATCCAAAAATTTAATACTCTTAAAACTTTCCAAAACACTTGACAAAATTACCTTCAGCTTAAAATAAACCACACCGGTATAGTACTACAGTATTACACTAATGAGGTCACGTTGAAATTGGATTTAAATGGTAGATTCGACTTATGTTGTTTATATACAAGGAATCACTGTGTTACTAAACAAATTCAAGTAGTCGGTATTTATGAGTGGTAAACGGTTGTCAAAATTAGTGCACTCTTTAATCGAAGATTACAAGAAGCAGACAGACTAAGGACCCGCAGACAGACTAAGGACCCACAAAGAAGCAGACAACTTCAAATTAATTCTGAACTATTAAATGACTTAGTGGAGTAGTGGGAGTTATATTAGGAAGTCTAAAAGTCTCAAATTACTAAGAGATGTTTGAATAACATTTTCTATAAGTACTTAACCTTTGTGTTTCATTCTTTAAGTAATAAAATCAACTCTTGTGTGCTTATTATTTTAGTCCTGTGTCTGTTCAATTTGTTTCATGGCATCAGAGCAAGGTCTCTGCATATCGAGTGTTTGATTTTATTACCCATTGAAATAAAAATCTTGTCAAGTGTTATTACCTTTTAAATCAATATGAATGGAAGTAATTCAGCTTCTCCTATATCTACAGAGAAGCTTGTTGGAACAATTATCAATATTGGTGGTTGTGTATGGAGGGTTTTCTTCAAGGACAATATTTGTGGGATCTTGTTTCAGGTACCGAGATACTTCCTAGTGATACTCCGAAAACGCTGAGTTAATGAGGAAATGGAAAGTAAGGTGTGGAAAGGCTTTATTCGCGTTGAGAACTTTGATCGGTAAGGAATTTATTGATCATGTTCGTGCATTAAATTCTCCAAAGGATATTTGGGATACTCTTGACAGGTTATTTACCTAGAAAAATAATATGGGGCTTCAATACGCAGAGAATGAGCTTGCTTCATTAACACAAGCTAATATGTCGATCTCTGATTACTTTCTTAAGGTTAAGAATGTATGTTCAGAAATTTCAGGTTTGGATAGTGATGAACCTATTAGTGATGCAAGGCTAAGACGTTGTTTGATTCGTGCATTACGATCTGACTTTATGTCGTTTATATCATCAATACAAGGATGGGTCAACCAACCATCTATTATTGAGTTAGAGAACGTACTCTCTAACCAGGAATCATTGGTTAAACAAATGTTTGGTAAGTATTCTGCTGATGTTGAAGATACACTATCTACTAAAGACAAGTCAAGGTGGAAAAACACACAAAGTCATTTTCAAAATGGTGGTAAGTAGATAAGGATTGAGGAGGAGTCAGCAAACCAATCTAAACTGATATGTTTTAGATGTGGAAGGACTGGACACATGAAGTTGGATTTTCGTGCAAAGCTTATTTGCAAGAAGTGTGGAAAACCAGGCCACATTAAACCAAATTGTTATTCGAAAATCGTCGAATCAGATGCAAATGTTGCACATGATATTGAAGAGATCAATGAGCGATCGTGGGAAAGTTACTTCTCAATTGATGTTGTTAATGAACCAGACAACATGATTGCGGTTATTAATCAACCAGTTGTCCTTGGTTCCTCTACTGTCCATGGTACTACCGCTCCTAGTGACCAGGAGTTTTCTAATTATACAAACAAGCCACCCACTGCTACGGGAGTTAGTAGCCGCAAGTGTACAACAACAAATCAATCCTCATCCCTACATATTGCTCATTAGGGCAGGTCAAAGACCATAGAAGATCTCACGTATTCCAAACAAAACAAATTGTGTTCTATTGGGTTCTAATAATGATGAAAGCCTTTCTGTGAATACTACTTCTGATACTGTTGGTACTGAAACATGATTAGGATTTCGTAAACAAACACCATGGAATTCTCCTCAACAAGTAAAACTAAAAAGTGACAATATGTCATCGGTGGCATTATTTGAAAGTCAAGAGTCAAGGACAATTGAGGTTGAATCTAAATATAAGGGCAAAAAGTCTGATGAGGTGGATGAGAAAAAAGTACATGTCCTAAAGGTGCCCGTTGTCGGTGTACCATCAAGAAAGAGTAACTTGGGGACTGGAGAAGAGGTTGGAGATGGAGTGCGGCGGCAAGGGTCGTAATTATTCTTTGTCAAGGTCTATGATGCTGACAGTTGAAAATCTTAGCAATATTAGAACAACAAAACAACTCTGAAGTGCCATACTTGGTTTTGAAAAGACCGAAAAGAAAGTAGGTCATCCTCCAACTAGGAAACTTTCTGGCTGCAATGCATATAAATGACAGAAGCATACAGCAACAACGAGTGCACAAGTTGGTTTTCATGTTGGTTCAGATGACAAACATGAGGACCTTTTCGAGCGTATTTTGGAGGGAGATAGAGACCTTTTTCGTGTTATGAATGATGTTGATATAGTTTTCTTAAAGAAACAGGGAGATCTTGAGTGCACTGCTTCAACAATAATTCCAATTCCAATTCCTTCAAACATAAATGGTCGTTCAAGGTTAAATAACGACTCTAATGGCTTCAGGTTTGGTGGTGCTGGTGGATATGTTAGATTAGGGAAATCAGATAGCATCTTGCAACAGACAGACCTAATTGTACGTTCCTCAGGTTGAAATGGACCACAACGCCCATCCTGGTGAGAGAAGAGATCAACCTTTTGGTTTTGAAAAAGAAAGAGTGAATCTTAGAGCTGTAAACAAGGTAAACTCCCGTGATGAGTTTAATTCTGCTAGTGCTAATTTAAACCTAAAAGGGAATGATTTTATACGTGGGCCAAGGTCAGGATTAGGGGTGGTGCCCAAGTTGTCTCATGTTGTCATGTTCTACTTGAGTATGGTATTTCACAACATTGATACTATTTGTTGGATATCTATAGGATGCATAAGTTTATGTTGCATCTCTCTCTATATGCATGAACATAATGATTTGGACTGCCCATATTTCTATTGGAACAAATTCATATGTCAGTGTGCGAGTATCAAACGAGCTAGGCACACGACATCCAAGAATGGCGAAATTTTCTTTAATAGTGTCGGTTATATCATCGACACTTATTGGACTTCTGTTTTCGATGGTTCTTATTGGGCTAAGAATCTTGGTTAGTCACCGGAGTTTGTCATGTGTATTAAATATGCCATTGATTTTTTTGTATCAAAACGACCACTTTTGTTGGCTTCTTGTTACATCTGTGGTCACTCACGGGTGACCACGGATGCAAATCAAGACAAACAAAAGTGACCACATATGCAAAATGAAACCAACAAAATGACTGTTTTGATACAAAAAAAAAATATCAGTGGTATTTTTGATACACATGACAAAGTCTGGTGACTAACCAAGGTTCTTAGCCTTCTTATTGTATATAAAGATGTGTACCCATGGTTGTTCTCAGACAATAAAAGAGTTCAACATATAGTTAGAGAGTTAACACAGTTGACATCTCTATGTATCGTCATTAACAATCTTCAACTTGTTCTATTAGGATTTGTTGTTGGAGCTGGATGGTAAGCTGTTGTAGCCTATATGAATATTGCGTGTTACTATGGCCTAAGAATACATGTCTGCTCAAAATTGTTTCAGGATCTTCCCAAATCGAAGTTCGAAGAGTTCAGATGAGCTGAAAGAATGCACTAAAGGGGAATGTCAAAATTAGTGCACTCTTTTATCCAAGATTACAAGAAGTAGACAGACTAAGGATCCGCAAAGGACCGTAGACAGATTAACGATCCCCAAAGGACCCGCAGACAGACTAAGGACCCGCAAAGAAGCAGACAGCTCCAAATTAATTCTCAACTATTAAATGACTTAGTGAAGTAGTGGGAGTTATATAAGAAACCTTTGTGTTTCATTCTTTAAGTAATAAAATCAACTCTTGTGTGCTTATTATTTCAATTCTTGTGTCTGTTCAATTTGTTTCAACGGTATCAACCCATCTCATCTGTTTATTTAATGTTTGTTGGTATGACATGACATGACCAAGTTTTTAGTTTGGTGTCGCGTTACCTTGTTGTGACACTGCTTATTTCGTGTGTGATCATCATGTCGTATTGCATTTAATGAAGGATTTACCATTTTTTTATATGTTTGTTAAAGATTAATTTGTACTGGTTAATTTATTAAAATTTTAATAATTTCAATATGTATATCATAAATAAAATATTTATAATACTTATTTGATATTTTTATCATTATATTTAGATACTTTAATAGTTTATTTAATAATAAAAAGAATAATTTATGATATCTAACTATTAGATTTGTACTTCTATTTAGATGTTTAGACAACATGTTTTTTATACAATTATAAAACAATTATTTGTGTACGTTAATTTATTTAAATTTCAATAATTAAGATATATATCATAAATTAAACATTTGTAATATTTATTTGATATTTTTTGTAATTATATTTAAATATTACAAAATAATTTATTTAATACTTAAAAATAATTTATATTTCTTATTATCAGATATGTAATTTTATTTACATTTTTAAACACCATATTTTTATACATATATTAAAAATTAATTTATATGGGTTCCTTTATTCGAATTTCAATAATATATGTATATCAATATTTATTTTATATTTTATGTTATTATATTTAGATATTGTGAATAGTTTATTTAATATTCCAAAACACTGACCATAATATCTAACTATTAGATATGTAATTTTTATACATTAATTTAATCGAATTTCAATAGTTAAGATATACATATAATAAACTAAACACTTATAATATTTATTTCATATTTTTTTAATTATATTTAGATTTTAATATTCTATAAAACTATTTATAATATGTAATTTTTAGATATGTAATTTTGATTAGATCTTAAAAAAAACATATTTTTATACGTATATTAAAAATTAATTTATATGTGTTAATTTATTTGATTTTCTATAATTAAGATATGTACATCATAAACGAAATACTTATAATATTTATTTGATATTTTTTAATTATATTTAAATATTATAAGTAGTTTATTTAATATTCAAACAACTATTTATAGTATCTAACTATTAGATATGTGGTTTTATTTAGATCTTTAAACACTATATTTTTTGAAGTTGTTGGAATTTTTAGATCTTTCAAGTGTATATGTTTAGATGTTTTTAATAATTTATTGGATATTAAAACTATTAGATATTACAACTATATCCTTAAAGTTTTTAGAATTGTATGTGTTTATATATAACTTGTACAATTGTAAATAACAAAATAAAGTTTGAAAGATATTTAATTAATAATAAATAATAACTATAATATTAATATTAATATTTTTAATTGGTAAAAAAGATAGATGAAAAGGCTCTTTCAAGATTTGGTTTCTTGACTTTGAAAAAACTAAATCTAACCTATTTTTTTCTAAACCATGAATTTTCTCCATTGATCTTCTGTTATATGTTTGCTATCCTATTTCTGTCTGTATCAGTTAGACCTCCTGGTTATTTGCCACCATGGTTTTCTTCTTGGGATCGATTTTGTCAAGGCTTCAGTTCCTGGCTCCTTATCGGTCATTTTCACCATGAAAAATATTCACCTATTGAACCAGAAAGAATTCCCTCTATTCCAGACCTCCAAATCACCAGAAAATCCCTTCAAATCCTCCACTAACAACAACAATACAGTCGAAGACAACAACAATATGTTGCCAATCAAATCCTATGTGGATATAACAAAATCGTTTAACCAGATAACTAACATTAAGCCTTTAGCTATTCAAGACAAGATGGACCACATTTCCATCCAATTTCACCAAAATGTCAAAGAAGACCTTTTATCCAACAACAAATACACTTCAATCGGGAAATTCTCTCAAGAATTACCAAAAAAAACTATCATCAACCAACGTTTTTGAATCAAATAAGTTCTTTGAGGTAATTAATATCTCAAACTGAGATTTTAGGCATATCTAAAAAGAGTTTGCATCCAAATCAGATTTGTATAAGCTATGGTGTAGAAATGTTTGGTCAGTTGGTGCCTATTCAATGAGAATATTTAAATGGACGTCTGCTTTTAACCCAAAACAAGAATGTCCCACATCTCCAATCTAGATAAGGATTGAAAACTTATCAGAATACCTTTATGATGAATCTTTCATCCACTTCATTGCCTCCTTCATATGATAACCTCCGAAATTCTGGATCCCTGGGAAGAATCGTGCCATGTATAACGCCTGTTATAAATGGACTGAAATGGATATAACCAAAAGATCTGGTATCATGTTTGGGTTGGATTCGGTGACAATGATGGATGCTGGTTATATATCGGCTACAATGAAATCCTTAAGTATTGTAGCTTTTGTTATCACACATATCACAACAATGATTCTTGCAAAAACTTCCTCTCACGAGATCAGAATTATAAGCATGATGAAAAGGAAAGTAAGAACTACTTATGTGTTAAGAAAAACCAATGTCGCCCCTTCAAATCACGTGGAAATAACTTCTAAGCTTAAATCTATTATAGTCAAGCTATCGAGCCATACCAATTTGGAGAACAATCCAAAGCAAGCATACAAAAAGTCAAAAAATCATCCAAATCAGGAAAAACATAACAGCACAAATGCTAATCAATCCCAACACGAAGATAAACCATCTCTCAATGAATAAGAAATAATTTACGTAATCAAAAACCTTGAGGAAAGTTATACCATATCCACTAACCAGGATCACATACTCGCATTCAGTAAAATATTGGAAGTCTTCATTCCACTCCACCCTCAAGAACAAAGATATGGATCGGAATTTTTAGGATCTCTTTAACAAAAAAAAAATCAGAAAATCTAATATCATAAAAAAAAGTGTGGTTATAAAATCCTTATTTGGACAAAAAAATCCCCAAACCATAAAAACATCCATGATTAGGTTCTTAAGTTGTAACATATGAGGCATTAAAAATGAAGCTTTAATAAGGAGGCTGAAATATATAATCAACAAATTACAAAATCAGTATTCTTGTTATTCAAGAACTCCTCATCAAAGTGGACACTCTATATCCTATTGCCACTGAGCTTGGATTCAATCATTTCTGCTCTAATTCCTCTAATAATATTTGGCTCTTCTGGAAAGATGAATTCAATATCACTACTACACTTGACCATACTCAGGTCCTTCACACTGAAGTCATCCACAGAACCCTTGAAAAGGTTTCTTCGCTAACCACTATCTATGCTAAATTTCAGAGGCTTAACATGAAAGATCTTTGGGATTCTCTTAAAACCATATCTATCTTTGTTAAGGAATGGATGATCATTGGTGATTTTAATTTCACTTTATCTTCTTATGAGAAAATTAGATGCTCTTCATTTTGTTTAAACAATATTGAAGACTTCAATCATACTATTGACTTGTCATGCTCATCCTCGTTTAAGTACCTCGTCATGATCAACCTTGTCCCATCATAATCAACCTTATCTCTTCATGCTCAACCTTGTCCCATCATGCTCAGCATCGGCTCGTCATGTTCAACCTCAGCTCGTCATACTGAACCTCGTTTAAGGAACTCGTCATGATCAGCCTCGTTTCGTCATGCTCAACTTCATCTCATCACAATCAACCTCATCTCGTTATGCTCAAATTCATCTCATCATGCTCAGTCTCGGATTAGTATGCTCAACGTCATATTCAAGGTATCATCTTCATGACCCTTGATGACTTCATATACAGGATCTCATTTTCATGAGTGACATTTAAGATAAAAATAAGATACTAAGAAATTTTATAGCATATTTAATATAGAACATGGCCGAGATTTGGGGTACGATAGCACGTTAAAATATATAATGGTTAAAAAATAACTGTTGAGAGAGAAAGCATGTTATAAACTGTATAGATAAAGGTAAAAGTGGATGTAGAGATGGGGAAATGATATAAAAAATTTATTATATTCATAGATTCTCTCTAGAAAATCTCTCTTTTATTATTTGATTAAGTTTTAGGCCTCATGAATAAACGTATAAGATAGATCTCTAGTATTTGGTCACATTGAGTATGGTGTCACCCCGATAGTGAACTACAATATAAATATCAATCATTACAATATAGGTTAATATCTTACTAACGAAATCTATCCTAAATTTCACACTTTCATCTAGTTAATTCAAATACCCAAGACAATGAAGCTCAGTTGTTTGGTTTAACATAAGATTCATGCAGGAAGGATGTAGAACGTGCATTTGAAGTTTTGCAGACACGATTTGCAATTATTCGTCATCCAACAATGAGGTAAAGTTTCGAACCATTAGGTAAGATACTAAGGGCATGCCTTATTTTACATAACATTTATAGTTGATGATGAATGATATTCATATTCACGAAGTTGTAATAATATCGATTTCAAACCGACAAGAAATATTGGACATAACTTATCGTTCATTGTCCAAATTCCAATGCATCCTTAGTTACAAATGCATGTCCAATGTTGAATTGGTCTTATATATATATATATATATAACATAAATATTATAAACAAATTACAAATATTAAGCCCCAACTATACAGACCTTTAATCATGGAAAATTAAGAACAATCGAGTATACATCTAGGTGCCATCCTATAAGTATGTGATGAGGCAAAAACCTCAATCAAATACCCAAAAAAAATCAAGTAAGAGGGAATAAGAAATACAAAAGAGAAAATAATATATTTTAGAGAATTTGTATTTCTATATATAAAAGTTGTTTGATTACAATTAGGATTTCTAGCCTTACTTATACTAGTTACAAATGAGCTCCGCATTTATCTTCGTCCATTGCATGTTTAACGGCTGTCATTCAACGCTCAAACAGAACTATTGTGGGCTTCACAGGGAGCTCTGCGGATGTAATTAGGGAATTTGAGGAAGAAGTGTTGTTGGGCAAGGGGCCCTTTAAAACGATGGTGAGGGTGCTATTTGTGGTGGTAGATTTCCCCACATCCTACAATGAGATTTTTGGGAGGTCTTGGCTTTCCAAAATGCATGTTTTGGCCTTAACAGTCCACCAATGTTTGAAGTATGTAGTTCAAGGGCAAGTAGGTATTGTCTGAAGTAGTCAGAAAATAGCCAGGGGGTGATATACAACTACTCTTGCTCCTAAAACTTTGGGAGCAGTTTGGATTAATGAAGATTAGCAGTTACTGGAGCCTTCTGAGGGAGAGGGTGAGATTGATGACCCCAGAGAGGCTCTTTGTATTATAATACCAGTTGAAGAAATTGAAACCCACTCCTTTGCAGAGGGTAGAAATATCAAGATTGGTTCCAAAATGGTGTCTGAGTTGAAAAAGAAATTGTTGTCTTTTTTTCTAAACAATCAGTATGTCTTTGCTTGCTGCAATAATGATGTAACCGGAGTGCCCGCAAGTGTTATCTCACACAAGTTGTCAATCTGGAATGATGTTGCACCTGTTGTGCAGAAAATGAGAGATTTTTCCAAAGAAAAAGCTGTTGTGATAGTCCAAGAAGTTGATTGGCTTACGAAGATGGGGCACATAAAGAATTCCCAGTATCCTTTATGGACTGCCAATCCGGTGTTAGTCAAGAAAAAGAATGGGAAATGGCGTACGTGTATTGACTTCACTGACCTTAATAGAGCTTGCCCAAAAGATCTTTATCCAGACTCGGAGATAGATCCGTTGGTGGACTCAACGTTTGGAAATAAGTTGGTTTCCTTCATGGATTATTTTTCTAGGTACAACCAGATACAGGTGGATCTGAAGGATCAAGATCATACTACCTTTATAACAGACAGAGGCCTCATTTGCTACAAAGTACTGCCTTTGGGGTTGAAGAATGTTGGGGCTACTTACCAAAAGGTGGTGAATAAAACATTTGCAAGTTAGATTGGCAGAAATATGGAGGTATACATAGATGACATAGTGGTTAAAATCCTGGAGGAGGATTTGCATATAGTTGATCTTCAAGAGTCATTTACTAATTTGGAAGCTATGAATTTGAAACTAAATCTAGAAAAGTGTGTATTTGAGGTTCGATCTAGAAAGTTTCTGGGTTATGTGATAAGTTTCTGGATCAGCTTAATGCCCTGTTGGAAATGGATCCTCCTCAGAATATTAATGAAGTCCAGAGGCTCAATGGAAGGTTGGCTGCCCTAAACCGTTTCATTTCAAGGTCTTCGGACAAATGTGCTTGATTTTTCCAAACTTTGAAGAATGCCAAAGATTTTAATTGGTCTCCACAGTGTAACAAAGCTTTTGTTGAAATAAATAAACACTTATCTTCACCAAAAACTCTTTTTGAACATGTTCAAGAAGAAACACTCTATGTGTACCTGGTTGTGTCAGAATGTGCTATAAGTGCAGTATTGGTAAGAGAAGTGGACAATTACCCTTGTCTGGTATACTATATCAGCAAAAGCTTGATAGATGTTGAGAAGAGGTACTTAAAGCTTGAAATGTTGGCACTAGCCTTAGTGATTGCGGCGAGAAAGATGAGGTCGTATTTTCAATCTCATTCCATTATTGTCTGGACATCTTTCTCGTTAAAAATGTTCTTCAAAAGGCAGACATATCAAGCAGAATGACCAAGTGTTCAGTTGACTTGGGCAATTACGACATTAATCCCCCCCCCAACAGCTATCAAATCTCAATCAGTGGTTGATTTCTTGGTAGAATTCCATTCGGACAGGAGCTCCAAACAAACTTTAGAAGATAGAACCAAGAAAGAATGGGTAGTCTGAACTAATAGTGGTTCAAGAACAATGGGTTGTGGGGCTGGTATTTTCCTAACTTCTCCATATGGTGATAAAATGTACCAAGCTATATGCTTTGGATTTAGGGCCTTTAACAATGAGTCTGAATATGAAGCAGTTATAGCTGGTCTTAAACTGGCTTTCTTGTGTGGGGCTAAAAGAGTCTGGTTGATGAGCGACTCTCAGCTGCTCATCCATAATGCTCAAGGTCAGTCTGAGGCCAAGAAGGAGCAACTGGTCAAGTACCTACTCATCCTGAAAGAAGTGGCAGCCAACTTTAAAAGTGTTTGTTATGAGTATATTCTCAGATCGGAAAATAACCTAGCAGATTCGTTGGCAACTATAGCGTATTCTGAGTCCTACTCTTGGATTCACATACAGGACTGTTTGTCTATACAGTCAAGTCAGAACAAGAAAAATGGGGAAATCATGAGCATACATGTAATTCAACCTAAAGACTGGAAATTTTCTCTCCTTTAATAAATTTCTGATGGGATTTTGCCTTCGGATTAAGTTATGGAAATAAAGATTAAACAAAACTCCCGGGGTTTTTTTTTATCATAAGGGGAGTTCTCTATAAAAAGTCTTTCTATAGACCTCTCCTGCATTGTTTGGGGGTTGAAGAATCTCAAGTCGTTTTATTTGAACTACACGATGAAGAGGGCTTAGCACATTGTAGGTACAGGGCACTAACCCAAAGAGTGTTATTGGCTGGCTATTATTGGCCATCCATAATGGCAGATGCTAAAGAAATGGTGAAGAAGTGTGATCCATGTCAAAGGTATGGCAATGAAATTCATGTGCCAGCATTACCTATGGAGTCTATTTCTGAGCCAGTACTTTTTTCCTGATGGGGAATGGACTTAGTTGGACCTCTACCTATGGCATCCCGGGGGTGCATAACTATTATAGTTGTTATTGATTACTTCTCAAAATGGATAGAGGCGGCTCCTTTAGCAGGAACCACTTTGAAAGCTGTCATTAAATTCATCATATCCAACATATGTTGTAGATTTGGGATCCCACAAAATATTACTACAGACAATGGGCCACAAATTGATAACAAAGATATAGAGAATTTTTGTGCTTCTAGAGGTATTCAGCATTGTTTTTCTTCTCATTTCCATCCACAAGAAAATGGCCATGTTGAAGTTGCCAACATGACTATTTTTTATGGATTAAAATTAGAATCTAGAAGGAGCTGCAGCGAAGTGGTAAAGCTATTTGCAAGAAGTGTTGTGGGCATACCGAACTACTCTTCGGGCTGCTACACAAGAATCCCATTTACTTTTGGTGTATGGGATGGATGCAGTTACCCCCATTGAAGCTACCATACCATCATACAGAGTCCACAACTATTCCGAACAAGCTAATAAGATAGAAATTAGGAATCAGTTGGACCTAATGGAAGAAAGAAGAGTTAAAGCTCATTTTAGAACAACTCACTACCAAGGTTTGATGAGGAGCAAATTTGCTTCCAATGTTAAAAGAAGAGATTTTCAACCAGGGTGATAAAGTGTTAAGGAAAGTTTTATTACACACCAAGGAGAAGCAGTTCGGTAAGTTGGCTCCGAACTGGAAATGCCCCTATGAGGTCTGTGAAAAGCTCAAGCCTGGGACATATAGACCTCAGGATAAAGAAGGGAAAGTTTTGAAGCACCCATGGAATATTGAACATCTCAGTTATATTTAGAATAAAATCTTTTTTGTAAATATTTACTTGTTATATATCAATGTAAATATTTGGAGGCATACTCTTTCCTACCTTGGTGGTGCGGGGAGGTTTTAATGAGGTGTCCGGTCTTTTGTTCAATAATATATGATGCCTTCTTAAATTATTAGGAGTGGTTTTTCTACCATTCAATTCAAGTATAAATCACTTGTTCAATACTTTGGGTATTTAGTAGACCGGATAAACTTGGTGAAGTGATGACCATTAAACAAAAGAAAGTCTAATAAATTAAACCTATTCAGACTAGAACCGAACAGGAGAACAAAACATGCCTTGGTTATCCAAGGACTTTAGGTTTTCAAATGACCTATTCGGACTTTAACGAATAATAGTACAAAATATGCCTTGGACATCCAAGAACTTTAAATGTTTGAAAAGACAAAAAACAATATAAGACCTCAGGGTTTGTTCCCTTCGGACGCTCCTTCACCACCATCACCTTTTTAGGACTTGAGTTCGGCACTCTAACTCTCACCAATTCTCTCTTCATCGCCACTAGTGGAATCTATTCCACTGGAGTATTTGTGCTTATCGCCATCCGCCATTATATGAAATGGGAGGTCTTCGTATTCCACATATTTCCATAAAGGACCAAGGGTCTTCTTCGGAAAAGTCTCATGGAAGAGCAGCACCATATCATAATTGAATCCATCAGCTATTTTCTCCAATGATTCTATCACTTCATTGGTATACTTATCAATACCTTCCTGAATAGCTTGCTCCTGATGGCTCTACAAATCTTCCTTCTTAGAGTTCTCCACTTTAGCCTTCTCGTCGGTTAAGGATTGAATGGCACCATCCTTGGTCTGCACCTCCTCTTTCGCGTTGTGAGGTCTTTTTCTAAGTTAGAATACTTAGTCTGGAGCTCAGTTCTAGCTACTTCCAATGAGGCTAACTTGGTTTCCGAATCCTCATTGTCCTTTTTCAGTGCCTGCATCTCCTTTTTCGGTTCTTCTATACTCTACTGAACGTTTAGGAGATTGTTTGATAGGGATTGCTTGTCAGATGTGAGGGAGTCGATAAGGGTGGTCTGAATTTTCACCTCCCTTTCTAGGTCAAAAATTGGTCGGATATGACCGAGGAGGGAGTGGTTCAGAACATCTTGCTCTCCGGAGAAGAAGAAAGATATACCATTGAAGGTCACCATATTGGCAGAGCTGGAGGGACGGTAGGGACCTGCAAAATCATCATTCTCAAAATTATTGAAGTACAAATCAATATCTTGAAGGGCATTAATTTCCACTTCATCATTCCCTCCCCCAGTAATCTCTCCGGATTGTAGATCTATTGGGATTTTCTCTTGCAATGAAGGATCAACACGGGTTGGTGGAGTTTGGATTTCTGAAGGACGAAGAATTATTTCTTCTTCCATGGTGACCTTCTTCTTATTAGCAGCTTTCTCATCACTTCTGGCCCTCCGTTTCTTGTCCTTGTTAGGAGGCTTTGGTGGGTTCTACGACTCTCCAGCCTC
The DNA here is from genome assembly GCA_036936605.1 of Limnanthes douglasii subsp. nivea. Taxonomy (NCBI): domain Eukaryota; kingdom Viridiplantae; phylum Streptophyta; class Magnoliopsida; order Brassicales; family Limnanthaceae; genus Limnanthes; species Limnanthes douglasii. Next base: position 19,780,761 of record JAUPFV010000004.1, on the reverse strand, counting down.
TCTCACTGTTTCAGCCACCACTGCTTTGACCAGGGCTGCATCGATTCCCCCTTGGTTCCCCGAACTAGTCTCTTCTGTGGCTGCTTGAACCAACTTTGTTGCAACTTTCTTCTTCTTCCTTATCTTGTTGAGAGCTTTTGCTCTGTAAGGTAAGAACAATTTTCCAGACTTGGCCTCTTTCCTTTTGATAATCATGCCAGGAGGAGGTATGGTGGTTAGCTCTTCCCATGTGAGGTCTCTCCGGCCTGTGGTGTTCCACAGATGAGACCTCACTAAATTGTTTGATGTGAAGCAGTTGTGGAAGGCATTCTCTCAGTGCTCTGCAGCCCATGCATTGAGTTTTGCATAATTCCCTCCTCCAAATATCCGGCAAACTCCTTCGGCAGCACTGAAAAGAAGTAACAAGACAATCAGAATAGAAAAACACTTATAATTTAAGAATAAAAGACATAAAAGATAAAGAAAAGAAAGGAAATTACGAGTAGTTTTCCACCTGCTAGTTAGCATGATAGGATTGGTGTTGGCCTTAATCTTCCTGTCATTTTCCCATGTTCCACTGACAAACAGAAATTGTGTCCTCCAGTTCTTTTCGGACTCCAGCAAGTCATCCACGACTTTAAATTTGTTCCCCATGTTGGGATGGTAGAAGGGAATCTGATGATTCTTGCGCAAGCTTGTTACAGCAGCAAACTGCTCCATCGGAAGTGGGATTTTCGACAACCTTGATGCTATGATGAAAGCAAGAAGATCGTACCATGCATTGGGGCTTAGCGGGTTAGGGAAAAGTTTAACCAAGTGGAAGTACCTAACAATTTATGGGTCCAATGGAAACCGGAGTCCCCAGTTTAGCACTTCGATGAAAATCACCACCTCATTAAGCTTACAGTCCATGAGAGTCTCTAGAGTAATAGGTATTCTTACCTTTACTGATTCTGAAATCTTCCATTTTGTCCGGATTCGACCAAACTCAGCAGTATGGGTGTAGATGTAATTTATGTTTTGTACGGCCAACAGATATTTAACGCTAACATTTTTTAAATAAGGGCCTACCTTGCCCTCTAAGCACTCGGGAAGCGAGTCTAGATGAGTCATACAGACTATTACCTTGCTCTTTCCCTTCTTATCAGAAGAAGCATCTCTCGTTTGACCTAACGCCTCGGTTTCGAAGGGAGCCTCCTCGATGATGTCTTCCATTATCTCTTCCATCAATGTGGAAGGTTTTTCAGTGGCCTTAGAAGAAGGGGGTCACTTTCTGGCAAAGAAGGTTGTTCGGATGGTTGAGCGCTTGTTGCCTCCGAAGGCCTTGAATCTGGTTGAGGTTGGGATCCGGAGGCCTTGGCCCATGGAGCTGCTTTAGATATAGGTTGGCCCATGGAGCTGTTTTGACACTAAAGGTATAGGCTGGGTTTTAGTTTGGCGGGTTTTCTAGCGAGGGGTTATCTTCTCCGGAGACTTCTTGGTATCAGAACCCATAGCAATAAAGGGAGAGGGTTTTCTGATACTTGAAATGGCTTTTTCTTTGGGCACAAAAGGTAGAGACTTCTAAACAGGAGAGCATGAGGGAAGGGGTGAAAGGCTTCGCTTGAATAAAAGATGTCCGGGCCTAGAGTTTCTGGAAGAGGATGACCCTTGATCGGTATCCTGAGTCGGTTCGCTGGTTTTCTCACCTGGATAAACTGGGAGGCCGGCAACGATGCGGTTATCTCTTTCTACCTTCCTCGCTCTCTATAACTCTGACAAATTCAACCAGCCTCCTTTCACGAAAGTGTTTCTGGCTGTGAACATAAAATATCTCAAGAATGATTTGGAGGTAAAAACGAACATCTCTCTAGAAAAGCTTAGAGTGTGGAAGACAATAAAATAGTAAAATAGTATTTATATAATAGTAAAAAAGTAACAGTTACCTAGGAGAAGTTTAAGAGGGTTGCGCAATGATTAAAGGCTATGCGAACGTGTGAAGAATCAAATTCCTATGTAACTTTCTAGACTTAGTGGGTGCACCGGTCTAGGAAAAATAACAGCTGGTAGGTCAAACCAAATATTGACATGTGTCCCACGATCGAAGAAGAAAACTCTTAGAACTATGGGAAGAGAAACCAGTCCTGATAACTTTCGAACTGGATTAATATTGAAAATGAACTTCTTAGTCCGAACGACAGGAGCAGATCGGATAAAGTTGATACTGGATTGATAGATTTTTTAGCCCTACCAAAAATATTTTGTGAGGCCTAAAAAAGGGGCTACTGATGAGTTCGAATAGTTCATATGTAGCTCACTGCTTAATTAGGACATGGGTAATTCGGACCATAAGACTCCACTGAAAAATCCGAACATGACAATTGTAAAACACCTTTTGACTAAGCTATTTGATTATCTACTTAAAAGACTAATGACTCCTTAAACTTGACTCGGTTTCACAACTTGACTTGGTAAGCCCATGGGTCAGTGGATTAAGAGTATAAATACCCCCAACTACTCCCATTAATGAGGGTGATCAACATTTAATACACGCAGGTTGCTTAATTATCTCACTACTCCTCACACTAAACACAAAATATTTCAAACTTACCAAAACACTTTACCGAACTACCCCGAGCCCAAAATAAACCAAACCAAAGATGGAGATTACTTCACATATAGTTTTTTTCTATTATGAAGAGGATTTAGTGTATATTATGGAGATCATAGGGGAATTGGTTTGAAAAATATTTTGTCCGTTGATATGTTTGAAGTTCGAGTTATAAAGCAAAGACATTGACGAGGACTGAAAATTCTTTTTGGAATATCCATTGGAAAAGTCATATTAGATATTCTCTTTAATGACAAAAAGTTGCTACGATTCTGTTGTGAAGGTCTTGTTTGAAACTGTTGCGTGCTTGAAGACTTGAATTTTTATGAAAGTTTATTGGAGATGAGTCGTTGAATTGGAGATGATTCAGTAAGATACTTTTGGAAACCTTTACCATCAATACTCATGATTTTTCTCAAAAATATATATTGGGGTTGAAAAAAATAGTTTTAATTAACAATGGAGTAATTACGTCATTTATTCATAGTTTGAATATGAAAATATTTATTCAAGCAATCTAAATATAAATATTTATATTTAATACACATTTGAATATTTTATATTTATTGTACATGAGAGTATTTATGTACGCAATTTAAATAGTATTTGATGCACGTTTTAAAATTGCTTCCACCCATTTGGTAAAGTAATCCACATCCATTATTTAGAATTGGTGCTTCCTTGTTGCCATTGGTAGCGTTCATACTAATTTGATTCCTGATTTATCAAAAGGGAAGGGTATCAAATTATAGCCCACATGCTCACTTGCAAATGGCTAGAGTTAGTGAATTGTTGGTATGGTTGCCATTGTTGCACCATACACTCTGCACCGGCTGCCAGGTCGAGCCAGTAATAACCTGCAAGAAGAAATCGTCGGATCAGGTTGCAGCGGACATAATGCACTCGTGTATCTCCTGCATGAAAGTCATGTAGAACTGTGGTAGTTTTTCTTGACTAAAACATTATAGCAGTGTTCATATGTCACTATTATGTAAATAATTTTATCCAATACACCATATTTGGCGGTGCACAACTGCAAAGCTCTAACCGTTTTTTTGTCTAATGGGAGGGTTTTGTCAAGAAGGTATTGTAAGTAAGGTTGCTGTCAGTCAGTTTTGGTGTCTATCATACAAATGGTTTTCGTGAGTATAGGGGTTGGAGGACTTTTATAGTTTTACAAGTGGATGCTCTTTCGAGGCCGCTGCTTTAGCCATGGCATCAACTGCAGAATTATGAAGACCGGGGACATGACCATTAGAGACCCATTGAAATTTAGACTCATATTATTTCAAAGCAGTCAAGTAACTACGAATTATTTATTTCTTGGTGTCATAGGTGCATTTAATTTGGTTGATGACTAATTGTGAATATGATTGGATTTTGAGTACTTGAGCACCACATATGGGAGCTAATTGCATGCCTCCGAGTATTGCATCATACTCTGTCGTATTATTTGTGATCGGGAAGTTAATGTGGATGGTTTGCATGATTTCTTCCACTCTCGATAGTTCATCATTATATTAAAACAACCGCCTCATATGCTCAACGTCCTATCGGCCTCAAGAACCCAATCATGGTTGATGTTATCGGGTAAGGGTACAGACGGGCTAGATTCACTACGTGGTATGGAGAATTCTGTGATGAAGTCAGTAATGGCTTGTCCCTTAATCGTTGTGTGCGGCTCAAGCTTGATGTCGTACTCCCCTAGCTTGATGGACCATTTGGTTAATCGGTCAGAGACATCGAGCTTCTGCACTACATACCTCATGAGAAAATAAGTTCGTATAATAATAGTGTGGGCGTAGAAATATGGGCGCATTTTTGAACTAGCAACCACGAGTCCTAACGCCAAACTTTCCAGATTAAGATAGCGAGTTTCCGTCTATACCAGAGTCTTGTTTGTGTAATATATTTACCATTCGACGCCTTCTGATTCTCGAACCAGTGAATCGCTAACTGAAAAAGGAGAAACCAATAGGTATAGGAATAAAAGTTCACCTACCCTGGGAGCGGATAGGATTTCTGGCAATGTGAAGTAACTTTTAAGCGCTACAAAAGCCTCATTACATTCCTCGTTCAATGAAAAAAAAATTGCACCCCTAAGTACCTCGAAGAAATTGTGGCTTTTATCTTATGCCAGCAATATGAAGCGTATAATGTTGTGGATGCCCCGTTAGGCATTTTACTTCTTTGATATTTCGTGGGGGATCCATCTGGATCAATGCATTTAGTTGAGAAGGGTCCGCTTCAATCCATTTTATGCTGATGACGTAACCCAGATATTTACCACTACAAACTCTGAATGAACATTTAACTAAATTTAACTTAAGATTAAACTTACGCAGAACAGGAAAAATGTTCTTCAGTACTTCTAACTACTACTCCAATATATTGGTTTTGACAATCATATTGTTTATATAAGCTTAGATGTGGTGTCCCAATTGGTATTTGAAGATGTGGTTGACGATGCGCTGATATGTAGAACTCGCGTTCTTTAAACTGAACGGTATAACGGTATAGCATTATAGCCCTCTTTTAGTCTCGAATATAGTATGCTCTTCATCTTTTGGGTGCAAACAAATCTAGTTATAGCTTGATTATGCGTTCATGAATGATAAATATTCGCATCTAGAGGCCGAGTCCACAAACTGATTGATATGTAATAGCGGTAAGGCATTTTTAGGGCAAGTTTGATTTAGGTCGGTGAAATCAACGCACACGTGCCACTGCCCTCCTTTCTTTTTTACCAACACATGGTTCGTCACCCAAACCGGATACCGGACTTGGGGGATATGCTTGAGCTGAAACAGTTTGTCTACCTCATTGTTGATTGCTTTTTCTTTTCTATCGAGAATGATCGACATTTTTTTCAGACGAGTTTAGCTCGCCAATCTATTTTAGCTCACGAAAAATTATCGAGGGGTCTACCCCCAATACATCACTATCACTCCACACAAAAATATTCATGTTTTTTTATAATAAACTTATCAATGAACATCTAAAAAAATATCTAAATTGTTACCTATTCGTAGGCTACTACCCTCGGCCACAAAATTTTCATTTGCATCTTCAAGAGCATCGATTAGTTGTTCACTTTCTCGGGGATCATCCATCAGGTCGGGAAAAGAGGTGGTGTTGTGTGTTTGATCATCTTCCCCCTTGCCGATTAGTTGTTATCGCAGAGGCTTAGTGGGGTCAATACCCACTATATAACAAGTTTGTTGGCTCCTCCTTATGATACTGACTGAGTTACCGATAGGATACTTGATGCACTCCCTAAAGGTGCAGGGAGTAGCCTCCATCTGGTGCAACCATGGTTTTCCTATAATGACGTGGTAAGGGTTGAGGGCATTGAAAATCATAAAAAACATCTTAACTTCCTTCTTAGTAGTGTCGTGACCAACTTTGACCATGAGTTCGAACTCGCCTACACACTAGGATTATTTTCCTTCATATCTCACCAAAGTTTCTTGAGTAGATCGGTATGGCGGGACATCCAACATCTGATCGTAGCTTTCCTTAAAGATTATATTGGTCGAGTTGCCTCCGTCAAAACCACACCCTACTTACTATAACTCATCTGATGTCCAGGTTGACGATTAAGGTTATCTCGTGGGGTGTAACAGTTCTTCGTAGGTCATCTTTGTTAAAGGTCAGGTCGGCTATCGGGTCACGGTAATTATGGTAAGACGAACTCTCAACCACATGCACTCATTGGTCAGCCTTAGCCCTCTTCATATAGTGCTCGTTGTTTCCTGTTAAGGTTCCTCCCCTTTAAAATTGTAAATTCTAAGGGAAATATGCTAATTTCCTGTCAAATCAGATCAAAAGAAAAAAAAGAAAAGGAAAGCACAAAAACAAAAGTGAAATCAAAGACACAATTGTTAACGGAGTTCAGCAAATTATGCCTACGTCTCCGGACCTGCTGCAGATCGATTTTATTAGGAAGAATACAGTAACTGCCATTTTTTTTGGTGAATACACAAAACCCTAACACTAGGTTTTATAGAGACTGTAACACTTAAAGAAGGGAAAAATATTACAGTCCTTAATGTGTAATTTATAACCCCCTAAAATTACACTGTCTTTTCAATTCACTCCAGTTCTCTTTAATGTGCCTACCACTTGCCTCATCTCCACTGTTTTCACATTCTACTTGAAGGTTATGATATATCTTACTCAAGTGATGGCAAGCACTGGCTTCATTGGAAATGCAGATAAGTTCAGAAAAACTTAACAATCTCCCACTTGAAGACTGGTTTCAACCTGTCTTCACACCTTGATCTATGCAGCAGATCTTTCTGGTCTTATTACTCTTGTAGACCAACTGAAGCTGAACACAACTTCAGTTTTTCAATGGCTACTGTCTTTGTCAACATATCAGCTGGATTCTTGCTTCCTTGGATCTTTTCCAGTATTAGCACCTCATCTTCCAATAAAGATCTAATGAAATGATAACGAAGACTGATGTGCTTGGTTCTTGAATGAAATGTTGAATTCTTCGCCAATTGAATTACACTTTGACTATCACTATGCAGAACGTTGTTCTTCTGTTTGAATCCCAACTCGATCAACAAACCTTGAAGCCATATCATCTCTTTACTGGCTTCGGTCACTGCTACATACTCAGCCTCTGTAGTTGATAAAGTGACAATTTTTTGTAATTTTGACATCCAACTAACAGCTGTAGTTCCAACAGTAAATATATAACCGGTAGTGTTTTTCCGGTGATCAACTTCACCTCCAAAATCTGCATCTACATAGCCTTGTACCTTTAACTCACCCTTACCAAAGTACAAACACTTTTCCATGGTACCTAGTAGGTACCTCAAAATCCATTTGACAGCTTCCCAATGAATTTTCCCTGGGTTTGACATAAACCTACTCACAACTCCCACTGCATAACTAATGTCTGGTCTTGTACAGACCATTGCATACATCAAACTTCCAATAGCTGAGGCGTAAGGAACCTTAGCCATGAAGTCTTTTTCTTCATCTGTCTTAGGGGATTGATCCTTGGATAAACGAAAGTGACCTGCCAATGGTGTACTAACTGGCTTTGCATCACACATGTTAAATCTCTTCAAAACGCGATCGATGTACTCTGACTGAGATAACTGCAGAACTTTTCTATGCTTATCTCTTATGATTTGCATTCCAAGAATCTTCTTCGCCGGACCCAAGTCCTTCATGTCAAATTCTTTTGACAATTGTAGCTTCAATCTTCTAATATCATCCATATCTGAACCTGCTACTAACATATCATCAACATAAAGTAGCAAAATGATATAACTGGACTTACATCTTTTAAAATAGCAACAGTGGTCCGCATTACACTTCTGAAAACTCTCTTTGTGCATAAAACCGTCAAATTTCTTGTACCACTGTCTTGGAGCTTGTTTTAAACCATACAAACTTTTCTTAAGTCTGCATACCATGTTTTCTTTCCCTTCTTTTAAGAAACCTTCTGGTTGATACATGTATATCTCCTCATCCAAATCCCCGTGAAGAAATGCAGTCTTCACATCTAACTGTTCAAGATAAAGGTCTTCAATGGCAACAATACTCAACACTGATCTAATAGTATTGAGCTTCACAACTGGAGCAAAAATATCGGTGTAATCAATTCCTTCCTTTTGCTGGAACCCTTTGACAACTAGTCGTGCTTTGTATCTCTTAGAGCCATCATGCTCATCTTTCACCCGATACACCCATTTGTTATGAAGTGCCTTCTTACCCATTGGTAACTCAGTTAGGTCCCATGTATCATTTGAGATTAAAGACTTCATCTCATTTTTCATAGCAAACTCCCACTTACTAGCATCACTGGTCTGGCAAGCTTCATCATAGCATTCAGGTTCTCCTCCATCGGTAAGTAACAGATAGTTCAAGTATCTCCTGTTGGGTACATGGGGTCGGGAAGATCTTCGCAAAACAGGAACTGCCTCGGTCGGCTGTAGGGTATCAGATTGCTGTCGATAGGTCTGTCCAACAGACTCTCCTTCTTGAGGGGTTAATCTGATCGACTCTAATTCTTGACTATCTGGGACTCCCTCGATATCTGCAAATACTGATTCATACGGCTTTGAGTCATTTGCTTCAGTTTTATGTCTGTCCTTGTACATCACTGTTTCATTAACGATCACATCTCTGCTTCGTATCATCTTCTTGTTCTCCTCATCCCAAACACGATAACCGAACTCATCTTCGCCATAGCCGATCAGGAAACATTTTTTCGATTTCGGATCAAGCTTGTTCCTGCCTTGGTCACTTATATGAACATATGCTGTACAACCAAAAACTCTTAGATGTGATAATTTTATATCCTTACCACTCCATACCTCCTCGGGTATTCGATGTTCTAAGGGAACCGACGGGCCTCGGTTAACCAGGTAAGCCGATGTATTGATTGCTTCTGCCCAGAACTGCTTCGGTAAACCAGATTGTATTCGAATGCTTCTGGCTCTTTCTGTCAACGTTCTGTTCATACGTTCGGCAATACCATTGTGTTGAGGCGTACCTGGAACGGTTCTCTCCATCCTGATACCATGCTCATAGCAAAAGTTCTTGAATTTGGTGTCCTCATATTCACCACCATTATCAGTTCTCAGCTTTTTAATCTTCAGACCTGTCTCATTCTCAACCATAGATTTCCATCTCCTAAAAACATCAATCACTTCAGATTTATGCTTCAGAAAATAAACCCATACCTTTCGAGAATGATCATCGATAAATGTCACAAAATAGTGTTTCCCTCCTATAGATGAAACAGTTGTTGGCCCCAAACGTCAGAGTGAACAAGCTCCAGCTTTTCTTTCTTTGGGGTTCTACCACTCGTCTGAAAACTGACCTTTTTTTGTTTTCCAAGTATGCAATCTTCACACATGTCTATATCGACTGACTTCAGACCTAGAAGCTTCCCATTTGAGTACATAATTTTCATACCCTTCACACTCATATGGCCAAGCCTCTGGTGCCAAACATTTGGATTTTCGTTTCCTGCTGCTATTGTAATTGAACAGCTCGTCTCTGCTGTCTTGTAAAGAGTACCACTCTTCTTTCTGCGAGCAATCGTCATTGCTCCCTTTGAAATTTTCCAATTGTCACCATAGAAGATCGTACTATAGCCTTCGCTAGCCAACTGCCCTACTGAGATTAAGTTCTTTCTCAGACTGGGGATATGTCTGACATCTTTCAGTTCCCATACAGACCCATTCAACTTAATCTTCACAGTACCTTTACCAATAATATCACAAGGTTGATCATCACCAAGATATACTTTTCCAAGGTTACCAGGTACATACCTCTCGAAGAATTCTTTCTTCGAAGTCGCGTGAAACGATGCTCCGGAGTCTAATACCCAAGACTCTTCCCTGCTTTCTAAGGAGCATATTAACGCATCGTCTCCTTCTGAAGTGATATTTGCCTCTGTCTTCTTCTCTTGTTCCTTTGGTTCTCTCTTGCACTGAAATTTAAGGTGCCCGGTCTTCCCACAATTCCAACACTCCATGTTTCTCAACCCCTAGGAATTTTTAGGATTCCTAGACTTGGGCCTCCAGTCTCTTGATTTGCCTCGGTAGTTCGATTTACCACGTCCATATACTCTGGTTGAATTTCTTCCTCTTGATTCTGTCTGTAAGACTGAGGAGATTGATGACTCACCTGATTCTCTCCTTCGAATCTCTTCACTGAGAACTAGGTCACGAACATCATCAAATTTCAACTTATTGCTTCCTGATGAGCTACTCACCGCAGTGACAGTAGCATTCCAACTATCTGGTAGTGAAGACAACAGTATCAATGCTCGTATTTCTTCATCAAAATCAATTTCAACTGAACTCAACTGGCTTGTGATTGTATTAAGTTCATTGAGGTGTTGAGCTACCGAAGCGCCTTCCATCATTCGCAAATTGAATAAACGCCTCATCAAGTGAACTTTGTTAGACGTTGATGGCTTCTCATACATACTGGAGAGAGCCTTCATAAGACCCGCTGTGGTTGTTTCCTTTATGATGTTAAAGGCAACGTTGCGGGATAGCGTCAATCGGATGACTCCAAGAGCTTGTCTATCAAGAAGGGTCCAATCTTCATCTTTCATACCTTCTGGTTTCTTTTCTGAGAGGGGTTGATAAAGTTTTTTCTGGTACAGATAATCTTCAATCTGCATCTTCCAGAACCCAAAATCTACACCATCGAATTTTTCGAGTCTCACCTTTCCTTCGTCTGTAGCCATTGCTCCCACTCAAATCTGATTTCCATTGGATCGCTACCACCCTGGCTCTGATACCAGTTCTAAGGGAAATATGCTAATTTCCTGTCAAATCAGATCAAAAGAAAAAAAAGAAAAGGAAAGCACAAAAACAAAAGTGAAATCAAAGACACAATTGTTAACGGAGTTCAGCAAATTATGCCTACGTCTCCGGACCTGCTGCAGATCGATTTTATTAGGAAGAATACAGTGACTGCCATTTTTTTTGGTGAATACACAAAACCCTAACACTAGGTTTTATAGAGACTGTAACACTTAAAAAAGGGAAAAATATTACAGTCCTTAATGTGTAATTTATAACCCCCTAAAATTACACTGTCTTTTCAATTCACTCCAGTTCTCTTTAATGTGCCTACCACTTGCCTCATTTCCACTGTTTTCACATTCTACTTGAAGGTTATGATATATCTTACTCAAGTGATGGCACGCACTGGCTTCATTGGAAATGCAGATAAGTTCAGAAAAACTTAACATAAATAACTATTGTTGTTTTCCCTTATCAACCCTCTTGTATTCTCACCGGTCTTTATCATTTTCCGGGTGAATCTCTTATTTATTTTCGTTCTGGCGGCGATGCTCTTGCTACACTACAAATTTCATGAGCTCGACAATGTCTATGAGCCTTTGAATCCCCTACTTTAATTTCCAACATTCGACCGTCGGATGACCGTAGTCATTATAGTAAGAACAGAAATATCTGCTCGAACGCTTGTAGCTAGGGGCACTCACAGTGCAAAGAAGAAGCTATGTAATCCTTCCCTTGGTCCTGTCGTAGATGACCAAATCGTCTCGGTTAGTGGAATAAAATGTCGTGTTGGATTCTCGTAGAGTGTCATCCGGCGGTTACTTACATCGTGCGGACCATCGCGGCGAAGACCTTCTTTCATCCTTTTTCTGTCGTACGATCCTCCTTTATTATCTGATGGGACTCGGTCTGGGAGTCGTCTTTTATTGCATCATCAACCCTGATGAACTGATCTACTCGGGCTAGGAAGCCTCCCATTATTTTTACTTGAAAACGGACTAGGTCGGTGCCTCTGGCCATGATGAACCATTCATGGCGTGGACAAAACGTCAGACGTAACTATTCAATGTTTCGCCCCTTCTTTGATAGAGGTCCATGATAGAATCACTCTCGCACCAAGACTCTTTATTGCCAACAAGCGTGTGTCTGGACCAGCCCATTACATTGATGTTTTAGGTACGCCACTGAACTAGTCCATTGCATTTCCTTTAAGGGTCATGGAGAGGGTACAACAGAGCATGGCATCACTTGGGTTGAAGGTCAGTTTCATGTTCTTGAACTACTCCAAATACCTTTTTAGGTCTCTCGTTCCATCGTAAGCCTACATGCGGAACGGATCAAACTTTATGAGGAGCTCAGCTTTGAGAATCTTCATCGTATTATTATATTTTATTTTCCTTTTCCCTTTTGGGAACAACTTGTTTGACCTCACTATGCGGTTCCCGCTCTTTTGACCGGTTTTCACGCTGCTTTTGCCATTTGGAAGATTTGTCTCCTTGATGTGCTCGATCGGCCTCGACTCCTGAGCACTTTCTCCCTCGGTTGTCTCCTTGCACCTTAGTTGTTAACGCGGTGAGAGTTGTCTCCTTTGTACCATACAAATATATGTCAAACATTACTTTATTTATCCAAGAAGAAAATATATCTTTTACATAGTCATAATCTTATTTATACAATTTATTGTGTATTTTCATTCTACCCTTAAGTATATAATTCCACTAATTATGATTGTGGACCTATATTTATGGCCATTACTTTCGTCATGGCCAGTTACGTATGTTCTTCAGTCATGAGTTGATCTTAATGAATATTCACTCTTTTTAAGGTTTTTTATTGCGCGTTGGTAACGATTGCGTCAAGTACCCATCGGTGAGTGGCAGTACTTTTTTGGTGGACCTCGACCTGATTACGTGGATCTTTCTATATGGCATATGCTTGGTCAGGTTACCTCTTTGGCTAGACTTGATTAGATTACACTGGTCTTTCCAAGTGACCTATGATCGGTCAGATTACGCTGGTCGCACCGATTTCATCACTTTATACACGTTTGATCTGATTTTTGGTTAAAAACAAGGATGTTAAAGTGTTAACATCCTAGTCTTAGGACCACCCCGGTCATGTTTTGTGACTTGGGCATTGGTTTATTCGTCGGTTACAGTATTTATAAGCTACTGAGGATCTCGCTATAGCGCCTAATCCGTACGGTGTTGTGTCGCTATATCGACGTCTTTAAGGCTCACGATGCTCAGTTTGTTGTTATATAACCACATATGCTCCAATAGCACACGAGCCAATAATAGCAACATTATCAAGTGAATATTTAAAAGATTTGTAGTAAATGCGAGTTCTCATATAAATGATGAACAACTCACAACATTAAAGTGAGACAGTAAATAATAGAAATATTGGTGTATCGTAGAAAATGTAATAATTTTAACATATTATATAATATATGAAGATAAATAATAATGTGGAATATATTAACTCTAATAAAAGGTAAGATATAAATTTTTAAAAAACTAATATGAATGTTATGAACTAATAAATTATAATAACTATTACCAATTCAAACTACTTTTATGTCTTTTTATATTTTTGTTTTAATTATCTTATGTTATTCTGTATTTTTGTTCCTTATTAATATTCTACCTGCGTAATGTATATACAAACTAGTTTATCTTCCGGTGTTGGTAGGCAGGTTATTGCCCTAGATTTAGGGTTCACTCCGCACGCATTTATTAAATAGCGGAGGTAGATTTCCGATGGAACAAAAATTATATACACTTTACCATATTATTCTATCACTATTCAAAATCAATATTGTATTCATGAAATAACGTTTTACATAAAATTCTACCACATATATAAAAATTAATAAATAATAAACTTGATTAAAATTTATTAGCAATATCAATAGATATCATCCTGAAAGGAAAACAAGAACGTAATATGATTTCGTCTTTTTAGAAGGGACTCGGAGTCGCTATTTAGAGATTTCGTCTTTTTAGAAGAAACCCGCAACCGCTATTCGGAGTGCAATGAGTGTGCACGGAATAACCTTCGGTCTGACACAATAGCATGCAAACAAACGCCTGAATATAAATCACACAAAATGACAGAGTCAGCCGAGAAAGCATATGTAGAGGGATTCGAACTCATGATCTTTGGTCACAAACATGTCTTTTACTCAACCAACTCGGTTATCCCCTTAAATATCGTAATATGATTTCGTCTATACATAAAATCAGCCATTTACTTAAAATAAAATAAAGAGAAGAAAACACTTGATTATTGCAATAACAAATAGAAAAAATAATTGATTTGAACCTTTTAGATTTAATAGCAGACGGACTATTTTGACATTTTTAAAAAAACATAAAAGAATATTAAGAAAAACTATTTTGGGTTTTATAAAAAGTAAAAAACTAAACGTTTTCCACAAAAATTATTAATTTAATAAAACAAAAGCTTTAATGAAATGTTAAAAAAAATAAGTAAAAATATTAAAAGGAAATTGCTAAAAAAAGTCAAAACTACTCCGCGAAGTCGCAAGATTCTGATTTTCAATATTACAAAAATGTCACTAACCAAAAAACCTAAAACCCCTTTGGAAGCTAAATTAATTACAGGTCATGCCATTGAAGAGTCCAAACTACTCCATGAAGTTGCGAACATAATTTCAAACATCAACTTTAATTTATCTTCTTCAAACTACTAAAAATAGAAACTTAACAACCAACAAAACTCATTCTCTCAAAAACTTCAAAACCTTTATAACATGGCTGAAAAAGAGTCTGAAGCACTTCCCACGCAGAGCAGCATGGTCGCCGAGGAGGTATATTGCATTTCCCTCACTCATTTTTGCAAAAAAAAAGACTTTTATAAAAAAACTCGTTTTGGCTGTTCTTCGACACTCTATGGTGTAGACGACACTGCGCACGCTAACGGGGAGGCATTGGACAGCATCGACACGCCGTCTACTGGCGTGGGGACCTTGCATTCGTCGCGCGTGTGGCGTATGATGTGTGCTCTACGCCGGCAGGCGGCGTGGTGATGTTGTTCTACGCCTTATTAATAGCGAAATGGGCTTAACTTATCCTGAACGCCGGTTTAATTGGTTTTTCTACTTCTTACATATTACAGGAAGTGACCCAATGCAATAGATCTCTTGTGTCGGACTACGCTCACAATTTCACCACTCACGATGAGTATAGCTTAGACTCGATGACCAAGTGGGTAAAAAGTACGGGGAAGTCGTTGGGTTTTTTTTATAAACGTAGCATCCAATGAGGTAGGGAAAAGGGGGAGAACACCGAGACTAGATTATCGGTACGAGCGATCCAGAATTTTTAAATCGGCCGTTAAAGAGTGCGACCGTAAGCGTAAGGATACTGGTAACAAAACAAATTACCCTTTTTATTTGGTAGGAAATCTGGTAAAAGGAGACGATAAGTGGGCTTTTAGTGTTCTTTCCGGGATGCACAACCACGAACCGATTAATTGTACCCAAGTACATTTGCAATGGTCCAAGTTAAAACGGAAGGAAAAAGAGCTCGTTGATCTTTTGACGGCGAACGGGACAAGTCCGCGACAAATATTTGGTTCTTTGAAAAAGGCCGATCTGGAGAATGCTTCAAATATCAGTCACGTTTACAATCACCATCAAAGAACGAGGATGGTTGAAAACGGCGGTCGATCCCAAATGCAATGCTTGTTAGTTAAATTACAATTGCACAACTACAAGTATTGGGTACATACAGGGAATGACGGCTCTAACGTCATAATCGATTTGTTTTTCGCACATCCTCTTAGTATTGATTTACTACGGACCTTGCCACGCTTCCTAATCATGGATAGCACATATAAATTTATTGGTTACGGGATGCCTTTGTTCGCAATAGTCGGGGTAACATCGACCAACAAAACATTTTGCATTGGTTTCACGTTTATGGTGAGTGAAAAACAAGACAACTACGAATGGTCATTGGGATGCTTGAAAACGGTAATGGATGAGAATGATTGTGAATTACCTTGTGTTATCGTTACGGACTGTGAACTAGTCACATGTTATGCGAGTGGCATATCAATAAGAATGTTAGCGGGAGAATAAAAAAAATGTTTCAAGACGGGAAGGTGGCTAACAATTTTTTGCCGGCTTGGAACGACGTTGTTTCATCCAATACCGTTGAGCTGATGAACGAGAGGTTGGCTAAGATGCGGTCGGTGTTCAAAGACCAAGATAAGGCGATGGATTATGTGGTTGACTCGTGGATTACGCTTTATAAAGAGACGTTTGTTCACGCTTATACTAACAAAATCATGCATTTCGATAATCACACCACTAATAGGGAAAAGCTCGCATGCTGCATTGAAAACATATGTCGAGTCTAGCCGATTGGATTTCGATGGGATTTGGGATAAAGTACATGGCTTGTTAGCGATGCAACATTTGACCATTAAAGAATCGATGGAGCATAGAAAGTGTCGTCTAATTCACAAATTTCAAGATTTTAAACCGTTCAAATTTTTACGGGGGTTTGTATCACCTATTGCATTCGCGATAGTATACGATAACTATGTTGATAAAAGCAGCGGTGAAAAATCTTTGTGCGTTTGCACCGATCGTACGATCCATGGTTTGCCGTGTTCCCACAAACTTGAGGCAATCCGAAGAGTGGACGGTCATGTACCTACCCGGAATATAGATGAGCAATGGAAGATACTAGATATCGTTCCTCAAGTTAAACTCACCGGCAAAGAAGAGGTGAAATTTAATTTCGCAAATCTAATGCGAAACTTGAAGACTTTGATGTTTACGAACAAATTCATTGGCTAAAACAATTTCAACAAATTTTGGATCTGTGGACGACACTCATTTGCGAACCCCTCGAGAAGGTTAAACCCGCGGTAGAACTCCCGGACGTGTTGGAAACCGTGGTCGTGGACGGGGTTGGGGTCGCGTTTAAGGTAGAAAACGTCAACGTGATTATTCTACGAAAAGGGATCCTGCGTATCAGAAATACGGCGAACAAGAAATGTTCGAGTCCCAAGATAATGTCGAAACTCCACGAATGGTAACACCCGCTGCTAGTATAGCAACCCCGGTTGTCACTCTCGGTAGCACTGCAAGAACGGAGCAAAACCGCAAAAAAACACGGGTTGAATGTGTTGGTTTAGGCACTTCGGATGCGTCAAACCACATCACCGCTATACCGTCATTCTCGGCTAAACCATTCCCGACGAGATTACCAAATGTATCGGACTCGAGATATTCAAAAGACATACCTCAATATATGTGTCCTTTCATAAGCCGAATTACAAATGTAATACCCGACGGTAATTGTGGTTTTAGAACCATCGCGCATGGTATGGTCGGTTACGAAAGTGGATAGCTAATGGTTAAAGAAGCCTTGGTTCACAAGCTACAGAGCGATCGGGAGTTTTATAAACGGGTTGCATATTACGACGATGAGAGCGTATTCGATAAGAAGATATACCGGTTGACTTTTAATAAAAATAATGCACCTTTCACAAATTGGATATCCTTGCCTAGTTTCGGAAAACTAGTCGCGACGACATTCAATTGTGTTTTCTATTGCCTCGCTCCCGGTGGATGTACGACTTACCTACCGGTGAAAAATGCACCGCTGAAGGATGGTTCTTTAAAGGAGATTGGTGTGGCATTCGTCAATAAAAACCATTTTTTTCACGTGAGTAAAGAACTTTTAGTTTCAAACATATTTAATCATTTATTTTCTTAATGTGCATTGATATTTAAAATGGATTTGTAGGTCGACTTGGTTAAAGGGTCACATTTACCGACTATAGATCCAACGTGGATGCGAATGCAAAAGAAGACGTTATTTCTTGGTCGATCCATTTGCTAGATATAGTCCATGTATTTTCAAGACTTCAAAATCCCACGCCGACACATTCCGTTGAAGTTGAGGACCCTATAGTGAACTTAACCAAAGATTGCTAATTGAGTTGGTGTTGTAATTTTTAGTTTGAAATTGATTTATTGTGTTTAATTTTGTTGTTTTTTTGTTGTAAACTCACTTTGTATTGTATTCACGATCCATTAAACTATCTTCTACTAACTAATTTTTGTGTAGAATTTTTTTTAAAAAAAAAAATTAACTTCACAATTTATATAGGTAGGTGTTTTCGCTAGCAAAATGGCGTAACTGACGACTCTCACGCCAACTGTTGACGTGAGACAACCTCGCAACGCCAACTGTTGGCGTGAGAATACATCCCTACGCCATTTGGCTGGCGGAAACAACCTTTTGGAGCCTCTATTCTCAAAAGAACAGAGAGCCCCTTAAGGATTAAGCCTATTACCGCCACACAATGGCGAAAAGGGCTTCCTCTACGCCATTTCCTGGCGGCAGTAGGCTAAACCCTAAAGTATAATATTTTTTGTGGTTTTTTTTTACTGCTATAATTTAATTTTATTTTTATTTTTATTTAAATTAAATAGATAATTAATGTTAGTAAATTTTAAATGCATAATTAAATTAATTGTTAAATTTCAAAAACTGTTTCATGAAATCAAACAATCTGAAACACAAACTAAAACATAAAGCAAACATGA
The DNA here is from genome assembly GCA_036936605.1 of Limnanthes douglasii subsp. nivea. NCBI lineage: Eukaryota > Viridiplantae > Streptophyta > Magnoliopsida > Brassicales > Limnanthaceae > Limnanthes > Limnanthes douglasii. The sequence continues at coordinate 19,762,301 of JAUPFV010000004.1, read as the reverse complement.
ACTGTAAGATGAACTGAAACATAAACTGAAACATGGACCTAATCACAAACTTAAACAATAACTCAAACTTAAACTCGAACATGAACTGAAACAAACTGAAACACTAACTCAAACTTAAACTTAAACATGAACTCATACTTAAACTAAAATATGAACTCAAACTTATCTATCAGGCCAGTTCCATTTCATCAGCTTCCTTTCTTCTTTCGCATCCTGGTAGTCACGCATTTTCTCTTGCCGGATGTCGATAATGTCATAACAGACCTGATCCAGCTGATCCTCTGTTATCGAATACATGTGTCTAGCAAGCCGATACATCTGGCCATAGTCCTCGTGTCGTGAAGGGAGGCCTCACCCAGATGGTGGTACAAGTAAGCGAGAACAGCACTACCCATGAGTACCTACCGACACCCTCCTGAGTCAAATCGTGCAACAAAAACAAATATTTTTAATTGGAGTACATGTTGCTTTTGTCCGGGAATATGACGGTGTCGAACATATGTAATATGTAGACGCGGGCCGCCGCATCTACCATCAGATCACTGAGACCAGGACTGTCATCGCAGAACTCTGACCCACTAAACCTACTTCGGAGCCATTTAAACCCCAAACCAACGCCCTTGCATGTCTCAACCTCCTTCACGAAATAAAACTCATCCACCATAAGCAGTTCAGCGCACTCGTGCATGACCATAGTCTTGTCAGATATAACGGGAAACACAACAAGCTCACTATAAACTGGGAGTCCCAAAATGGTGTGGACGTTGTCGAGAGTAATCGTCATCTCTCCGAACGAGAAATGGAAAGTATTAGTCTTCATATGCCACCGTTTTAGAAAAACCTCCATCATATTGGAGTGTGTGTGCATGTGATAGAACGGCTCTATGAGTCGGTCGAAAGGAGTGGCGTCAACTACGACGCGTACCCTAGTGTGTGCAGCCAAACTTTATGCTCTATGACTCAGAATAATGGGCATATAGCCGCATCTCTCGCTCCTGAAAAGATTAGTTCAAATTAGTATACAACATAATTAAACAATCATAAAATGTCAAATTAGAATTTCAATATTACCTCTTCAATCCAAACGTGGTATGCAGTGTGGGAGATGAACGCCTCGCCGAATAGCGGTGGCAATCTGGATGAAGGAAGAGCTCTAGGATGCCATGTAGGTGGGGGAGGATGGCGTCGTCCGCGGGAAGCGGAACCAGAAGCAGAACTCGATCCGGACGCATGTTATCCGGAAACTATAGGCAGCTCATACATCGGAACTGTTGAATCGACAGCTAAAACGGGTTGAGCAGCTTCCCGTACCCAACTCCACCTCTTTATTCTCTTCGTCCGCGAGCCATCCGCAGACTGTGGGGCGTCACCATGATTCATTACCTGAAATAAAAAATGTATGAAATGTCAAGGTTCGTCGAAAACACAAATTGTCATACGCGAAGTGTTTTTAGATAAATAATAACATAAATGCGGTTAGCACACACCAAAAAACAAAATAAACCGGTCCCGGGTGATTCCTATGACCGGTGCAGCCAGCCTCATCACTATGGCATAGGTGTAAGGGTGTACACCATCATCTAGGCGTACACACTTACACCCACGCCACAGTGATGGCGTGGGTAGGGTCCCAACGCCACTCGTGTGGCGTAGGTTGCTTGACCACGCCATGAGATGGCGTAGGGACCCTGTTCTTCGCCAAGCTCTGGCGAAGAACACCTGCAGACCTAAGGTATCGAATCGATACTGTAACATATCCAATAAACCTAAAATTCAACCTCTATCACCTAGTACGAAAGTAGAACGTATATACGAGAACAAATCAACACCGTAACAAGAACGGAAATCGACTCAAACTTACCGTGGAGGGACTGTTTCGGCTGGTTTGTGTGAGGAGGTAGAGAGGGATTGTTGTAGCTGGATTCGAAGGATTGCTGTAGATGCTACTATCGATTCAGCTGCTTAAGTTGGTCGAGCTGTTGCCGTTCTCGATTCGGTGGAGTTGAAGTCGATTGGTTTTTGGTGTTTGGGTGTTGTTGGTGCTATTTGATTGAGGACGGCAGTGAGGGTGGCTAAGGTAAGTTCTCGATTCTGTTTTCTTAAATTTAGGTTTAGTTTACTTTACTTTAATTAAAATAAACATTACTTTTAGGTTACGAAATTTATTTTATGTAAATTAGCTTTAAAATTTTATTACTTTACTTTAAATAATAATTTGGTAGTTTAGTTTAGGTTAAATTTTTCTAGAGAGAAGATAGAGAAAATGTTTTAAAAACCAAAATTATGGTAACTTTACGGAGTAATTTTTTCTATTTATCGTTTTTGTGAAACGTAAAATTGTCAAGGAAGTGGAAAATCAGAGGAATCTACTTTTCTAACAAGGAGGAGACACAAATCTCTGTATTTTCTTTAAGAAACAGAAGAATTATAATCTTGAACTTCTCTTGTCATCTCTATTGATAGTTTCTTCTATTTTCAAGATGTATTTTTTCTCCACTGAATCTGCAAAATGAAAGAATCAAATAAACATATTGAAGAATTCTCAGTTCTTAATGAAAGAATCAAATAAACAAATATTCTTAATTAAACAAATATTCTTCAATCCAATTTATACATAAAAAGCTTCGCAGATGTATTAAAGAAGTCTAGAACATCAAGGAAGGTGAAAAACCTAAAACCAACTAAAAACTAAATACCTTAACTTCCATATATCTCTTCTTTAAAGAAACTAAAGAATTCTTCAAAAACTTGAGCAAATACACTCTTATAGCAAAGTTTTCTCAAAGTATACCAAAAAGACAGGCTCTTAACAATTTCATAGAAGTGAAGAAATTCTACGGTGAAGTTCATGTTAGCAGTTGATGTTAGCAGTTGGGACTCAAAGAACGTACTATTTGAATTCTCGATGAAAGATGATATGTGCAAACTATGGACTAGATCCATATGCATAGTGGGAGATAAGGTGATAAGGGTTCTAAAATGGTCTCCTTATATCAACCCCAAAATAGAAAACCCAATAGTTCCAACGTGTATTCGTATTGAACAACTGCCACAATATATGTCCAATGAAGCAATTATTAACTCCATTGCAGAAACTATTGGCGAGCCTCTCAAATGTTGGATACCACTTAAGAATAGAGCATTATTCAATGCTTGTTACGTTCTTGTTGAATTAGATATAACACGAAAGCTTACACATGATGTTTAGGTATGATTTGGATCAAATGAAAGGTACTGACTACACCATAGTTACAAAGAAGTTCCACCTTATTGGAGTATCAAGGAAGTAGCTAACAAATACTCTTTGAGAAGAATCAAGTACATTATTGATAAAGAGAAAGTTTGCATTGTCACTATTCAAGAGCCTATGGTTTTTACTGATCAAATTCATACAAATACTGCTAAAATTGGTTTTGCCAACTACACTTCTAACTGCAATAGTAAAATCTGGATTCTTTGGGATAACTGGTTCTCTGTTAGAATTGTTGTTGACAACCCTCAATTAATTCATGCTGAGATCACATACATCAACCTTGATAAAGTCTTATGCCTTACCTCTGTTCATGCCAAATGTCAAAGGAAAAACAGGAAAGATTTGTGGACTTCTTTTAACAACATTGTTGTCAATGTTAAAGAGTGGATTGTGGTTGGAGATTTCAACTCCATCACTAATCCTACTGAGAAAAAATATTGTATCAACAATTATGTCAAAAGCTTTGAGGATTTCAATGAGACTATCAACCAATGCAAGTTAGAAGATGTTGGGTATATTGGTAACAGATTCACGTGGACTAACAAAGTGAAATGGAGACGCTTAGGCAGAGTTCTTCTCAACAACGACTGAATGGGCTACTTTCATAACACTTCAGTTAAATACCTTTCTAGAATCTTCTTAGATCATATGTCTCTTCTTATCTCTATTTCAAATGATAAACTTACAACTAAATCTTGCTTTAAGTTTCTTAATATGTTGTTTTAGGTGAGGACTTTATTTATTTATTTTTTTAAACTAATTGGCTTGCTGAAATGCATGGTCCTCCATTTACGAGATTCTAGAATAAGCATAAGAGATTAAAGGTTGCCTTAAAAGAGTGGAATGTTACTTTCTTTGGTAATATGTTTGACAAAGTCATGCAGGCTAAATGGGAAGTTAACAAGATGGAGGCTCTATTAATGGAGAACAACAATGATCATAATAGAGACAATTGGGATAAATCTAATGACAGTCTTCATCAAACTTTAACTCAAGATGAAATTTACTAGTATCAGAAGTGTTACTCCAACTGGATTAAGGATGGCGATAGAAACACTAAAAAATTCAAAACTTTGTCAAAAAAAAAAGAAAAATGAATAGGTTTAATTAGAATAAAGGATGGATCTGTTTGGCTTACAGATGAGGCTTTGATTAATAACCCTACTGACATTTTCTTTAAGAATACTCTAACTACCTATCATTACTCTAGTCCTGATGTTGAGTCTAATCTTCTTAATAGTTACATCTTTAATAGAATCTCTAATATTGTAATTGAGTAGGACAACGTGAACTTAATGATTGAGCTTAACGAAGAAGAAATACTTGAGGTTATCAAGGGTCTTAATCCTGCAAGTGCTGCTGGTATGGACGGTTTCAATGCCACCTTCTACATTACTTGCAGGAATATTATCAAGGCATACCTCAAAGAAGCTATGATATCTTTCTTCAATGGTTTATCTCTTCCCCAAGGGATTTTAGCCACAAATTTATGCGTAATTCCTTAAACTAGTTATCCTACTAGTTGGAAATAATTTAGGCTTATTAGCTTGTGGTTTATACTTAACTAAATAATATCACAAATGCTTAGTAATAGAATGGAAAATCTCATACCTAAAATTATCTATGAAAACCAAGGCGCTTATGTTGATAATAGATCTATCCAGGACAATATTTTACTTGCTAACGAAATGATATATGACTTGAACAAAAAACATAAGGCTGGGAACATTCTGATCAAGATTGATATGGCTAAAGCCTTTGACAGAATGTCCCACAACTATCTTAAGAAAGTACTTCTTAATTTTGGTTTTATATGAAGTTTATTAATCTCATATATGCTATAATAAGTAATGTTAAACCATGCATTCTCATCAATGGCAATGTTATAGGGTATTTTGAAATCAGTAGGGTTTTAAGGCAAGGAGACCCTATGTCTCATTATCTTTTTATTATTGTTGAGGAAATCTTAATTAGGGGTCTTAATTTGTTATATCATAATAACAAATCTATTCAGTATAAAACTAGAAGTAGCATATGTATTCATTCTTTAGCTTTTGCAGATGACATAGTAATATTCACTAATGGCTCTATCTATGATATAGCCACTCTTAGTAAGTTTCTACAGGAATACCAAGATGCATCTGCTCAGATGATTAACAAAGATTAAACTTTTATCATTACCTCGGCTAATTTCCCAACCAACAAGATCACTACAATTGTGATTGATACTGGTTTAAGAAATGAAAATCTTCTTGTAATGTACCTGGGAGTTAGTTTAAACAGCAACAACTGGAGTAGAAACTATGAGACTCTAATCAGTTATATTAGATCTAAAATCAACGATTGGGAGGACAGAAATATATATTTTGCTAGAAAAATAAATCTTATTAATATTGTTCGCATGGCTATACCAAGTTACTGGGTTCAAATCAATGTGCTTCCAACTGCTACTATTGACATAATTCGAAAAACAAATTAACTTATTTTTTTGTGGTTCTAGCCAGGAATCATCTAAGATTTATTAGTGTAGTTGGAACAAACTTTGTAAAATATTTCAGGAAGGGGGTTTAAATCTGAGAATGTTGAAAGATATTCAAGATTCTGCATCATGTAATCTTTGGCTTAAATTCAGAAAAAAGAGCTGTCTTTAGGCCAAATATACTCACAGTATGTATTGTAACATACTCACCCTCTGCTAGCTGATTTCAAAGCAAAAAATAGTTCTAAAGTTTGGAAGAGATTGGCTTTAATCAAAGATAAATTTGGGCCTAATATCAAGTAGGCTATTGGTTCTCGTGATGTTCACTTTTGGATTGAATCTTGCTTTAAAGACTCTTCTCTCATTAATCCTGTAAATGTTTCTATTAATCCTGAGATTAGGTCTGACAGAGTAATCAAATATTGGACTCAGAACAACTGGAATGAACATAAGCTAAGATCAATCTTATCTCCTAGTGACATATCTAAAGTCTATATGCACTCTATCAACAAGGAGCAGGTTGATTCTCCTATTTGGATTCTCTCTAAGAATGGTTTCTTCAACACAAAAGATACGTGGAACTTTCTAAGGTCTAAGTACAACCAATCTAACCTCTATAGTAACATATGGAATAACATCATTCCTCAAAAAAGTTCTTACCTCACTTGAAGACTTCTCTTCTGCTGGATCACAACCGATGATATTCTGAAAAAAAATACACATTACTTTAGCTTCTAAGTTTCAGATCCTGTTGTAATCAGGAATGTATCAACCACATTTTTTCCAATTTCAAACTAGCCTCGAACATTTGGTGTCATTATGCTTCCATCTTCAACAAGGAAACTCACTCATACTCTAAAATTCCCTCAATCATCTGTTGGGTCATTTGGACCTTGAGAAACAAGTCCAAAATAAAAGGCATCTATTCTGATCCATTGTCAGCCATTAGCTATATAAATCACATAATTGTTGGATTAGACAGAGCTAACCTGTTATCGAGCAAGCATTTGCATCCCTTTAGTAATTCTCCAAATTCTTTAGGTTGTCTGTCGCGTTCGAAAATTAGTAAGGTTCCAACAATTATCTATTGGATGCCTCTTGTTGCTGGCAGAATCAAAGTCTGTACAGATGGTTTAAAATTATTTAATGGAAATTCTACGAGCAGTATAGTTATTAGAAACAGCGAGAGCACCTTACTCTCTGGTCATGGCAGACTTTACGGCAAGCTTCTTCCTCTTCACGCTGAAGCCTTGGCTCTTCTTCATAGCCTTATTATCTGCAATCATAATGGTTTCAGTAACGTGGACATTGAAACCGATTATGAGGTTTTGGTTACTATGTTAGCTACTGGTAACTTCTCCAATCCAATTGCCAAAGTTCTTAAGTGTTGTCGTGAATTGTTTAAACCTTCCATGATGATCAAGAATATCAATGGAAACCAAAACAAAATTGCAGACTGGTTGGCAAAGTGGACACAAAAGTGTAAAATGAAGCTCTTCTTCAATTTTTAAAATTATCATGCATACTTGAGAGCCATCATCCTCTTTGAAAGTCAAGAAATTGGTTACATCAGGGAAAATTCGTAACTCTAACATTTCATTCAGTAAAATCATTCTTGCTCATAATACCTTATACTTCTAATGTTTTTAATCTTATGTCCAAATTTGCAGTTAAACTCTCTTGGATATGCTCAAATTTGAATCTAATTCAAACAAGACCGAGGAAAAGAGTAGGTGAAATCAGCTTGAAATGCGGTCTTGATGAAGCTTCAAAGATAAAGTTAAGATTTGAAAATGGAGAAGGGTAGAGATGAAATTCTAAAACTTTCGAAGAAGATAAATTGCTCTCGTTTTTTTTTCCTAGTTCGTCTCTCTTTAAAGTTTGGAAGGACTTGAAATATTTCAATTTGGTTTGGCGCTCTTTCTTTTCCGCAAATGATTGGCCCATATATAATCTAAGCATGAAGCTTTCTTTAATAAAATTTTCTTCAAATTAAAAAAAAAAGGTGGTGGGAAAGCAATAGAGGAATACTTCCAGGTTCTTATTTAATTATCATCAATATTCTAATTTAATTGTCGTTCTCATGGATCAAAATATTATTAAATACATATTATATTGAGTTAACAAAATAATTATTATATTGATCAATTAATTTTTTTAAAATTTTATAATATATATATATATATATATATATATATTATTTAACTAATCAATTTTCTTTTGTCCTTCTAAAATTAAAAATTATCATTATAATATTTGTCTAGAAACCTTGAATGTTCATTGTAATAGAACCGGAAATAATTGTTTAATAGGTTTTATAATTAATTTATAGGTTAAGTACCATTTAAGACTCCAAAATCATACTATTGTCCACCTTAAAACCCATATTTTTATGTATTTTTTAGAAAGACTAATTTCACTCGTATATTTACCATCTAAAAACTAATAATACCTTAAATATTTTTATTTAACCCTTCATGATTTTACTTACCTACCACCTTCGAAACAGCTCTAAATAAAAATTACCGATGGTTTTCTAGATTTACTTGAATTGACACCCTTCTGCCACCTCTCGAGTTTTACAACATCCTGACCAGACATATATTTGATGTTCTGAAGACGTTAAAATAAATATGACTATACTTTGTCGCATATTAAGAACATATGCAGTTATGTAATCTTACTTGAATCAGAATAATTTGATGTTTCTCTTTGGAAGTTTTTTTCCAGCAATTCCATCGTCGAAAACAACACTGAACGAAAATTATTGAATTTTTCCTATTTTCTCTGATTTTTCCCTTTTTTTTCTATCACGTTTTTATCATGTTTTTATAGCTATTAAAACATACACCTTTCTTAACAAATTAGTATTTTAATAAACTAAACAAGTCATAATCAAAATTATAACATGAGATATATATAAGCGGTTCTTTGTAATGGACACTAAAATTGTATCAAAAAAATAGGAATTAGAAATGAGTTTAAACTATATTTAAAAAAATCAAAACATATCATGAGTGGTACTAGTTTTGTTCGTCTTAAAAAAACAAAACAAATGGTATTTTCGAAAAAACATTCCGAGTTAAGGTTAAAAGATACAGTTTTTTTTTAAAAAAAATTATAGTGTAAACGAAGAAGATGCGAAACCTTCTCTCTTTTGCTAGATGAGAAACCTTCTTTGTTTTGCTACACGAGAAACTTTTTTCGTTTTGCTAGATGAGAAACATTCTTCGTTTTGCTAGATGCGAAACATTCTTTGTGTTGTCAGATGAGAAACCTTCTTTGTTTTGCTAGATGATAAACTTCTTTGTTCCGCTAGATGCAAAACCTTCTTTGTTTTGTTAGATGAGAAACCTTATTCGCTTTGCTAGATGAGAAACCTTCTTTGTTTTGCTAGATGAGAAGCCTTCTTTGTTTTGTTAGATGCAAAAAAAATTGTGTTACTAAATAAGAAACTTTCTTTGTTTCGCTAGATGCGAAACCTTCTTTGTTTCGCTAGATGCGAAATCTTCTTTGTTTGGCTAGATGAGAAACCTTCTTCATTTCGCTAGATGTGAAACCTTCTTTGTTTTTCTAGATGAGAAACCTTTTTTGTTTTGCTAGATGAGAAACCTTCTTTGTTTTGCTAGATGTGAAACTTTCTTTGTTTTGCTAGATGTGAAACCTTCTTTGTTTTTGTAGATGAGAAACCTGTATAAAATATATATTTAAAAAAAATCAAAACCTATCATGAGTGATACTAGTTTTGTCCGTCTTAAGCAAATAAAACCAATGGTATATTCAGATTGTTTTTTCGAGTTCCGGTTTAAAAGATATGAACTTTTTAAATTTTTAAATTAAAAAAAAACAAAAAAAAAGAATGAGTCCAGTTGTTTGCCGTATTATATATATAGGGGTATTTTAGGTATAAAATCTCTTAACTTTTGAGCCTTTATCTGTAATATAGGTTTGTTGGATAGGTCCTAAATGGTAAGTCTCCTTAATTTATAAATAGTTAACGTGACATATTCAAAAGTGATGTACAAATATCAATATTGATAATTTAAAAATAATCTTCCAAAACATCAAAATTATTTCTATCATTAGGTTTGATAATGTACGAATAATTTGTGGGGATGAATGAGTATGCGTAGATAACCATTTTGTAGTGCGAAATATTTTTTATCGTTTTTTTTTTTTTTTTTAAATGTCAAATCTTTCAAACAATACATTCTAAAAATATCTGATAATATCATTGGTTTTATTTTTTTAAGACTAACAAGACTGGATGTATGAAATATATTTCTTGAATTTTTTTAGTTGGCACGATTACATGTAATTGGGTTGTGAATAAGTCTAGAAAAACAATTGTATTCTACGTGTAATTTGGTTGCTAAAAAGTAAGAATGTTCGAGTTGTGCAATTATGTACAAATAGGTTGCGTAAATAAGAAAAAACTAAGTTGCGGAAATATGAGTTTTACTGATAAAATAAGTCTGATTATGTGAAAAAACAAAATACAACTTGTTTTTGTTAATAAAATAAATCTGCAAAAAATATTAGATTTTTAGAAGGTTTATTACGTCATTGCGTGTGATGTTTACGAGTGGGCATGTTTCTACCCACTACGAGAAATAATCTACCGCTACTAGAAAAAATATCTTCCTCCTAAGCTTCAAGGAAAAGAACCTATAATGTCCTTGTCCCATTTATGTATAGAATGTCCTGTAATATTATTTACAACAACGAGGCTTTTATTGAGTTGGAGAGGCTATGAAGAGTGCCACAATATGATTGTGGGTCAGTAGTACTTTAGAGCAAAATAAATTATGTGTAATGACTTGTAATCACAATGGTATGGGTTCTCTATTCGTGTTCTTCCTCCTTATTTGTCTCTATTATCATTGGTTTGGTTTATAATTGGCTTAGGGTAGTATGGTAAAGTGTTTAGAGAGTGTTTTGATAAGTTTGTGGTGTTTTTTGTTTATTATGTAAGGTAGAGAGATAATTAAGCTGTCTCCTTGTATTAAATTCTGATCACCCTCATTAATGAGAGTGGTTGGGGTATTTATACCTTAATTACTGACATGTGGGCTTACTAGGTCGGGCCATGAAACAGGGTAAAATTTAAAGACACATTAGTTATCAAGTTGATTAGCAACCAGCTTAGTCAAAAGTTAATACATTTGTCATGTTCAAATATTTAGTGGTGTGATATGGTCTGAATTGTCCCTGTTCGGATAAGTGGATTTACTCACGATACAGTAACCAAAACTTCCGAACTCATCAATCATAACTCCCAGCTTTGAGATGTTTATTAAGAATTTATTTTATAAAGTGATAAATGGTTTTTCTTATAGGATTAACCCTGATCCTGAATTGACGCATGCTGAAGATTCCAAAGCATCCGCAAATGTTTTTTATTAGTTTAGGACTTGTTCAAAAGTAGCTTTGAAAGGTAAAGTGGCACCGAATTTTTTTTAGATATTTAATGAGATTCTCTATTTTACCTACGGCTTGTCCTAGAGCATGGTGTACCATAAATTGAGCATTTTTGAAGAGCTTTACTGCTTTTACTCTATAAATGTTTGTTAGCCTAAATTCTGCGATTGTGGCCACATATGTGTCTCATTTTTAGAAGTGATGAAACCAAAATTTATAGATTGAGTCAATATGCCTCCCATGGGATAGGTTAGGTAAATACCTACACTAAACCCTATATTATTACCTCTTTCACCTGTTTGGATTTGCCAAGTTAACTTTGGCTGCTCTTCTCATGGTGTAGGTATATCTTATTAAGGTTCTATTAGGATATATTCTAAACCTTGAGTATTAATTGTAGTTCTTGGCTCAAATTTTATATAATAATAATTTGAATGCACTGAACTTCGAGTGTAGCCTTCCAGATAAAACTCGGTTTTGCAACATAATTACGAGGAATAATATGTTGTTACTATAATTATATGACTTTGTAAATAAGACCCATCTTCCGAACCACAACTACCAATACCAAGACAAGTTTTTCTAACTTTAGGGATTTTATTTCTAAATCTCTCATGGACTTTTTTACATAGAAGTCTGACACGCTAGGTATAAAAATAAATCTTCTTACGACTTCGACTTCATTAAATCATATGTAGAAGTTAATTTATTATATATTATTGAAAGCTTCCTCATATGCTAGAATCGATTTACACCTCCATGTTTCTTTAAATATCTAGAAGAATACTTGACACTTTTCTAAATATCTTAACATGAACCTATTCAGCGTTGCCAACCTTCTTGCGAGTATATGCACATCTATTTTGTTTCAATGAGTATCCATGGTTGTTATGTTGGAAAATTGAGTAGTATATGCTTCAATTCCGTTTTCACTAACCATGTTGATGAGGTCGTTATTATCGAAATTAAGTCCATTGGGCAAGATATGACTTAAACCAACTAGAAAGAGCACCCAACGACAAAGGACCGAGGCCAAACCGAGGGGTATCTACTTCATAATAAGACAACATGCAGACTATCGGGAAAGATCATTATTTACGATCATGTTGAGGCCCAAACGAGAGATATGTAGGTCATCTTAAAAACCGAAACCAATCATGAGTTATATGGAAAGATCAACAAAACCTGATCGAGACTCGCCTCACTGATAAAGAAACCAAATAGAGGCTATAATATAGCACGACCTCAATCGAGATTTTACCGAGTAGAGGCCATACACTAAAAGTAACAAGAAAAGCGAGGCTCATCAGAGACTGGTGCACATCAACCGAGGCCAGTAAGTCTCACTCATGAGTAAATACTAATGAAGAAATTATAAAAGAAGTTAATACTTGTTAAAGGAACTGTTGACTGGACGAATAACTTAACGCACCATGACTAGAGTAATGACCACGATTATAGGTTAATTACCATAAATATAGGTTCACGATTGAGATTAATGGAATCATGTAATTAATGTAAGATTGAAACTGTTATGTAAAGAGTATAAATAGGGTTATCACTATGTAAAATGGGACATTTCTTCTCAAATCAATAATTTACTATCTTTGTGAATATTTACTATTTTTCCTATTAACATATGTATTCTAGGAATTTTTCGGACGTTCATGATGAAGGATTACCACGTCAAAGTAAATAGATATAGGTGTAGAGAATAGAGAACTCAATAGTGTTAAAACTTTTGATTGATTCTCTCTTTCCAATTATTGTTCAACCCTTCCACTGAAAGGTCGTAGTTATTTATAATATCATAGATCCTAAATTATAATGGTGAATGATATGTTTATTACAAGATACGTGACATGATCCATTGCAAATATTATAATATTACCCTCTAACCACCTAGGGTATATTCGTGATTGAATATAACAACCTAGAAGTTTCTTGAATAGGCTTAAGCTATATGGACTTTTCCCTCATACCGCCTTGTCTATATCCTAACATACAACTCTAAGTCATCTAACTCGTTTATCATTATTGTCTGTGTACATCATTTAACCTTGATCATCAAATTGACCTCCTTTTATGTCATCCACCAATCAATTTATTTTTGTCATTTTAGCTCATCCACGTCATCTTAACTCATTCTAGTGGTACCCTAGCTTATTTATTTCGTCTTGATTGTCAAAAAAGACGCTCTACTTTTTTATTATCCAAGAGGACATTATGTATTGTTCTTTACCAATATGATGTTTTGTCTTGTTCTTGTTAAAGAATACATTATGATTTGTCCTTATCTAACACGATATTCTGCTTTATTTTTATCTAATACAACATTCTACATTTTCCTTGTTAAAGATGAAGTATTACTTTATTCTTATCTAAGATGGCATTATGTTTTCTTCTTTCTTTACCATTTTTTGGCATCTTATTTTACTCAAATTATTTTTTACCCTTATTGTGAATCTTTACTTTTATAATAAGAGTATAAATATCTTAGCAGCATATGCTAGTGCTAGGATCTTCCATAATCCTCGATTTTATTCATATGTTTAAATACTATTTAGAATTTATTTAATAAGTAAAAAAAATCACTTTTATTAATTAGTTTATTCCACCATCTTTGTATTTTCTTTATTCTTTCTTTTATTTACACAATTTATAACATGATGTAAACCTGTTATGTTGTATAATATTTTCATCAACACATTTGTTTCATCATCATCAGATCTGTTATGCGACTTTATTTGATGCGCTTGTAATCCTTTCATCTAAAAATTTTATTTATAATTTCAAATAAGCAAAAAATACTAATCGTCTTTCTTATATAAATGAATCATTTTTAAATTGATTCTTAGGAATTTAGACTATGTGACTTACATACTATTGATCCCAATTAAATTAAAACAGTGTATATTTAATGAAATATAATATACAAAGTAATGAATCTAAACCTTAGGACTTTTTTTTCTATTTCCTAATCTTATCTCACTAAGATTTTCTCCCTCTAAAATATCTTCTGAAGATAATATTCTTTGTTGAAAACTCGTGCACATTTTCTTTACTAAATCAGCCACCATTCTTTATTCAGATCAGCTACAACTCTTATCATCTTCATATTTACTTAATAACTTAGTAGAAATGGGAAGCAAAAGCAGATATTCAAGAACATGCTCATTGCGAGCTTATTGCACAGATTTGTGAGCCGCTATTTCCAGATTGCACCAAGGGATCAGATGATGCTTGGCCAAGTGGGATAGGAATCGAAAGGAGGATTCCTCCATATCAGGACAGTTTTGGCCATGTCCCGAGGTAAACTTAGCTAAAAGTAACCAGACAGTTGGATAAGGCTGGCTGGCTAGGTCTGGCTAGATTTAGCCTAAAACGACCATACAACGTTTAAAGTTGATCGGATGGGTCACGTTTTCTTCCTAGGTCGACCTTCATGGCTTTGGGCTCTTTTAATTCACCTTAGACCTATTTATACTTTATTGATAACTCCCCCCAATTCTTTGTTTGCTCGCAAGTGATTGGAGTGCTCCAGTCTTAATATCTCACGGTTGTATGTTTTAGTATCCTTTGGTCTCCAAGCGAAGGTTATGCTATGTATGGGCATCAATTTTTTATTTTTTTAAAGTAATTCTTCTTTAATGTGACTGATTTGATGTAGATTTGAGGTCAACCGAATTGATGTTGAGCTAAGGTTAAGTTGATGTCGAGTTGAGTTCGACTGAGTTTGAGCTTTGTTGAGAAAAAGGATTCTGAATGAGGCTTCTAAGCTTTATTTACTTCCAAAAAGTCTTTCTTGATATTCATTAAGTGAGATTATCGTAAAGAACCCCAAGAAAATGTTGAGTGACTAAGGGTTGATCTTATATCGTGTTAAAATCAAGTGAGGCTAAGCGACGTTTCAGTAACATCGAGTTGAGATCCTATTGTTTTCTATCTAGATGATTTCTGATTGGTCTCGAGTGTCATTCCTTACATTGAGAGATCTTTAATGGCATTTGTTGGACAAATTCTCCCTTGATTATATCCTTTTTTATCAGGGTTACTTATTCGCATTGGATTATCTAGTTGTATATCTGTGGAACAAAATTTTTGATCCCTTCGAGAGAGCCCAAAAATCTTACTTTAGGCGATTAGAGGGACCAAGATCAAGCTAATTCACCCATTGGTATTTTCATATCATCGATACATGACAACTCTTCCTAACTTATCCTAAATCATAACAATCTAAATTTTTTATCGAGGCATTGACTTTGTTGTAGTGTGGGAATAACCGCCATTTGCTTATCTTCATTTTTAGGGGTATGGGTGGCCCTCCTCCGTTGTAATATAAGCGTCATTTTTCATTTTTAACCAAACTAAATTTACTAAACTATTGTTATTAAGTAAAAAATTTGGATATGTTATAGTTTTGTTTGTATTTTGTATCCTCTCACGTCTTGTTGCTTAGTATGCATGTTACTTCGCCTACTTTCTAGAAAGAGTGAGGTTTCAAAGCCGGGCTCACATGCTTCGGGGTAGAGCATTGGTTTTTTATTTTTCCATATGTATTTTTAGCGTAGTAATTTCACCCATTGCTTCCTTCTTTTATGTAAGCTTGCCATTATTCTACCAATTTATCGATTTATGTATAATTCAAGTTATCGATCTATCTTATATCAATGTTGGCCAGACAATGGGTTGTGATATGAACTTGTATAGAATAGGGTATTTCTTTCTATTGTGGTTGAGAAGTCATGCTAATTATTCTCCATGTGACGTAACGAAAGCTTAGTTTTGAAAAATTTAAACAAAAGATATGCTTCTATTGACCATAATAAATTAGGTGCAATGATTATCAAGACGAGTTAGAAAATAATAAAATTTAAAAGTAAGGGTTAAGAGGTATCATTTTAAATTTTCATAAGCTTGCCCATCTGCACATCTTAATTGACACCTTCAACGGTGTCATTTCTTCAAGCATGGTATGTTGCACATTGAAAATTTATATTAGAATAAAAGGTTGGGCGTATGACGATCACGAAAGAGAGATGTTTCATGGCTGAGCTTAATATCATATTTGCAAGTGATCCCGTGTTCACCAAAATTTGTCTAGCTTTACCTCCCATAATTCCATTTGTGATCATCGTGTGAAAAAAGATCATTGGTGGTAAAGAAGATGGCCTCGAGATCCTTTTTCGTAAAGGAGATGTTTGAGGTGGATCTGCCGAGGACGCGTTCTTTAATCAGGTTAACCTGTGATGTGTTGATGGCATGAGTGAACCCCCTAGATGTAGCGTTTGTTGAAGCTATGTACGTAACCCATTCAGCTGGTGCCTTCATAGAAAGCTGGGATATAGTTTCTAAGCTTATCAATTTTATCATGGTCTCCCTTAGGACAACTCTCGGGTTGGTCCAACTTATCTCCTTCTTGATTACCTTAGCCTTGGGAGCCCTGGGCGCGTTTCGAGGGATATGTGTTCGCTTTTGCTAGCGTCTGTCAAGTTTCTTGACGAACTCCCTCATATGCGCTCTCTCTCTCTCTCCCGGTCAGTTGTTGGATTCATATTTTTAGCACTCGATATTCTTATATGGTATGCTCGTGGTCTCTGTGATATTCACATTGTTTGCTGATATTTAATGTTTTTGGTTGTATGGAAATCTTTCTCGGATGGGCTAGAAGGTCGATGTTTATGTTCTGGTTGTGAAGGTAGGTATTATACATGGTTGACAACCGATGGTTTGCCTATTTTTCAGGGTGGGAATGATGCCACAAAGGTCTATGCATTGGGGCCTTTTGGGAAATGTCATCGTGTTTGCTTTTTTATAAGCATTTTCTCTGTTGTGCCCATTCTGTAGCTCAGGGTATAATGTTAGCCATGATGAGCAGCTCCGCCTTGGTACTCTTATTGAAACCTTAAGAAATCCTTCGAAGAATAAGGATCTAGCTTGTGTGAATATTTCTCTAGAGTTCTCCCGAGTGGTAAAATAAAAAACTTTTGCATCTTCTCATATCTTTCCTCTAAGTTGGGTAATATTTCAAATCCGATGATATTGTGGCCCAAAGTTAGCCTAAGTGCACCACAGTCACTTACACTTTTGGTAACTCCATATTTAACTAATGAGTATATTGTGTGCGATCAGTTGTGAAACATCTCTTTTTTCAATATGTCGTGTATGTCCAACCATTAAGTCATCATTGTTCTTGTGCCAGTGGCTTCTATAGGTTGAGCATTGGCATCATCTGATAGTTTCAGCTCATTGTTAGCTGCACGTTCTGTCGAGGGTTAACCACCCTCCAAATTTCTATTTGTAAACCAAACGCATGGTATTTTGGATCTTCCTTCGCAGGCCCACACCACTTCTTCTTTAGGGGAATATTTAGATGACTCTTTTCTTAACTTGAATTCATCACAATATACACTACAGGGTCAAACGTTTCTTCTAGGCATGCTTCCTCTAACTTCTTCATTGTGTCAAGTTCCAATTGTTACTCTTAGGGATAGTCCCCAACGAGGGGGATTCCATCATTAGATGATTGGTGAATTTATGTTCCAGCCAGCATGTCCATGTCTCTAGGAATTTTTCACCATGTCTAGAGGAAAGTTTGGCCAAGTTATGCGAGTCTTTCTTAGTTTATCATAAATTATCCCATGGTATCCCCTTATAACCCCACTTTGTCTCCAACATCATATTTCATACGTTTCTTCTAAGTTGATGGTGTTGCCTTAAAGTAAAGCAACCACGTTGTCCCAGGACGAGGTTGTGAAGGGGGAGTTGAACCAAGAAATATGAATTATATCGTCTTCTTCTCCTAATGTAGTGTTACCGGAGATTATAAGATGATATGATGGCATGTTTGACGCTACCCATAATGTTGGATCCATCTCCTAGCATCTTATTCCACATAAATTAATATTTGGATTTGATATTGATTTGAGTTTAGATTTTGATTTGTATTTGGATTTGATATTAATTTGAATTTTATTTGAGTTTGAATTTGAGTATGGACTTCGATTTGACTTGTTTCCGATTTGGATTTGATTTTGGTATTTTATTCGGATTTTGATTGTGATTTTGATAGAGATTTTTAATTGGACGTGGTCTTATTATGATTTTAGATTTGGGTTTCGATTAAGATTTTGATCTGATTTTTTTATTTGGATTTGGTATCTATTGATTTTTTTTTTATTTTTTTTATTAGATATTGTGGATCATATTGCGAATATGATAGGAATATGTGATTTTTTATAGTCTACTAGTATAAAACTAAATGAGAAGAACTTTGTTATATCTAAATTGGCATATCATTCATGTATGTCTTCGTCTTCCACCTCAGTTATTGATTCATCATTGTGGATTTTAGATTCAGGTGTGTCTCATCATATGTCACCTCACATGTCAAACTTTGTTTCGTTGTCTTATGTTTCACTCATATTTTTTTGTATGCTAGAGCTACAAGAATGCCAGTATCGTGTTTGAATCATTCATGTCTCAGTTTTATCTTTGGCATATTACTGCCTTTGGTGTTAACTTGTATTTGTTTCGTTTGAATCATTCATGTCTCAGTTTTATCTTTGGCATTCTTGTCTAGGATATGCATTTGTATCGTGTTTGAAAGTTTTAGTCTTTACACGTGCTTTAGGTTAGTTAAATACTTGTGATATCTCGGATTGTAGTCGTTATAAACTGGCAAAATTTTCTACATTACCATTTAATCAAAGTGTCACATCTTTTATTGCTCCTTTTGATATTATGCATCTTGATATATGGGTTTCATCTCCTATCTCCATAAAAGATAGTTCGTAATATTATATATCTTTTAGTGATGATGATACTCGATACACATGGATTTATCTTATGAAATAAATGTCAGATTTCCTTCGAGTTTATAAAGAATTTAGAGCACTGGTTGACACCCAACATTATGATGTGATAAAATATTTTAGGTGTGACTTAGGGGGTAAATATACATCCAATAATTTCAAACATTTACTTGTATCTAATGGTACCATACATCAATCATCTTGTATAGATCTTTCTCAGGAAAATGGGGTTGCGGAAAAAAAACATCGTCACCTTGTTGAGATTGCTTGTTCTTTTCTATTATCAGTTGAAGTTCTTACTGTTTTTTTATGAGAAGCAATTCTGATTGTTGTTTATGTGATTAATTGAATTCTCACTGCTCACAATACACTGATGTCTCCCTTTCAGAAGTTATACGGACAATTTCCAGATTATTCTTCCTTACGAGTGTTTGGATGTGCATGTTTTGTCATTCGTCCTCATGTTGAACCCAACAAATTGGGTCCTAAAACAGCTATATATGATTTTCTAGGCTATGGTGTTACATAGAAAGGTTACGTTTTTATGATCCCATAATTCATAAGCTATATGTATCTTGTCATGTCACATTTCTTGAGCATATCCCGTTTTATTCGATTCTGAAAAAATCACATGATGTAACAAAGACATACCTTCATACTATTGATCATTTTGAAACTGAGAGTGATACATCTTATGGCATTTATATACCAACTCAAGAGACATCTACAATGGTTGATACCATTTCTTCTCCACCAATTTCTGAGCCATCTAATCCCTCTTGTAGAACATTAGATCATCGACCTCTTATGAGATCTACTCGTACAAGTAAGTCTACCAAACTACCAAAATTTTCCTATTCTTCTTACTTACCTTCTTTTTCTTCTTTCACAGCAAACATACATGATTTATATGAAATTTGGTCAGCTAAAGAAGCTATTTGTGATCCTTGTTGGGAAAATGCTATAGTTGAAGAGCTTACTGCTCTTTATCAGACTCATATATGTGATATAGTTGAACCTCCATCTAGTAAGCATATAATCGGTTCTCGTAGGGTTTTTAAATTTAAAAAAAAAATATTATGGATCCGTTGAAAGATATAAGAATCATCTTGTAGCAAAAGACTATTCACATAAGTATGATATGGATTATAAGGAGACTATTGCCCCGGTGACAAAAATGATGATAGTTCGTACTCTTATTGCAGTTTCATCGGTTCGCCAGTAGAAGATCTTCTAATTGGATGTTACAAAATGCATTTCTAAATGGTGATCTTCATGAGAAAGTTTACATGACTCATCCTCCAGGTGTTGCTCACAAACCAGGCAAAGTCTTCGACTTAGGAAAGCTTTATATGGCCTCAAATAAGCTCCTCATGTTGGTTGAGGAAATTTCTATGGTTATTACTTCACTTGGTTTTCTTGCTAGTAATCATGATTCAGCCTTATTTATCAGATTTACGAGTGCAAGACGAAATATTTATCCTTATATATAGATGATATGATCATTATAGGTGATGATATTGATGGCATTGAGGCACAAAAATATGATTTGGCTTAACGTTTTGGGATGAAGGACTAGGGACTATTATGTTATTTTTTTAGGTATTGAGGTGACTAACTCTCCAAAAGGTTATATAATCTCTCATACAAAATATATATCTGATTTATTTGAGCGAGCGCGACTATCTGATAATAGGACGGTAGATACATCTCTTGAAACCAATGCTCGGTATTCTCCAACTGATGGTGTTCCATTGTCATACCCAACTCTATATCGTACTCTCGTAGGGAGTTTGGTCTATGTTACAGTTACTCGACCAGATATAGCTTATGTTGTTTATGTGGTTAACCAGTTTGTTACTATTCTTACTTCTATCCATCAGGGAGCTGTTCTTTAAATATTGATATATCTTGATGGCACTCAATTCCAGAGTATTTTATTTCTTTCGACCTCTTCACTTGAATTGCGTGCCTATAGTGATGCTGATTGGGATAATGATCCTCATGACCACAAATCTAAAACTGGTTTTTGTATTTTCCATGGAGATTCGTTAATCTCATGGAAAAATAAAAAAAAACAAGATGTTGTATCTAGATTGTCTACTGAATTTGAGTATCGTGCTATGACATTGACCACGTATGAGATTTTTTGGATACGATGACTTCTTGCATATATGGGGGCTAACATTACTAAACCCACTTCCTTACATTTTGATAACAAAATTGTCATGCAGATAGCAAAGAACTCTATTTCTAATGAGAGGACGAAACACATTAAGATAGATTGTCACTTCATTCGCATCATCTTTAGATTGTTACAATCTCGCTTCCATTGGCACCATCTCGCTTCCATATATTCCAGGAACTTTGCAAATTGCTGATATTTTCACGAAAGCTCAGTCAACAGTGCGGTTTCGTTTTCTTTGCGACAAACTCTTAATGTTTATAATTGTTGCATTGCGAATTTCACAGAGGGTAGTTGCACACTACAAATAGAGACACAAAGTTTGGAACCCGTTAAATCTACTCACTTTTTCTCTTAGATAAAATGAAAATAGTCCGATATGTTTTATTTGCTACGCCGGAGGAAACTGCTGTCGAACGTCGATATTCTCTAAAAATACCAATAAAACTACACCGATTATCTTTTGCTTCATAGTTTATAACTCCGGTTTAGTTGCAAGTGGTTCCACCTATGAAGTAAGTTCGTTTTTTTACTCTGATGAGCCTTATGAGCAGCATGTTCTAAAGGTTCCGTGACATCAGCTTGCTATCAACTTTCTTACTCCTAAATCTATCTTGTGATTTTTCTGAGGGTTATTTTCCTTCATAGAATTGTGAACCCTATATTTCTTTAGTTTATTACCAGAGCCTCTGCCAAACCGGTCAATTTGATGAATTGGTTGATCTAAGCTGCATCTCTCAACTTATTAATAGACTTCGGCAACTTACTGTATTTATCATGGTTTTACAAGTATAATCAAAATGTTTTATATAAAATTAAATGTTTACTAGAGCCAAACTAATTTGTGTCTCTTTTACAAATATGAATATTTTATCTTTTAAGAGTGTTTAACATTCTTTTTAATAAAAAAATTTGAATTTCCTCATAGATGAGAGCACGAAGCAAGCTTTGAAGTTTAATATGGCTCAATTGCAGTCTCAGTCAAGGTATGTACACTGTCTTTGAATTTAAATTGGTTTGAGTAGGTTCATTGAGTAATCAAAGATATCGATTGTGCGCACTTTAAAATCTAAGTGGTCGAGTACATGTAACATATTACATGACAATACCATAAACTTTGTATCCAAGAGTGCACATCAATTCTTCTGGTTGTCTAAGTTTGTTTCCATTACCCTCTAACTTGGATAAACATGGAAAAACTTATCTTATTTCGAAAAAAATTGTTTAATTCCCCCTGAAGCAGGAAAACTCACAGTATTTCGATACACATTCCTTTAACACCTTGCTCACTGTTTTCAGGTGCAATGTTTGATAAATATCCTCTGTTAATAAGTTGACGTGCGACTTCTTTTTGTAGAATTCTTCTTTTTTGTGCTCTTATATATAAATCCGGAACTGGAAATCTCAATATTTCTACCGGTTACTCGAGAGGTTATTCTCGGCGTTGTATTGTAGCTCCGGACGTGGGTGTAAAATAATTTTAAAAAAGAAGTTCAAGCTATAATTGGTCAATATTAATAAGTTATTATTTTGGATTCGATGGCAATTCATATTGGTCAATATTTGAAATTTATTATTATGGATACGTTGGATCTTCCAACATCTATTGGTCTGCATGAAATATTTGTTATTTTGGATTAAATGGATCTTCCAATACTAGTTGGTCAATATTAGATATTCGTTATTTTTATATCACGAATGACCATCTCCAACATTATTGGTCTATTCGGTTTTGATGTATATTCCAACACTAGTTGGTCCATTAGATACTTATTACTTATAATTCTCAGGTTCAGTTCCAATATCTCACGCTTAAAGATTCCAACACTAGTTGTTTATGTGTGGCTGATATTTTAATTTTCTTTTTTTATCTCTCTTTTAGTTGCATGTCCCTTGGCTATGACATTTGATGTTTTGCATATAAAGTTAGGAACATATAAAATTTGAAACAGCGCCTAGACTAGTCCTCCATCAGAATTCTTAGTAATGACTAAGCGGTTACAAAAAAATTAGCATTGATAAAATCTGAATACAAACAAAAAGTGGTAGTCTGGGGAGAGGTATAAATAAAATCAGAAGCATCAAAACTAGTCTTCCCTCGTAATTTTTTGCAATGACTAATGGGGCTGCTGATCATGGCATGATTTATTCGACTCGCAAGTCAAACCGGTGGAATATTGAACAAATATTTATTTTGTAATATAAACCCAACAATGTGTAACATTGAGGGTGTCTTGTGTAATAAAAATGCGTTTTTACTTAGTAAGTTAGTGGGGTGGATTAGCCTCGGACGGACTAATTGTCTAGTTCCAAGGGCCCAACAGGCCAAAAGGCCCACCAATCATAGAAAGATCGATGTAATCTTGTCAAGGTCAACCAAAGCGATAACCTGGCTGAACAGAGGCCATATGGAAAGACCGAGGCCTCTCAAGGAAGAATTGTAAATCGTCGATGCTCACTTGGTTACAGCTCTTCAAAACGGACAATAAAGAGTCTTAAAGAGAGTCAAGAAATATTAAGAACTGCTCTTCAAAATCGCCATAAATATAGGTCCACGGTCATAATTAGTGGAGTTATGTACTTAGTAAAAGAGAGAGAAAACACCTAATAAATTGTATAAATAGGATTACGATTATATAAAAGACTTTTTTTTTTCTTTTTAGATAAATAAATTACTACTTGGCAGATAGAGATTTCCCTCTTAACAAATTTGACGTCGTCTGTTTGAAAATCGTAAGGAAAACACACACAAGCTTTGAACCAATGGTAGTAACACAATCCGGGATTGAAAGGGAGATCTCAGAGTGAAACACTGTAGTAGAAAAACGAACACCGGTATCAAATCATAATCCACAGGAATACTCAGGTTCCAACCTCCGATGCGGTCTACCTAGAAACTTATAATATGAATATCACTGAAACACAAGCTAAGGGTGGTCAACGCCCTACCGCGATCAGCCCAGAAATCGTTATGTTAACGGAATTCGGTGTAACAGAGCATATAGATCCCATTATTTAGGCCAATGACCTCGCGGAAGTCTCCACAGTTTAACGGTTGGAATAACATATCAAGAATATGCAACAATCATAACAAAGAACCGCCCACGACCAAGAATTCAACGACCATGCGGCCAAAGCGACCTAGGTAGAGATGAATGATGCACTAGATGCATTAATAGCTAAGGTGCGGAGAGGCGGTCGAGGGAGGCAGCGCTCATGTGTATAGTTCAGTCGAGTACAACGAGGAGACAAATCTTCCAAGCGCGAGCAGCATGTCGAAGAAAAGGGCGAGAGTACATGCAAAAAAACGGTCCAAAGAACAGGAACTGCACCGTCGGATCAGACAAGTTGTGTCTGTAAAGGCCAAGGAAAATGAAATCCAGCAATACGACTAAGTCCGCCCAAAAATGGTCGCTTATGTGCTCAAGGAATCCTCGTTCATGGAGAAGATCCTCGAAGCTGAGCTCTCCAAAAATTGTGATTCATTCCACATGGAAGCCTACGATGGCACACGAAACCCGGAAAGGAACTTGAAGAATTTTAGTAATATGATGATGGCCTTCAATCCACATAATGACATACTTTTTCGTGCCCTCCCCATGACTTAAAGGTAATGCAATTGACTGGTTTAACGACTTACCTAAAGGATCTATACATACTTTTTCAGACCTCTAAGACACTTTTATATACACTTTTGTTTGCAATAAAGAGTCTCGATGTGATAGAGACTTCATCATGGACCTTTATCAAAGAAGGGGTGATGTATTAAAAAGCTACGTCAAGTTTTTTGTCCATTCCATGAACATTTTGCCAGATTTGGAGGAGTCTATGGCCGTCGCTTCACTTTAGAGAGGTTTCGACCAGAAGAGGCAGCTATACGCTAACTTAGCTTGTTTTTAGTTCATCCGGATCAACGATGCCATAAAAGGGGACTCCCTAGACCGATTTGTACCAGACTCCAAAGGAGGATCATACGATAGATAAGGATGAAAGAAGGGCCTCACCGCGACGGGGCGCGGGGCGCAAGTAACCGCTGGATGACCTCGTACTAGAATTCAACTTGGTGTTTTACTTCACTAACCGAGACTATCTCGGTCATCTACAATAGAACTTGGGGTATGACATGATATCTCCCTCCTTGTACTATGAGCACCCTTGGCCACAGGTTTTCGATCAAGCATTTATATTATTATCACAATGACCACGACCATCCGACGGATGAGTGCTAGAAATTGAAGAGGAGATCCAAAGAGTCATTGACAGTGGCGAGCTCGTACAATTTTTAAGCAGCAAAAATATCACCGCCAGAACGGAAAAAAAAAAGATTCACCCAGAAAATGACAAGGGTTGTTTGGAATACAAGAGGGTTGAGAAAGAAAAGCACCAATGGTTGTTTACGATTTCAAGGGGGAATCTTAAATGGTGACAACCAGCAGTCCAGGAAGAAGGCTAAGGCTGACCATGGAGTGCACATGGTCGATGGCTCTTCCTACGATAACTACCCTGACCCAGTAGCCGACCTCACTTTCAACACTGATGATTTGTGAGAGATTATTACACCCCACGAGGATGTTTTGATAGTCAACCTAGACATGGGAGAAGTTATGGTTACTAGGGTCTTATTCGATGGAGCTAGCGCGTCCAACATCATCTTCAAAGAAAGTTGTAGTCAAATGTTGGAGGTACCTACATATAAATCCACATAGCATACTTTGGTCAGATATGAGGGAAACTTATCCCAATGTGTTGGCGAGGTCAAACTTATGATTCCTAACGCCCCTAAATCTCACCGCGTCATTACTAGAAGACCATTGCTGCATCAGATGGAGGCTAATCCTTGCACCTTTAGAAAATGCATTAAGTATCCTATTGGGAACTCAATCGGTAACATAAAAGGGAGCCAATGAACTGCTAGAACTTGTTATGTAGTGGATGTCAACCCCACCAAATCTATACGGTAGCAACTAACCAACAAGAGGGAGTGGTACCAAGAAACCAATAGCACCCATTCGCCCGACCAGATGAATGATACCAGAGAGAGTGAACGACCAGACGATGCTCCTAGAGACACAAATGACTAATAGTTAATAATTTAGATGTCTTTTTTAGAAGTTTTTTTACAAGTTTATTATAGAAAATTTTGAATATTTTTTCATAGAGTGCTAGCGATGTGTCGAGGTAGACCCCTTGTTACTTTTTCATGAGGTAGAAATAAATAAAAGCGTTAAACCTGTGAGACAAAAACATTGATCATTCTTAATAGAAAAGCAAGAAGTCATTAGCAGTGAAGTAGATAAGTTGTTTGGGCTCATGCATATACACCAAGCCCGATATCCGATTTGGGTGTCAAACACAATGTTGGTCAAAAAGAAAGGAGGGCAGTACGTATGTGTGTCGACTTCACCAACCTGAGTGAAGCATTACCTAAATATATCTTCCCGTTACCACATATCAATCTGTTAGTGGATTTGGCTTTAAGCTGCGAGTAGTTATTGTTCATGGATGCATAATCATGTTATAATCGATTCGTTTGCACCGAAAGGATGAGAAGCATACCATATTCTAGACTGAAAAGGGGCTATATTGTTATAACATCATGCCTTCCGAGTTGAAGAATGCAGACTTTACATATCAATGCCTCGTCAACCACGTCTTCAAAGATCAACTAAGGCACCACATGGAATCATATATCAATGATATAATCGTCTAAACCAATATAGTCGAGCAACAGTTGGAAGTACTCGAACAATATTTTTATCGTTTTACATAAGTTTCATCTCAAGATTAATCTAGTGAAATGTTCATTTGAGAATCATAGTAGTAACTATCCGGGTTATGTTGTCATCAAAATGGGAATTGAAGTGGATCATGTTCGTCTAAAAGGCATTGATCCACATAGAGCCCCCAATTAAATTTTTAAAGAAGTTCAATGTCTAACAGAGTGCCTTGTAGCACTATCTCATTTCATATCGTGGGCTTCAGATAAAACTCACCATTTCTTCGAGGTACTTTGGGGCGCAAAAAGTTTTCGTGGAACGAGAAGTATAATAATGCGTTTGTGGCACTCAAAAAGTATCTCAATTTGCCAGAAATCTTATCTGCTCCAGTGCCATGTGAGCTCTTATTCCTATATCTCATGGTTTCTCCTTATCAGCTAGTGGCGTACTAGTTTAGGAACCAAAAGGCATCCAACAGACAACATATTACACCAGTTAAACTCTTATAGATGTAGAGACGCACTCCCAAGCAATCTGGAAAAATTGAAATTAGGACTCGTGGTTCTTGCTTGCAAGATGCGCCGTTACTTTCAAGGCCACACCATTATCGTACATACCTCATTTTCCCTGAAGTATATCTTGCAGAAGCTTGATATCTCCGGCTGCCAAACCAATTGATCTATCGAGCTGGAGGAGTATGCGATCAAGGGAGAAGTCATCGTTGACTTCATCACAGAATTCTTTATACCCCTCATTGAGTTTAGCTTGACTTTACCCTCTCCCCATGACACAACCATGAATGGGTATTCAAAATTGATGGGCTATCGAGTAATTCAGGCGGAGGTATCGGCATAGTGATGACACTACCGACTGGAGAAAAATTCAACAATTCATGTGTTTTAACTTCCCCGTGACAAACAATACGACAGAGTATGAGGCAGTCATTGGAGGTATGAGATGTGAAGCTCAGATACTAAGGATTCGTTCTGATTTGTAGTTGGTCATCAACCAAGCTAAAGGCACCTACGACACTAAAAATCAAGAGATTTGCATGCCTTGAGAGAATATGAGTCTAAGTTCCACACAGTCTATTATGAGCAGGTATCCTATCTTGATAACTCCATAAC
This sequence comes from Limnanthes douglasii subsp. nivea, assembly GCA_036936605.1. NCBI lineage: Eukaryota > Viridiplantae > Streptophyta > Magnoliopsida > Brassicales > Limnanthaceae > Limnanthes > Limnanthes douglasii. The sequence goes on along the minus strand of JAUPFV010000004.1, from coordinate 19,734,305 downwards.
TCATGCCTTGGCTAAAGCAGCGGCATCGAGAGAGCATCCACTTGTAATACTACATAACTGCCTCGCGGCAACCTTACTTACTCTACCTTCGTGAAGGTATCCTTCCATTAGATAAAGAAGCGGTTAAGGCGTTACAGTTGCACGCCATCAAGTAATACATACTGGATAATATTATCTACCAAAACATTACAACACGACCGGTGCTACGCTATTTAAGTCAAGAAGAAACTGCCACAATTTTACATGACTTACATACAGGAGATTCAGGAGCACATTATCGACACCGTAGCCTGTCCGACGATTTCCCGTGGCAGGTTATAACTAACATGAACTGGCAGCCGATACATAATGCATAATAAAACAATACCAGCCCTACTAATAATTCGCTAGCATTGACCACCTACCAAGCGAGCCGATGAGCTCTAATCTGATATCATGATATTTTGATAAATGAGGCATCGATTTAGTAATACCACTAGCAATGGAAATTGTGAAGCGCTAGTTTGTAGTTGTGGTTGTGGATCACTTTACCAAATGGTTTAGCCAAATCCATTTTCCCGTACCCGAGCCCAGGAGATATGTGACTTTGTACACCACCATATCCTCGCTCGGTTTGGTAACCCTTGTGTGCTGATGACAGACAATGGCCCTCAATTCCAAAATTCAGTCATCACGACGTTTTGTAAGAGTTATGATATCGACCACCATTTCTTCACTTCTTAATAACCACAAGTAAATGGGCAGGTAGAAGTAACCAACCAAACAATGTTGGATGGCATCAAAAAGAAACTTGAGGGTGCCAAAGTAAAGTGGTTTATAAACTATCTGAGGTGTTATGGGCTTACTACACCACTTCACGCACAACAACCGAACAGACTACCTTCACGCTTGTTTGTGGTATAGAGGTAGTGGTACTTGCAAAATTCATGATACGAAGCCATAGAGTCATCAATTACTTCGAGGTCCCAAATGAGGTTGATCGAGTTGTCAGCATCGATCTTACCAAAGAGCGTCGCGATCAAGAACGAGTGCGTACAGAGCTGTACAAAAGTCTGATGATTTGACGTTTCAATTCCCGATTGCAACCACGTACACTACAAGTCGGTGATCTCGTTATGAAGAAAACATTTCAAGGTTCAGGTAATAAACGTTTTTGGAAAGTTAGGCCCCAACTGGGAGGTTCCCTAACGCCTAGTTGATCTGGATGGTCACTCCCTCAAGCATCCTTGGAATATAAGTCATTCAAAGTTGTATCATCAAGCCATGTAATTTAACGATGCACTATTTTTCCCTTCTTATGGCGCGGAGGGATGTTTTAACGATATATCATACTGTATTTACTTCAATGAAATTTTATTTCTTTCGTTAATTTATGTGTTTGTTGCATGCTTCTCTCCCTCCTTATAAACTACGAATGGGTCACTGGCACGCCTACGGGCTACGCAAGGGGCCATACTATGCTCGGACCAATTGAGTGCAATAGTACGAACGGGCTAATTAGTCACGTCCACTGAGGCTACATAAGGGCCACATTGAGCCTAATGCCTTCTACTAGTATTAATAAGCAAACTTGTAATAAACCAAGCCTATAAAGGCCATGCAATAGACCGAATCAGTCACTTCCATGAATAATCTAATTGGGATGCCCTACTAGGGCTACATGATAGGCCACACGAAACCCGTTTTCTATAAGGACTCGCCAAGTCACCAAATGTTTAACAAACACATAGATATATATTCATATTAAGTATAATCATCCGTCAAATTTGATCGCTACCAAGAATATTGGGCAACAAAAATTAACACAAAAATTATTTCCATCATAAGTCAAGTGGCAAACAAAAAAAATTAGTTGTTTAACTTTACAATATATAATATCAGGCATCAGGAAATAGAGGAGTGGTCCCTACTTCCAGCACGTCAGTTGCAATAATAGCATCAACGGATACCTCGGTTAACATTGTCTTTGTTTCTACTATTTCCAACTTGGAGGTACTCACTTCTAGCTTCTTCAATGCAGGGTCTGCAGTAGCTACGACAGTGCCCTCCAACGATAGCTACTCACCCAGTGGAGAAAATTTCTCAAATGACCCCAATGTCATCCCGGGGTTCAACTTCAACAATTTTGGAATAGTTTATCGCTGGTTATTTTCCATCATTCAATCGCCACCTTCATAACTTGGCTCTCCCGATCTTTTAAATCATGTTTGGCTTTCTTGAGCAGCTCCCATATTTGTTGATCCTTCTCTGCTTTCATTTCTAGTATGGACACTTCAAATAGGCATTCTCCAAAGTAAGTGTAGCTATTTTCTCAGACTACTCTTCTATTATCTTGCCTTGAGCCTATTTTGGATCAGCAAGCCAGAACTCTGAGATATTAGCACATAATTTTTCTTTTTCAAGTCATTGTTTTGTGCCCCCAGAAAGGCATGACCACTAATCAACTCTAGACGTTTCTTACGACAGGCATCACGTGCATTGGCAACTACGGACAATTCGTACGTCATCTTTTTTGGGTACCTCTTTTTGGGGGCTTATGTTAAAAGAAGAGGAGGTAATAGGCCTGACAATACTCACCGGGTTGGTCCAAGTAATGTTGCTCCGGAGGGAGCCATGGTTATAATCGAAAGGTTTGATGTGGAATCTGAATACTTGGATCCTGATCCAACTCGAAATAGAGTGGTTGCCATTGAGGAATGTTCTAGGATGGTCTCCGGGCTCATCAAGTGTTTTGAGTCACTTACAATTTTCGGAGGAGATACTATGACAGCTCATACTGCTTCTTCGAGGAAGAGGCACGTTCATACTTTAGCTACCCAGCTAGGATGTATGCAGTGGCTTCGACATTCCACCAATGTTTGAAATATGTTGTATAAGGACAGGTGGGAGTTGTCTGAAGCAGTCAAAAAGTTGCAAGAGAATGTTATGCTACAGCCCTGGCTCCCCGGACATTGGGGGCAGTTCGTATCAATGAGCAATAGCAATTTGAGGGGCTTTCTGGGGGTGAGGTGAAATTGATGACCCCAGAGAGACCCCTAGAGTATTAATACCAGTCGAAGAGGTTGAAACACATTGTTTAGAAGAAGGGAATAGTGTCAAGATAGGGTCCAGAATGCCACCCGATCTGAAAAAAGAGATGCTAAAGTTTTTGAAAATCCATCAGCATGTTTTTTCTTGGTGCAATGCTGATGTTACTGGGGTTCCATCAGATGTTATATCACACCACCTATCTGTCCGGAAAGATGTAGCACCAGTGGTTCAAAAGAGAAGGGCTTTTTCCAAGGAAAAGACTGATGTTATTGTACAAGAGGTTGACAGGCTCACAAAGATGGGGCCTATCCAGGAGTCTTAATATCCTTTGTGTACTGCCAATCCGGTCCTGCTGAAAAAGAAAAATGGCAAGTGGCGTATGTGCATTGACTTCACAGACCTTAATAGGGCTTGCCCAAAAGATCTGTATCCAGTTCCCCGGATTGACCAGCTAGTAGACTCCACCTCTGGGAATAAGCTGTTATCCTTTATGGATGCTTTCTCCGGATACAATCAGATCCAAGTAGATCCGAAGGATCAAGAGCATACCACATTTGTCACTGACAGGGGTCTTCATTGCTACAAGGTAATGTCGTTTGGATTGAAAAATGTTGGGGTTACTTATCAGAGATTGGTGAATAAAGCCTTTGCTGATCAGATCGGAAGGAATATGGAAGAATACATCGATTACATGATGGTGAAAAGTGTGGATGAGCAATTGCACTTGGCAGACCTCCAAGAAACTTTTACCAACTTGGTAAAGGTGAATTTGAAGTTAAATCCAGAAAAATGTGTGTTCGGAGTGCAATCCGGGAAGTTCCTAGGTTATATAATAAGTGAGCAAGGGATACAGCCCGATCCGGACCAGCTTAATGCTCTATTTCAAATGGAGCCTCCTCGGAATATTAAAGAAGTACAACGATTAACGGGGAGGTTAGCTGCTTTAAACAGATTTATCTCAAGGTCTTCGGACAGATGCGCCCCGTTTTTTCAAACCTTGAAGGGTGCGAAGGGATTTGATTGGACCTCATAGTGTGATGAGGCTTTCAATGAAATCAAGAAGCATATGTCCTCTCCCAAAACCTTATTTAAACCAGTTGATGGAGAGACACTCTTCGTATATTTGGCAGTTTCAAGTTGTGCCATCAGTGTTGTGTTAGTGAGAGAAGTAGATAATTACCCCCATCCAGTGTACTACATCAGCAAAAGCTTGATAGATGCAGAAAGACGTTATTTGAAACTTGAAAAATTAGCATTGGCCCTGGTGATAGCTGCAAGAAAGATGAGGCCTTATTTCCAGGCTCATCATATTATCGTTCGAACGTCTTTTCCTTTGAAGAATGTTCTTCAAAAGGCAGACATTTCAAGTAGGATGACTAAGTGGTCGGTAGAATTGGGGGATTTTGATATAGATTTTGCTCCCCGAACAGCAGTCAAAGCCCAAGTTGTGGCTGATTTTTTAGTTAAATTCCACTTGGATAGAGATTTAGAGCAGACTACTGAGGTGAAAGACAAAAAGGTTTGGGTCGTCCGTACGGATGGTGGATCCAGCACTATGGGATGTGGTGCAGGGGTGTGCTTGACTCCTCCATATGGTGACAAAATGTACCAGGCTATATGCTTTGCTTTCAGGGCTTCCAATAATGAGTCCGAGTACGAGGCAACTATAGCTGGTTTAAAGTTAGCTTTTATTTGTGGGGCTAAGAGGGTCAAGCTATTGCGTGACTCCCAGCTTCTTATCCACCATTTCCAAGGTCAATCTGAGGCTAAAAAAGAGCAGCTAGTGAAGTATTTACTTCTTCTTAAAAATGAAGCACTCAAGTTTAAAAGCATTATTTATGAACATATACCCCGGACAGAAAATGAGTTGGTAGATTCATTGGCAACCATAGCATACACAGAGTCGTATCCATGGATCCATGTGCTGGAGAGCCCCTCCATTCAACTTAATATGAGAAAAGAAGAAGAATTTTTTGAAGTACAGGTGAAACAACTTCAGGATTGGAGATTTCCTCTCCTGCAATACCTCTCTGATGGCATCGTGCCTCCGGATAAGTCACTGGCAAGAAAACTTAAACACAAGGCTCGTGGTTTTATCATACTGAGAGACATTCTGTATAAAAAGTCTTACAGTAAACCTCTTATGCGCTGTTTGGGGGATGATGAATCTCAAGTAGTCCTCTCCGAGTTGCATGATGGCGAGGGATCAGCTCATTGTGGATTCAGGGCTCTAACAAGGAGAGTTTTACTGGCTGGCTACTATTGGCCATCTATCATGCAGGATGCTAAAGAGCCGGTGAGAAGGTGTGACCCATGCCAGAGATACAGCAATGAAATTCATGTCCCAGCCATTCCTTTAGATTCAATCTCTGAGCCTATACCTTTTTCTCGATGGGGGTTGGATTTAGTGGGGCCTCTCCCTATGGCGTCTGGAGGGCGCAAAACTATAATTGTTGCAATCGATTACTTTTCGAAGTGGATTGAAGCAGCCCCTATGGCAGGAACAACATCAAAAGCCGTTATAAAATTCATTTTATCCAACATTTGTTGCAGATTTGGTGTTCCACAAAAGATAACGACAGATAATGGGCCACAGTTCGACAATATGGAAATGGAGAGTTTTTGTGCCTCAAGGGGTATACAACATTGTTTCTCTTCACCTTTCCACCCACAAGAAAATGGTCAGGTTGAAGTGGCTAACAGAACTATACTGTCCGGTTTAAAGAAGAATTTGGAAAGGGCTGCTGGGAAGTGGCCTAGCTATTTACAAGAAGTTTTGTGGGCCTACCGGACAACACCTGGGGCTGCAACACAGGAGTCACCCTTTGCTTTGGTCTATGGGATGGATGCAATAGCTCCCATAGAAGAAACTCTCCCATTATTTCGTGTTCACAACTTCTCCGAATGCGCTAACGAAGTGGCAATCAGAAGTCAGCTCGACCTAGTAGAAGAAAGACGAGTTAAAGCGAACCTTAGAGCTGCACACTATCAGAGTTTGATGAGAAGCAGATTTGCTTCTAGAGTTAAAAGAGGAGATTTCCAGCCGGGGGACAGGGTATTGAGGAAAGTCTTCCTACACACTAAAGAGAAGCTGCTCGGAAAATTGGCCCCGACTTGGGAAGGACCTTATATGGTTGTTGAAAGGCTTAAACCTGGAACATATTGGCTAGAAGACAAGGATGGAAGAGTTCTGACCCACCCTTGGAATATCGAACATCTCCGGATGTACTTGGAGTAGCATTTGTGTAAATATTTACTTGTTTAAACATCCATGTAAATATTTGGGGGCATACTCTTTCCTACCCTGGTGGCGCGGGGAGGTTTTAATGAGGTGTCCAGGTTTTAAATAAAATTTGATGCCTTCTTAAAAAATTTCCGAAGTATTCTTACTTTATCTTTTGTCACACCATCTGGATTGAAATAAAAGAGTGATGACCACTTAAACATTCGTCATCGGATAATTTAAACACTCTCACTATGAAATAACTAAGGGCTATTTAAACACTAGCCACCAAGATTGAAACAGACTATGAAAGAATGTGAGAATTGTGCAAAACAAGGATATTCATTGAAATAACTTAAGTGCCTTAGCCTTCCAAGGACTTTCAAATTGTCAAGCAGAGTAAAAGATCTATCCGATCAGATACCGGATACACTTACAAAAAGAGTGCCTCGGCCTTCCAAGGATTTTAGTTTAGATAACATGAAAAGTAAAAAGTAATTCATAATTTAAGGCTGAGCCTTTAAAGATGGCTCAGCTTCATCTATCTTCTTCTTCCCCTTGGGATCATCTTTCTCTTTGTTTGGGCTCTCCCCGGTGTTCCCTTCGTCATCAGATGAGGATGCACTGGAGAAGCCATACCTGTCGCCTTCGGCCATTGTGTGATATGGGAGGTCTTCAGACTCTACGTGAAGCCATAAATCCCCCAGGTTTCTCTTCGAGAACTTCTCATGAAAGAGCAGGACCATGTCCGATCTCACCTTGGCATACATTTGCTCTTGAGTGTCTATCAGGTTGTTGGCATAAGCATCGATCTTGGCCTGGATTTTGGCCTCCTGCTCCCTTAGCAGATCAGCTTTCTCCCCTGCAGCTTGGGACACTGCGTTTTCAAGAGCAATCTTGTCACTGGTCAAGTTGTGGATAACTTGATCTTTGGCCTTGGTCTCCTCTTTTGAAGAGTTGAGGTCTTTCTCTAGTCCGGACAACTTCTCCCGGAGTTCCCTGATAGTGTCTTCTAGAGTGGCAATTTTTGTGGTACTCACCTCTTGGCTTTTCTTCAGCTCTTCGTTTTCTGCCTTTAGAATGGCAGCATTTGAAGTGGCAGTAAGAAAGCCATAGGACAGCCTCTCTTTGTCAGACTTGAGGTATTTGATAAGATCTGCCTGACTTTGAACTTGTTTCTCCAACGCAAGCATCGGCTGAACATTGCTTAATAAAGAGTGAGCTATAACATCCCTTTCACTTGAAACAGTAAAAGTCTTACCATTAAAAGTGAGGGTTTTTGAAGTGCTCTGAGGGAGATAAGGCCCAGAAAAATCATCTCTAGGGAGATTGATAAAGTACTCACCAAGCCCACCAAGACCAGTGATGTCTACCCCATCAATGGTAAGACCTCCCCCTTCGACCTGATCGGTTTGAAAGTCACCAGGTATCTCCTCTGCTTGTGTTGGGTCAGTGGGGTCAACTTGGGGTAGAGGCTCCGGAGGTCGGAGAGAAAGTTCATCACCCTTAGAGGTCTTTTTCTTCTTGGCCTCCATGTCTTTGCTTTCAGCTCCCGGTTTACGGTCTTTTTTGGAAGCCCTTTGAGGATTTGGGGAGTTAACTTCTTGCCTAACACTCTCCTGCTCTACCGCTTCCAAAAGAGCAGCATCAATCTGGCTTGGAGCTGGCCCCTCCGGATTTGTTAAAGCAGCTTCCTCCACCTCGGCAGGATCCGCTCCACCTACCACTTTCTTGCCTTTCTTCTTTTTGCCTTTTATTTTGCTCGGGGCCTTGGCCCGGCCTGGCAAGTAAAGTGTTCCATCCGGTTCGTGTGTTCTCTTGAGCACTACATCCGGAGAGGGTTGAGTGGTGAGCTCTTCCCAAGTTAAATCCCTCCAGCCAGTAGTATTCCAGAGGTGGGATCTTGCTAAGTTGCCCCCCGTGAAGGCATCGTGGAACCGGTTTCCCCACCGTTCAGCAGCCCAAGCATTGATCTTGGAGCAAGTAGTCTGCCCGGACTTTAGATAGTCATTGAAGTCCTTGGGCAATTCTGCTAAGAAGAAGACAAAGTCAATCAGTTTAAATAAATGTGATAAAAGAAGAAATAAAAATATGAAGTAGGAGACTTACGATCACTCCTCCATCTGCTGGTGAGGAGACTTGGGTTGACTCCAGCCTTGATCTTCTTCCCGTTCTCCCAAGCACCACTCACGAACAGGAATTGAGTCCTCCAATTCCTCTCTGACTCTAGCAGGTCATCAACAGCTTTGAACCATATTAAAGTGGTAGAAGGGGATGTGGTGGTTTCTGCAGAGACTGGCCACAGCAGCAAACTCCTCCATTGGGAGAGGAATCCCGGAGAACCTAGAAGCCATAATGCAGGCCATGAGGGTGTACCAAGCATTGGGGCTCAGTTGGCTCGGACAGAGCTTTATCAGATGAAAGTATCTGACAATTTCTGGGTCCAAGGGGAATTTGAGCCCCCAGTTAAACAGCTCCGTGAAGATGACTACCTCGCTCAATTTACAGTCCATGGGAGTTTTAGGGTTTATAGGGATTCTTATCTTCACGTTCTCCGGAATTTCCCACTTCGTACGCATCCGGCCTAGCTCCGCTGTATGGATGAAAGCGTAGTTAATCTTTTGCAGGGCAAGGAGGTACTTGACATTGACCTTGTGCAAACAAGGCCCCACCCTTCCTTCAAGACACTCCGGCAGATCCGGATGCCTCAAGCACAACTTTTCCTTGCCCTTATCCGTTTGGGCAACCACGACACCACTAGTCTGTCCAGAAGACTCAGACTCGAACGGATCCTCTTCAATAGAGTCCTCCATTATTTCCTCCATAATTGAGGAGGGGTTTTCAGTTGTAGTGGTGAGAGGGAGGTTTAGATTTGGCTCAGCCTCGCTTCCGGACTGCTGCGCTTCAGTGTTCTCTTGGCTTCTGGCCTCCGGTTGGGGCTCTAGTATAGATATTTCTCTTCAAGGGCTTGAGCCCCTGCCCTCCGGACCGGACAGTCTGTCCTTAAGAGCTCTAATGGGAACTTCTGACCCCGTACTACTGTCTTTGGCACCCGATTTCAAAGGGGTTCCCTTAGAAGCTTGACCCTTGACCAGCCGGCCTTTTCTTCGGTCAACTAATTTCTGAGGAGAGGTTTCAGCGTCTGACCCCATAGCTAAGAAAGGGGAGGGTTTTTTTAAGCTTGTAACTGTTGAACCTGGTTCAACGATGGGTTCCGACTCTTGAACCAAGGAGCCTAAGATAATAGGTGAAAGATTGGTGTGAAATAACTTCTTCGGTTTGATGCCCCTTATGGAGGAAGAACCTTGGTCTGATTCTGTGGGTGAAGTTGCTGGTTTGTCGCTGGGCGAAGCGGGTAAGCCTGCTGCAATGCGCCTTTCCCTTTCAACCTTTTGCGCCTTTTCTAATTCAGAGAGATTGAGCCACCCGCCTTTGATCAAAGCGTTCCTCGCTGTGAACATAAACGACCTGAGCAAGAGTTTGATTTTGAGAGAGAAAACTTTAAGGATTTGCAGAGTAAAAACAAGAGTGATGGTGAAACAGTATAAAGTATTTCAATTTATAGTAAATCTAAAAAAGGAGTTTGATTCCTAGGAGAATTCGAAAAGATTGGTAATGATTAAAAGACGGCGCTTATGTCACCCTCTTTAATGAAGAGGTTGCTTTTCGAAGAAGGTGGGTGCGAGATTCAAGGTGAAAAAATGGCTGAAACAACCAACCAGAAAGTAACACGTGTCCCATAAACTCTGGCGAAAAACTATTTGGATTCACAAAGTTTTATCAGTCCGGATAAAACCATAGCACAAGTCGAAAGACCTGTCCGGGAAAAGCTACCCCTGATATCGGACTATTTTTTCAAGTTTTTGACAAAGGCATTTGAACCAACACCTAAAAAGGGGCTCCTGATGAGTCTGAATACTGCTTCCTCTCCTGACAGGGACAGATCGGACCAAGGCCACCAGACCGGACAGGCCACTTCGAACACTTAGCCCATTGGACTGTTCGAACTATGACAAAAGTACTAAAAAACCTAAACACTTCTTGACTAAGCTACTTGCTCTCCTACTAAGAGCTCATGGGTCTTTAAACATGACCCGGGTCCATTGAACATGACCCCAAAACCCATAAATCCCAGATGTAAGGGTATAAATACCCAACCACCTGCATTAAATATGGGTAATGAAAATTAACTGCAACCAGGCTGCTTAATTCTCCCTCTACTCTCTACTCAAAATATTAAACACATACCAACCTTCACAAACTCTAAAACAGATTACCAAATTACCCTCAAACATAAATTAACCACACCAGCACCATAACTCATTTGTGTTGGGTAATCGCAATATGTCCCCCGCTGAAATGACTACTATGGAGAAATGAAAAGCAGAAAGCATGGTTTTTGGCTTAGCTAAACACAACACTGCTGATATTCTTTGCTTAAGACATGCTTATACCTCTGCCAAGAACTTCAAGCATAAGGTCATTGAAGCTAAAGCCAAACTGGAGAAAATAGTTACCTCCCTGCAAGAGACTGTGAAATGCAGCGATCAGAGGCTTGCAACTATATCCGAGAGCCACAAGTTAGTGCTGAACCAAAACAAAAATCTATTAAAGAGAAATGACGAGCTGCACTCGTAAAACGCAAACTTATTGGATAGGACTATCAGTCAGCCAAAAGGGTGGAGGAACAGGCAGACCGAATTGAAGCTTTAACTGCTTAGGTGAGAAAGTTGAGCAAACAAGTAAAAGAGGAATGTGCACAGGTCAAACAAGAGCGGCAACAGTGGCAAGCTAATGTAAAAGTAGTTGTTGAAGAAAAGGAAATGCAAGTATTTACCGTTTCCACATATATGATATCTAAGAAAAATAAGAATGCTATTGCAGAGCTAATGGCCTTGAATCCTGGCATGAACCTGGGATCCTTTGCCCATCTGGTCGAATCTTCTGCACCGAGCTCGAACTTAGCCCATCAGGCGAACATAGAAGCTAACACTTTTGTCGATCCTTCTTTGTTGTTTGTTGTTTTAAAGTTAAAACTCCTCGTATTGCTGCAACATTTGGGTTTATTTAATTGAAATATATTTGAATTGATGTATGATTTACCTTTTATGAGTTAGTTGTTACTATAAGCGTTCCTTGTGAATTGTGGAATATATGTTTGCTAAGCTTTCAAGAGATCCTTACAACCCCGAGCTCAGTATGGCTCATTCTGTGTCTTAGACAACTTGTACCATAATAGCATTTGCGTACCGAGGTCTCATGGACCCTATTTCCTATTCTGCTCAAACTTGGTCTTTGACCAATTTGTTAATATACCCAATACAAAGTATAGGCATAGTATAGCCGTTACGTAGCCCGTAGGCGTGGCCAATCAACCCATTCGTGTGTGTAGATACTTAGTCTGCACTCAGTATGGTCCGTTGTGTAGCCAAAGATGGCGTGGTCATTGACCCATTCGCTGGTTATAAGGATAAAACTTGCACAAACACACATTGGCGAAAGCATAACTTATATTGAAAAAACTGAAAGAGCTGTTCTTAGATGCCTCATTAATAAACCTCCCTGCGCCATCAGAGAGGAAAAAGAGCACATCATTACATCTTAAACATTATGGCGATACAAATTTACGTGATTAACATTCCAAGGAAGCTTGAGTGCTCGACCATCTTGATCTGCTAATCTGTACATGCCATGGTGCCCTGCTGAAATAACTCAGTATGGTCCTTCCCAAATTGGCCCTAGTTTGCCACCTGTTCCACTACCGGAGGCCTGAAACACCTTCTTCAAGGCTAAATCTCCTACCTTAAAAGAGCGCGGCTTCAGAGATCATTAAAGCGTCCCCTCATAAGACTTCGATAGTGCTCTGCTCGGACTCTTGCTTGATCTTGTCGCTCGTCTAACAGATCTAGGGACGTTGATCTAGCTACAAGATTTGCCTCTTCTTCGTAGTGCTCAATCATATGGCTTGGTACTATGACCTCTGCTTGAATAATTGTCTCTGCACCGTATACCAAAGGAAATGGTGTATCGCCTGTTGTGGAGCGAGGGGTTGTTTTGTACGCCTATGGGACCTCTGCCAATTTCTCCGGCCATTTACCTTTAGCTCCCTCAAACGTTTTCCTGAGCCCTTCTAGTATTCTTCTATTAGTCACTTCAACCTGTTTGTTTGCTTGAGGGTAGTGAGGAGTGGAAAAGTGCTGGAGAATCCCATATCGTTTGCAGAAGTTGGTAAGGACTAAATTTTGGAATTGCGGGCCGTTATCAGTCATTATAATCTGTGGATTATAATCCACTGCGACGATAAGGTACTGTCGGTTTCCTGTGGCCATTGGCAAAGGATCCACCAGATCTATTCCACATTTATCAAACAGACATGAGACGGGGATATTCTGCATGGCCTCGCTGGGTCTATGCTGCGTGTTCGAATATTCTTGACACTTGTGAAATTGCAATACCAAATTCTCAGCATCCCTTGCTAGCTCAGGCCAATAGTACCCAGCGAGGAGAAAACAACGAATCAATGTTCGAGTCCACAATGCACCTCTGCTTCTCCTAAGTGCAAATCAGCCAATACAGAACTGGCTTCAGCGCGGTTAAGGCAGCGGAGCAGAGGTCGGGTTGAAATTTTCCTATACAAAGTATTTTCAAGGACACAGTATTTGGTTTCTCTGATCTACAACGCGCGAGCTTCACTTTTACTTGTAGGCAATGTTCATTGGTTCAAGTACTAAAAGTATGGAGTCCGCCAGTCGTCGTCCTTAGTGACTGAATTGACTATTGCAGTTGCTGATATGAGCTGTGTCGTGGGGAGTTGCTGGAGTAAAATTGTTGGATGGTCTCTAGAAGTTGCGGCCTTAGCAAAAGTGTCAGCTGCCGAATTATCCATTCGTGGGATATGCTGATAAAGCACGCTGGTGAACTTAGACTTATATTCCTTGAGTATCACAAGATATTCTTTGATCCTGTCTTACCTGACATCATAAATACCTTGTGCCTGATTAACCACAAATTGAGAGTCATATCTGATCTTGATGCTTTGAGCTCCACATATCAAAGCCAGCTTCATGCCACAAAGGACAGCCTCATATTATACGGCGTTATTTGTTACCGGAAAATTAAAGCGTACAGCTTGTTTGACCTCCTCCCCACTTGGAGTTCGGAGTATAATGCCTGCACCTCTTCTTGATGTAGAAGATGCACCGTCGACCTCAATGATCCATTAGTCGAGCTCAACCGCTTGTTTGTCGTTTATCTCAACATGTTCTTCCTTGGATGAGCTGGACTCTTCTAAGAAATATGCAATTGTGTGTCCCTTTATAGCTACGCATGGCTCGAAACGGATGTCATACTCGCTGAGCTTGATGCTCCATTTGGTTAACCTGCCAGAAACATCGGGATTCTGAAATACTGTTCGTAGAGAAAACGTTGTTCGCACCGCAATTATATGCCCTTGGAAATACGGCCTCATTCGTCGAGCTGCAACAACCAAGCTCAAAGTAAGTTTTTCAAGGTTTAGATATATCGTCTCTGCATCTGTTAGTATTTTGCTTGTGTAATATATCTGGTGTTGTTTTCCTTTCTGGTCGCGTACGAGAACCGAACTAACAGCAAAGGGCGATACTAAATAGGGGCTCTTCAGGAGTTGGAGCAGACAAAATCTCAGGGGATATGAGGTACTGCTTGAGCTCGACAAAATATTTGTCACACTCTTATGTCCAAGAGAACTTCTTAGCACCCCGCAATACTTCAAAAAGGTGATGACTCGTGTCTGATGCGCAGGAGATAAACCTCGAAAGGGCTGCTAACCTTTTTGTAAGACACTGCACTTCTCTGACATTATTTGGTGGTTCCATCTGTAGAATCGCATTTAGTTGAACGGGATCTGCCTCAATACCTTGTTGACTTACCACATAGCCCAAAACGTGCCTTTAGCAACACCAAACGAACATTTATCTAGGTTAAACTTAAGATTAAACTTGCGTAATAAATCGAAAATGACCTGTAATGTATTGAGGGGTTTGCTTCTTCATGGGTTTTAATGATCATATCGTCAATATATTCCTCCAAATGTTGCCCCAAATGATCTTGGAAGATGTAATTATCAGTCGTTGATATGTCGATCCATCATTCTTCAACCCAAAAGGCATAACTCTAGAATAATAGAGACCCCGCTCGGTTTGAAAGGTTGTGTGCTCTTGATCGGATGGGTGCATGTGGATATGATTGTACCTCAAGTACGCATCCATAAAGGATATAAATTTGCAACCCGAAGCCAAATCGACCAGCTGATCTATCCTTGGTAACGGGAAAGCATCCTTGGGGCATGTTTGGTTCAAATTGGGAAAAATCCACGCACATTCTCCACTGTCCGTTCTTCTTTTTTATCAAAACCGGGTTGGCTATCCAGATCGGGTACCTTGCTTTTCGGATATGCCCTAAACAACTTAGCTTGTTTACCTCAGCTAATATCGCAGCCTGCTTTTCCGCTGCAAATGCCCTACGTTTCTGCCGCACGGGTTTGGCACAAGGGTTGATAGTCAATTCATGGCTTATGATCGAAGGGCTTACTCCCAAAACATCAGCTGCCTCCCAAGAAAATATGTCTAAAGTTTTTGCTAATAAAGCTATGAGACGTACCTTTGAGTCTTGAGACAGCTCATTTCCCAATCGAAGCATTCTACTGTCAGCTATGATTGTATCCACTCTTGTAGTATCTGTAGTAGCCGAATTCTCATTTTCTCGTGGATCATCCACTGGATTTGGCAGAAGTGAGATCTAAAGTTTCTTGTGTAACGCCTCATTCTCCATTTAATTACTATTTGATAGGTTTGGACGGATCCAATGCGATTGCGTAGCAAGTTCGCGCAGTCCTTTGGTTGCCCCGTATTGTTCCTACTGAGCTGCCTATCGGATATTTAATGCATTGTCGAAATGTACACGACGTCGCTTCCATCCTATGCAGTCATGGTCGTCCAATAATTGCATGGTAAGGGCTCGGCGCATCGGAAATTAAGAATAGAGTTTTTAGTTCTTTCTTTGTAGCTCTGTGACCAACCTTTACTAACAGCTCCACCTCCCCAACACATTGAGAGGATTTTACTTTGTAGCCAACCAATGTCCGCTGAGTAGGTCGGTATGGTGGCACGTTCTGCATACGGTCAAAGTTGTTTTTGAAAATAATATTTGCGAGCTTCCTCCATCAACCAGTACTCGTGTTACCATTACCCCTCCAATGTAGAAGTGAATAGTCAAAGCGTCTTCATGTGGTAAACTGACACCTCTGAGGTCATCATCATTAAATGTGAGGTCGGCTACTAGGTCCCAATAGTTTTGATAAGAATTTCCATCTATTCATAAACGTCAAACTCATTTTTAGCTCGTTTGTTTTGAGTAGACCCATTACCTGCAACCAAATTCCCCCCTAATATGGTCAGTACCCATTGTTGTGTGTTTGCTTCTGGCTCTTCTCTAATGGTCGGTTTGTCAGTGTTTGGAGAACAAACTTCCTTACGTAAATCTGGTTAAGATCGTTTGATATATCGGATCAGCTCGTCATTTTCTATTAGACGTTGAATCTCTTCTCTTAGCTGCTAGCATTCATCCGTTGAATATCCATGATCGTGATGATATGCGCAGTAATACCCATTAAATCGCTTAAACCCTGGCGCGCTCATTATGTGCGGAGCTTGGTACCTCGTACGCCCCTTTGTTCGATCATAAATCACTAAAATGGCCTCATTCAACAGGGTAAAGCGCTTATTCGGTTGGTCGAGCTGTTGCGGTCTTCAGTTATAATCCATCATTGGTTGCTCCTCAATCCTTTTTCGTTCTATTCCACCGTATTTGAAATCCGACTCACGCCGCTCAAGTGACCCCCCCCCCCTCTTCTGGCGTCATCGACCTTGCGAGTAGGTCCCCCATGTTCTCAGTTGGGAACTTGATGAGATCTGCATATAATTCCCCTTTTCGGCCGAGCCCCCGTTTCAAGGAGGTCATCGCCATGTTTTCGGCCAAATATGGCAAAGCATTCATAGCGTGAATAAATCTTCTAACATAAATTTTAAGAGACTCACCTCGACGCTAATAAAGGTCCATGATCGAATCACGCTCGCGCTCAAGCTCCTTGTTGCCAACAAACCTTTCCTTGAATACTTTCCACATTCTTGTAAAATCACAGATGGATCCTTTTGGCAAGCTGCTGAACCAGTCCATGGCGTTACCTTTGAGAGTCATAGATAGTGCTTGGCATAACATCGCATCATCGGGGTTGAAAGCCATCATCATGTTTCTGAACTGCTCCAAATGCCTCTCTGGATCCCACGTTCCATCATATGCTTCCATCCTGAATGGGTCGAACTTCCTCGGGAGTTGAGCTTCCAGGATCTTCTCATAGAATGGTGATTCCTTCAGTATGTAGGCCGAAAATTTCGGGCGGATCCGATTGTAACGGAGGTCCTCATTCTCTCGAGCTAGCTTGGTTGACGTCTGTTTCACCTCGTCGCGTAGTTCTCTGCTACAATTCTTACCCCTGCTTCCGCCTTCACCTTCCTGCTTGTCATCTCGTTTGGACAAACGATCAGTTCTGTTGAATTTTCCCATCTCTACATTAACTATAGTTACACGCATTGCAACAATTGAAGCGAAACACTCCTCCTTTCTCTTTGTTACAGGAATAACAAGTTCTACCACAGTAAAGCCTTTAATATTTTAGTCAAGAAAGAGATAAGCCGGAAAAAATTCCTTTATTAACAGATAGGTCCTCCCTATTTATAATGTACAAATTAGTGGGCAGTTACATACGTTCGCACTTTGAGCACCATTAACTTAGTAACCTCACTATCCCTATAATCGTGGAACAAATAACTAACATGGTTTGACTTAAGAGTCAAAACATGTGTTACATTACATTGATTAAGAAATCGCTCAATCTGATCCACTCTTTAGGCCAGATGGGCCAGTCTATTGATGCAGAGCTCGAGCTTGTCTTCTTTAAGTCCGCGCTCGACCTTGATCATATGTTCGTCGCGTATCTAATGTAGTTTATTGATTCTTCCCCTAATGTCTTCGATCTCACTCTCTCTTTGAACTCATCAACATTGCACTTGTCTTCGAGCTCGATCTTCCTTTGAGCTCGATATTTCTTCAAGCTTGATCTTTTTTTGAGCTTGATCTTCCTTTGAGCTTGATCTGCCTTTGAGCTCATTCTGCCTTTGATCTTGTCAATGTTACATTTGTCTTCGAGCTCGCTCCGCCTTTGAGCTCGTTAACGCTATAGACTTGTCATTTTCTTGATTGCTTGCCATGATCCAAACTTGTGATCCTCCTGCTCGTGCTCGTACTTATCATACTACCCTTGTGTCTGAGGCATCATAACTCACGCGCTATCAAATTGTAATACGTGTAGTGAAATAACTGAGATACTATCACTTTACCGCCGGCCATGCTAAAATACTACGCACTGTCATCCCACTTCAACTTGACTTACCACATGCCTTTTGCCCAATCTAGTTATTCCATTTTGTATATTTCTTATATCTTATCAAGTTACTCAATGGACTAGGGGTAACCATGATAAGGCTGTTATCACCATACTAAGCTCTATTGGGAGAGTGTGGCTATAAAGTAGTAAACCAAGCGGTGTAGGCATCGATGTAGCAACATGATACCGAGGGGATCTTACACCACACTAAATCACCCAGGAATAAGTAATGTATAGATAATGCAGGTGATAATTAAATCAAAGTCCCAAATGACCAAACAGAGCATAGAGAAACCTAACACTGTCGTTTTAAACTGAACAACCAAACTGAGCGTGGGAACCAGCGCAACTAACACAGCCCGACATAATCCAGTATATGTCATGACAAGCGTAGGCTGACCAAGCAGAGGAAACATAGAAAGATCGATGTAATCTTTTCAAGGCCAACCAAAGAGATAACATGCCCGGGTAAAAGCCATATAGAAAGACCGGCGTAATTAGATCGAGGCCCCTAAATAAAAAATTGTAAATCACTGACGCTCACTTGGTTACATCTCTTCAAACAGAAAATAAAGAGTCTTTAAGAGAGTCAAGGGTCATTAAGAATCGCTCATGATTAAGGAGTCAACGTAACAGACATGACTGGAGTAATGGCCATAAATATAGGTCCACGATCATAATCAGTGGAGTTATGAACTTAGTGGGAGAGAGAAAACATCTAGTAAATTGTATAAATAGGATTGCGATTATATAAAAGACATATTTTCTTCTTAGATAAATAAATCACTACTTTGAAGATATTTATGAGATTTTCCTTTTACCCCACTGCTAGATATTGTTTATGGAATTCAAGCACCACTTTTTATTTAGAAAAATACGTAGCCAAATTAACGATTAGTTTTCAGAATCTTTCATCTCTTTCAATAAATCATCATATAGAAAAGTTCAACTTTCATATTTCTTAGCAATTCTTTTTTCTGCAGACGACGTACCTCATTTAACTCCTTCTACTATTTTAGGTCAGCAACAAGCTTTCCATCTCATCCAAAAGTATTATCACGCACATGGCATGAACATTCAATGATTTTTTAAAACATTCTTCCACCCATCTGGACACAACTAAAATCCTATGTGTTGTAGAAATATTTCTTTTTTAAGAATCCAGCTCAACTTTCAATTAGGCCTCGACTTCATTTCTTTCTTGATGCTCATTAATTAAATGTTTCTTGTCTTGAACATATATTTCTCTCACTTCTTGGTTTCTCTCAAATGGTTATGCACAACTTCAAACAAAAGTTGGATATCATAAATAACTAGAACAAAACCCACGCAAGATTGATACAACAAGGTTTTACGTTGAGTAAAGATTATAAAAAAAAAACAGATTTAACAAATGATATAAAAAATAAGTTATAAATTAAAAACACATACACACACAAACTCACACCAATTCTCATTTTTATTTACCTCCTCGTCAACTTCAAGGAAGAAAGATGAGTTAACAACACCCTAACACGTATTGGAACAGTAAACTGACCAAAAACTTCCATAATTTGTTCCAATACAAAAGGCTTCATCATTGCAGTAGGGGAAGCCTAGTCTAATTGACCATAAATAGTCATTTTATCATCAAGTACATCCAATAAAGATATTAAATCTTCGTCTTTTACAATAGTTGAGACAATAGTTACCCGTTCGAGAGTAGTTTCAGAAAAATCCATATTTTCAGTAACAACATTTGGGGCCAGTGGACTTTATTAACGGAGACAAGAGCAACATTATCGGATGTATGCTCATAACTAACTAACATATCAGTTTTGTGTGCTTTGTCTTGGACTCTTAAACAAAATCTATTTGTCGACGTTTCAACTTCTAGGTTTCTTCTAACTTGTGAGATGCCTTCATTTTTTAATCTTTAATTTGCATGTGCATATGGGTAGAAACCATTAACTTTTATACTTCATGATGTCGGACGTAAGGGTGGTTTCAAGAACTTTCTCTTTTCCCTTCTCATATAGAGGGAACGGAGTCATCTCAGCAAATTGAAGAGCACTTTCAGTAATAATAACCTTTTTATGGGTTGATGGAGGAGGATTCATGGTCGAATCAAGGTCTTTTTTGTGCAAATATTTCCACAGTCGTAAAAACTCAAAGGCACAAGCTCTACTAAGACCCATTTTTTGGGTTAGAGGCATTAACAACTATAATTTTAACAAATAAATATCTTAAATAAAAGACCTTTGTAAAAGAATTACTATATTGGCCTTATAATCAACATATTTTCTCTTTAGATCGGTTATATTTTATCAACATCCTTGGTAGAAGAATGATCAACAACTTGGGTAGAAGTATTATCAACAACTTTCATTCTTAGAACTTTAATGTTGCCTTCTGCAGACTGACGAGAAGTACTCTCAAAAAATATCTCGAATTTGGGTCATAAGTTTTAACCTCATAATTCAGCATAGGAGAACATGTAAGAACAATATTATTCATATTTTAATTAGTAACCTTAGGTTCGGAAGATATGAAAAGAGATGTGAAAACAACCGTCTTGATTTTGGGCACTATAACTTTATTGGGTGAAGTTTTGGCCATATTACTAGTCTTTATTGGTATGTCTGAGACTTTGAACAAATAATATGGAGTATGATTGGGTCATAATCCAAAATATATGAAGTTCGCATGCACCAAAATTGTATGATACATTTTAATCCACTAACTAACATAATTAAAAGTTAGATGAATATTGATTTTGTCTTGCTTCACGTGCTCAAAATAAATATTTTTGTGTTATGTAAAATAAGTGGTTTTATTCTTTTAAGAATAGTTAGACAAAATCAAGCTTAAATCATAAAGAGATCAAATGAATCTAAAACAAAAAAAAATATTAACTTAATATTTTTCAATGTCGAGACAACAACAATTTTGATCATTATTTGTTCCCAATGTGTCAAATATATAAATAAATTCACTTCTCCATGTTTTATCACAAATGGAAATTTTGGATAAAACTTTAGCATTATTATGAATTTTCAGGGCTTTTTCTCTCTACTACTAATGGTTATTAGCATCAAAAAATCTTTGATATTGAAAACATTAAATAATAGTTTACATACAATTACTGGACACAAAAAAAGTTCTCACGTTGGGAACCAATTGACGGGGGACACACGTTACTTTGAAGAAGGGCAATAAATCCTTAGTCTGGAACCAAACCTCAATATCAAAAAAAATGGTGAAAACCACTAACTCACAAGATCCATCAATAGCATGATTTTTGCTCCATTTTGGAATCCAAAAATTCCACACCAGTTAGGATCCTCCCTTTAATAATCTTACTTGGAAGATCTTGTAGATTAAATTATGTGTAATTTTTCACTCACCGAACATGCCAATTCTTCGAATGTTAATGACATTCTTATACATTTAAAGGATTTCCTCTTGACCTTTCGAAACTTTTAATCCTTCACTTTCACCAAAGGGAAAAAATCACAACTTTTGAGTTTACCATATAAGAACTCCACATGGCCTTGGTACCGGAACAAAGCACTTCAAGAATATATGTATATCGCCATTCTATTCCAAATGGTCGGTTAATGTTGAACCTCAAAACCATGGTTTTTTAAGCCTCGCGAGACTCCATAAATCCTTTATGGGAATGATTGTCTCTATGAGAATCATTAGAAGAAATATCTCCAAAAGATAGATTTTCACCCTAATTTTGTTTATTAAAATAATCTTCATCTCGTCATGAACATGCATATTCATTATCCTCACCAATTTTAGAAAGAAATTTATTTAAAATAAATAGACTTTGAAAACTATACAGGGAGAGAAGTGCTAAAGAAATAAAATTTAAGGTGAAAATAAGAAAAAATAAAACCTTCAAAAAGAGAAAATTGATAAAATACTAGAAAATAGTAAAATGAAACAAAAATAGTTTTAAATGAAATATAAGTGAATCAAAATCCTCGATTTATTTTTGAGACAAATGTCATATTATTTTTCAAATGAGTTATCGGGATTTAAATAGATCAAAGGTTACAAGAATTGAAGCTAAGGAGACAACATCATGTGTGTCAGAGTAATGAAATCCATTCACGCTCACGAGAAATGTAACGCAACTTATGAATTTTCTAATGACTCATAGTCATACTCTTCAATATTCAAAGCTCCACATATTTGTACCTCAAATTACAAATTCCAGCCAAAAAGAAAGTTTCGACTAGGCTAAAACATGAAGTCTCAAACAACATGTTTACAAATTCAGATTTGACCAATAATCGTTCTTTCATACATTAAAAGGACTATGGGAGATACCACCATACCTCTACATGTAATCTTAAACATTTTTATATATCAAAATTTAATTTTCCTATAAATCTAAAATTGAGTAAAGTTCTTCCTTATGAGATAACCAACAACTAATAAATCAAAAATAGAGGAAATATTATTTTTGCTTCTACTATTTTTCCCTTTGGCAAAACTATAGGTTTTTTTATCATCAATAGTGGTTTAGGCCAGCTGATGGTTTTCGACGAGGGAAACATAAGGCCAATATACCTCCCATGATTACAACCGTTTGGCTCATTATCTTGTCTTGACAGATAACCAGTTTACATGAACTTTATACTTCAAGATACATAAACTTTGGAAAACAATATCAACTGAAGCCATTATATGCCTTGACCAAGGAAAAACAATTTTATAGTCATTCATAGATTCTCTTGCATGGACTATAAGAGGCCACTCATAGGGCTATAAAATGGAAGAGTTAAAACCTAAAGTTGGAGAAGTATATCTATTAATGTTAAATCTTATCTAGTACAAAAAGGATTGGTTGCTGCTATCGATGATAAATCTACTCAACTTGATCTCGTTGTATTGTCTAATGCTAATAATTTCCTCATACTAAGCTTGGGAGATGAAGTTCT
The DNA here is from genome assembly GCA_036936605.1 of Limnanthes douglasii subsp. nivea. Classification (NCBI taxonomy): domain Eukaryota; kingdom Viridiplantae; phylum Streptophyta; class Magnoliopsida; order Brassicales; family Limnanthaceae; genus Limnanthes; species Limnanthes douglasii. Next base: position 19,711,636 of record JAUPFV010000004.1, on the reverse strand, counting down.
ACAAAAGTTATCTGAAGAGCCTACAACATTAAGGATAAGGAATCAACTATAGGTGATTTACATGAAGAAGTCATTAGAGAACATATTGTAACTCAAGTAACGACTTTTCACGTTGTATATAGATAATAATACATAGATCTAAAGGCACCTAGATGATTATAATCAAATCATACTCAACTTGAATGTAGTTGGTGTGAAGATGAAGAAGGGAGACCAAACAATCATCATTATAAGTTCTTTGTCGAAGGAGTATGAAAACTTCATGGAAAACATTTTGTACGAGAAAGAATCCTTACGATGGTTGAAGTCAAGAGCGTCTTACTTCAAACATCTTCAAAATAAGAGTGTTTAGAAGGGTGACTTCGAAGAGCACGAACTGAGTGTGAGGGGTCAATCGGGGAAGAGATATTCAAATAAGAGGATAAAAGTCTCGTTCAAAGTCTAAAAGGGCTGGTACGGGTTCAAAAATAATATGTTGAACATGCAAAAATAAATTGAATATCAATCGGAACTATCCAGAGAAGAGAAATGGAAAAAATTATCAGAAGACTTCAACATGATATGTTGCAATGGTGTCTAATGATTATGAGTATGTTGATGGGTTAATGAATTCTTATTCTTATATATATAACGATAAATGGGTGTTAGGTTCAGGTGCATCGCTTCACATGACTTCCAATAAGCATTGGTTTGAATACCTTTGAATCTTTAATGATGGAAGGATCATCCTCTGGAATGATGAATATTGCAATGTCAAAGGGATCAATATGATCCGACTCAAAGTTGTCTACATTACTTGAGAGACTGATTAACAATGTAAAGTATGTACCTGAAGTTAAACATAACTTTCTTTTTATTGGGATATTAGATGAGAAAGTTACATATAGGGTGAATATGGAATATTTAGGCTCTTGCAAGGTTTCCTTGTTGTTATGAAAGCCAATAGGAGTAATGTTGTATTTGTTTTTAGGGCTCCATTGTTGGGGGTGTGTCTAGTGTGGTGAAGTATTTTATCAAGTTGTGGTATTATCGGATGTGGCATTTAAGTGAGAATGGACTCAGTAAACTAAGTAAACATCGGTTGTTAAATGGTACCAAAATTCAGAAAGTGAGCTTTTGTGAAAGCTGTGTTTTGGGTCAGAAGAATATGCTGAATTTTTTTCTCAACAACCAGACATTCAATGGAGTACTTAATTATGTTCATTCAAAATAAGAGTGTTTAGAAGGGTGACTTCGAAGAGCACGAATTGAGTGTGAGGGGTCAATCGGGGAAGAGATATTCAAATAAGAGGATAAAAGTCTCGTTCAAAGTCTAAAAGGGCTGGTACGGGTTCAAAAATAATATGTTGAACATGCAAAAATAAATTGAATATCAATCGGAACTATCCGGAGAAGAGAAATGGAAAAAATTATCAGAAGACTTCAACATGATATGTTGCAATGGTGTCTAATGATTATGAGTATGTTGATGGGTTAATGAATTCTTATTCTTATATATATAACGATAAATGGGTGTTAGGTTCAGGTGCATCGCTTCACATGACTTCCAATAAGCATTGGTTTGAATACCTTTGAATCTTTAATGATGGAAGGATCATCCTCTGGAATGATGAATATTGCAATGTCAAAGGGATCAATATGATCCGACTCAAAGTTGTCTACATTACTTGAGAGACTGATTAACAATGTAAAGTATGTACCCGAAGTTAAACATAACTTTCTTTTTATTGGGATATTAGATGAGAAAGTTACATATAGGGTGAATATGGAATATTTAGGCTCTTGCAAGGTTTCCTTGTTGTTATGAAAGCCAATAGGAGTAATGTTGTATTTGTTTTTAGGGCTCCATTGTTGGGGGTGTGTCTAGTGTGGTGAAGTATTTTATCAAGTTGTGGTATTATCGGATGTGGCATTTTAGTGAGAATGGACTCAGTAAACTAAGTAAACATCGGTTGTTAAATGGTACCAAAATTCAGAAAGTGAGCTTTTGTGAAAGCTGTGTTTTGGGTCAGAAGAATATGCTGAATTTTTTTCTCAACAACCAGACATTCAATGGAGTACTTAATTATGTTCATTCAAACCTTCGGGTCTGGTACAGGAACCTACTATAGGTGGTACGAGGTAATTTATGTCGCTAATTGATGAATATTCTAGGAAAGGGTGTGTTATGTTTTTAAAAAGTAAAGATGAAGTGTTTGCTACCTTTATGAACTGGAAAACTTTTATAAAGAATCAAACCGGAAACATGTTGAAGAAGCTTGAGACTAATAATGGCTTGGAATATATGAACATGGAGTTCACTAACTATTATGCGAAAGTTGGCATTGCTAGACACCAACCCGTAAGTGAGACTCCTCAACAGAATGGGATTGCTGAGAGAATGAATCAAACCCTGATCGAACGAGTTAAATGTATGCATAATACAGATAGTATGGCTTGAAGGTTTTAGGGAGAAGCGATGACAATGATTTCATATATCATTAACAGAATTCCATCTACAACAGTTAACTTTCTTTATCCTCAAGAGGCCTGTATTAGAGAAAAACCTAAGTTAGAACATTTAAGAGTCTTCATATGGGTTATATATGCACGTGTGAAGCAAGATAAGCTTATGCCAAAAGAACTGAAATATTTGTTCATTGGCTGTCTGAAATAAATAAAATGGCATAGGTTATCGTGCTTTCAACCTCGACATCAAAAGGCTTTAATAAGTAAGGATACAGTTTCCAATGAAAAGGACATGTCATTGAAGAAGACGGTGGAGACTCAACCTAGCACTATCGATAAGAAATGTGAAGTTGATGATGTATTTGATCTATAAAGTAAAGTTGTAAACGTTTCTATCAAAGAATGTTTAGGACACGATTTTGCTTCAGGTCGTACAAAGTAATGAGTAAAATTATATGAAAGAATAAAATGATTTATCTTTCTCAAATATCAAGATATATTAGAAAAAACGGCCAAAAAGATGGTTAATATATCATAAAATCTAGTAAAAATGTTTTTTATCTTAAAGAGGTATATTGCTTTAAATAGAAATGATGGTGGGCCTTTGAGCCTCTTATCCTTATCTTAGCCTAAATAATTAGTCTATTTAAGGCTCATCTACCCCATTTATTTGCTAAATAAAATATATTTACTCATTATTACACAAAATATCCTAAATGTTAAACATTTTTTTGGTTTCTATTACAAATTAAATATCGGTCTAATATTTTACCGGTTTACGGTCGGATAAATCATACCTTTATCACAAATGAAGTTCAACCATTGCATGAGTACGACTATGGCTGAGGGTCTAGTATTCTTGGGCCTTTGGATGATCAGCTGGGAGAGCAACATATTCTTAATAGTTGTCAACTAGCAATGGATAGAGCATATAGGTCAACCAAACAGCCGCAGAGGTATGGTTTTGTCGATATAATTGTTTCTGTTTTATCTATTATAATGTAGAGATATGTTCTTGAACCCGAAAGTATCATGATATTATTAATAAAAGTGATAAAGAGAATGGCTTATGTTCGTGCAAGAATAACTCAAACCTCTCAAGAAAATTACAACATGGATTCTTGTACAATAACTAAAGGTTCAGAAGCTGGTTTGGAGTAAATGGATATTCAAAAAGAAACTAGGTGTTCCTAGTGTGTGTTAGTTTCCTAAATACAAGGCTAGGCTTGTGGCTCTAGGCTTTAGGAAGAATGAGGGTGTCGATTTCAATGAGATATTTGTATTGGTTTTGAAACGAACCTTTATAAGGGTTTTGCTATGAATGTTTCCAAGATTTAATCTTGAGCTAGATCAAATGGATGTTACTGCTGTTTGGATGAGACTATATGTGTCAACTGAAAGGGTTTGATGAAAATGAAAAATAATTATGTGTGTTTATTGAATAGATCTCTCTATGGTCTGCAACAGTTTTCGAGACAATGGAATAGAAAATTTGATTGATTTATGAGGTTTATTAAACATATATGTAGTTGCTAAGAAAATTGTGTCTATTGGAATGAGAAGACACGCATGGGAAGACAAGTCATATTGTTGTTGCATATGGATGAAAAATGATAAGTGCATTTCATGTCACTTATTACGCTTCCATTATTCTTAAAATCGTCGCCGGTTTACAAGTTTTTGTTGTGTTTCAACGTGTTTTTCATTCATTCTCGTAGGTATAACAATATGCAGACAGCATAAACTTTTTGGGAATAGAATGCTCATAATGTTCTTAATAATTTATAATTATAATTAAGTTGTGTCGCGGGTAAATTGTGATAATATTAATAAATTTGGGGTTAAAATTGAAGAAACTTGAAAATTAATGTACTTGAGGACAATTTTGAAACAGTTGAAAAGAAAGGAAAATATATTACTGCTTAAAATATATTATGACCAGTGCTTTTCAAAAAAAAATATTAATTCATGAAAAAATATTAATGTTGAAAAAAAAAATATTTCTCAGATATTGTTTAAAATATTAAATCAAAAAAAATATTAAAATGAAGCACAAAAACAAATTAATACTAAATTAAGAATAGAATATTAGACTAATGCTAAAATTTTATTTAGTTATATTTTTTAAAATATTATTTTATTTACCATAAATATTTTACGATTCATAATTTGATTTATTAGAATGTCGTGGTTTTCGGCCAGAATATACAACACAAGAAAAAAAACCAATCGAGGACAGCACCGTTTGGTTTATTTTCTTTCGGCATAATATAAAACAGGAGAAAAAAGGGTTTTCTTTTCGACTGAAACAAAGAGCGACTTGGTTCTGTATAGTATAGAAGAGAAAAAGAAGACAAAACAGAATTTTCTTCTGTGTTGGGTTTTCCTGTGTAGAAGACAGAACGAGAAGTACTCTCAAAATATCTCGAATTTGGGTCATAAGTTTTAACCTCATAATTCAGCATGGGAGAACATTTAAGAACAATATTATTCATATTTTAATTAGTAACCTTAGGTTCGGAAGATATGAAAAGAGATGTGAAAACAACCGTCTTGATTTTCGGCACTATAACTTTATTGGGTGAAGTTTTGGCCATATTACTAGTCTTTATTGGTATTTCTGAGAATTTGGACAAATAATATGGAGTATGATTGGGTCATAATCCAAAATATATGAAGTTCTCATGCACCAAAATTGTATGATACGTTTTAATCCACTAACTAACATAATTAAAAGTTAGATGAATATTGATTTTGTCTTGATTCACATGCTCAAAATAAATATTTTTGTGTTATGTAAAATAAGTGGTTTTCTTCTTTTAAGAATAGTTAGACAAAATCAAGCTTAAATCATAAAGAGATCAAATGAATCTAAAACAAAAAAAAATATTAACTTAATATTTTTCAATGTCGAGACAACAACAATATTGATCATTGTTTGTTCCCAATGTGTCAAATATATAAATAAATTCACGTCTCCATGTTTTATCACAAATGGAAATTTTGGATAAAACTTTAGCATTATTATGAATTTTCAGGGCTTTTTCTCTCTACTACTAATGGTTATTAGCATCATAAAATCTTTGATATTGAAAACATTAAATAATAGTTTACATACAATTACTGGACACAAAAAAAGTTCTCACGTTGGGAACCAATTGATGGGGGACACACGTTACTTTGAAGAAGGGCAATAAATCCTTAGTCTGGAACCAAACCTCAATATTTAAAAAATGGTGAAAACCACTAACTCACAAGATCCATCAATAACATGATTTTTGCTCCATTTTGGAATCCAAAAATTCCACACCAGTTAGGATCCTCCCTTTAATAATCTTACTTGGAAGATCTTGTAGATTAAATTATGTGTAATTTTTCACTCACCGAACATGCCAATTCTTCGAATGTTAATGACATTCTTATACATTTAAAGGATTTCCTCTTGACCTTTCGAAACTTTTAATCCTTCACTTTCACCAAAGGGAAAAAAGCACAACTTTTGAGTTTACCATATAAGAACTCCACATGGCCTTGGTACCGGAACAAAGCACTTCAAGAATATATGTATATCGCCATTCTATTCCAAATGGTCGGTTAAGGTTGAACCTCAAAACCATGGTTTTTTAAGCCTCGCGAGACTCCATAAATCCTTTATGGGAATGATTGTCTCTATGAGAATCATTAGAAGAAATATCTCCAAAAGATAGATTTTCACCCTAATTGTGTTTATTAAAATAATCTTCATCTCGTCATGAACATGCATATTCATTATCCTCACCAATTTTAGAAAGAAATTTATTTAAAATAAATAGACTTTGAAAACTATACAGGGAGAGAAGTGCTAAAGCAATAAAATTTAAGGTGAAAATAAGAAAAAATAAAAACTTCAAAAAGAGAAAATTGATAAAATACTAGAAAATAGTAAAATGAAACAAAAATAGTTTTAAATGAAATATAAGTGAATCAAAATCCTCGATTTATTTATGAGACAAATGTCATATTATTTTTCAAATGAGTTATCGGGATTTAAATAGATTAAAGGTTACAAGAATTGAAGCTAAGGAGACAACATCATGTGTGTCAGAGTAATGAAATCCATTCACGCTCACGACAAATGTAACGCAACTTATGAATTTTCTAATGACTCATAGTCATACTCTTCAATATTCAAAGCTCCACATATTTGTACCTCAAATTACAAATTCCAGCTAAAAAGAAAGTTTCGACTAGGCTAAAACATGAAGTCTCAAACAACATGTTTACAAATTCAGATTTGACCAATAATCGTTCTTTCATACATTAAAAGGACTATGGGAGATACCACCATACCTCTACATGTAATCTTAAACATTTTTATATATCAAAATTTCAATTTCCTATAAATCTAAAATTGAGTAAAGTTCTTCCTTATGAGATAACCAACAACTAATAAATCAAAAATAGAGGAAATATTATTTTTTCCTCTACTATTTTCCCTTTGGCAAAACTATAGGTTTTTTTATCATCAATAGTGGTTTAGGCCAGCCTATGGTTTTCGACGAGGGAAACATAAGGCCAATATACCTCCCATGATTACAACCGTTTGGCTCAGTATCTTGTCTTGACTAGAAAACCAGTTTACATGAACTTTATACTTCAAGATACATAAACTTTGGAAAACAATATCAACTGAAGCCATTATATGCCTTGACCAAGGAAAAACAATTTTATAGTCATTCATAGATTCTCTTGCATGGACTATAAGAGGCCACTCATAGGGCTATAAAATGGAAGAGTTAAAACCTAAAGTTGGAGAAGTATAACTATTAATGTTAAATCTTATCTAGTACAAAAAGGATTGGTTGCTGCTATCGATGATAAATCTACTCAAGTTGATCTCGTTGTATTGTCTAATGCTAATAATTTCCTCATACTAAGCTTGGGAGATGAAGTTCTACAAAAGGTATCTGAAGAGCCTACAACATTAAGGATATGGAATCAACTATAGGTGACTTACATGAAGAAGTCATTAGAGAACATACTGTAACTCAAGTAACGACTTTTCACGTTGTATATAGATAATAATACATAGATCTAAAGGCACCTAGATGATTATAATCAAATCATACTCAACTTGAATGTAGTTAGTGTGAAGATGAAGAAGGAAGACCAAACAATCATCATTATAAGTTCTTTTTTGAAGGAGTATGAACACTTCATGGACAGCATTTTGTACGAGAAAGAATCCTTACGATGGTTGAAGTCAAGAGCGTCTTACTTCAAACATCTTCAAAATAAGAGTGTTTAGAAGGGTGAATTCGAAGAGCACGAACTGAGTGTGAGGGGTCAATCGGGGAAGAGATATTCAAATAAGAGGATAAAAGTCTCGTTCAAAGTCTAAAAGGGCTGGTACGGGATCAAAAATAATATGTTGAACATGCAAAAATAAATTGAATATCAATCGGAACTATCCGGAGAAGGGAAATGGAAAAAATTATCAGAAGACTTAAACATGATATGTTGCAATGGTGTCTAATGATTGTGAGTATGTTGATGGGTTAATGAATTCTTATTCTTATATATATATAATGATAAATGGGTGTTAGGTTCAGGTGCATCGCTTCACATGACTTCCAATAAGCATTGGTTTGAATACCTTTGAATCTTTAATGATGGAAGGATCATCCTCTGGAATGATGAATATTGCAATGTCAAAGGGATCAATATGATCCTACTCAAAGTTGTCTACATTACTTGAGAGACTGATTAACAATGTAAAGTATGTACCTGAAGTTAAACATAACTTTCTTTTTATTGGGATATTAGATGAGAAAGTTACACATAGGGTGAATATGGAATATTTAGGCTCTTGCAAGGTTTCCTTGTTGTTATGAAAGCCAATAGGAGTAATGTTGTATTTGTTTTTAGGGCTCCATTGTTGGGGGTGTGTCTAGTGTGGTGAAGTATTTTATCAAGTTGTGGTATTATCGGATGTGGCATTTTAGTGAGAATGGACTCAGTAAACTAAGTAAACATCGGTTGTTAAATGGTACCAAAATTCAGAAAGTGAGCTTTTGTGAAAGCTGTGTTTTGGGTCAGAAGAATATGCTGAATTTTTCTTCAACAACCAGACATTCAATGGAGTACTTAATTATGTTCATTCAAACCTTTGGGTCTGGTACAGGAACCTACTATAGGTGGTACGAGGTAATTTATATCGTTAATTGATGAATATTCTAGGAAATGGTGTGTTATGTTTTTAAAAAGTAAAGATGAAGTGTTTGCTACCTTTATGAACTGTAAAACTTTTATAAAGAATCAAACCGGAAAAATGTTGAAGAAGCTTGAGACTAATAATTGCTTGGAATATATGAACATGGAGTTCACTAACTATTATGCAAAAGTTGGCATTGCTAGACACCAACCCGTAAGTGAGACTCCCCAACAGAATGGGATTACTGAGAGAATGAATCAAACCCTGATCGAACGAGTTAAATGTATGCATAATACAGATAGTATGGCTTGAAGGTTTTAGGGAGAAGCGATGACAATGATTTCATATATCATTAACAGAATTCCATCTACAAAAGTTAAGTTTCTTTATCCTCAAGAGGCCTGTATTAGAGAAAAACCTAAGTTAGAACATCTAAGAGTCTTCATATGGGTTATCTATGCACGTGTGAAGCAAGATAAGCTTATGCCAAAAGAACTGAAATATTTGTTCATTGGATGTCTGAAATAAATAAAATGACATAGGTTATCGTGCTTTCAACCTCGACATCAAAAGGCTTTAATAAGTAAGGATACAGTTTCCAATGAAAAGGACATGTCATTGAAGAAGACGGTTGAGACTCAACCTAGCACTATCGATAAGAAATGTGAAGTTGATGATGTATTTGATCTATAAAGTAAAGTTGTAAACGTTTCTATCAAAGAATGTTTAGGACACGATTTTTCTTCAGGTCGTACAAAGTAATGAGTAAAATTATATGAAAGAATAAAATGATTTATCTTTCTCAAATATCAAGATATATTAGAAAAAACGGCCAAAAAGATGGTTAATATATCATAAAATCTAGTAAAAATGTTTTTTATCTTAAAGAGGTACATTGCATTAAATAGAAATGATGGTGGGCCTTTGAGCCTCTTATCCTTATCAGAGCCTAAATAATTAGTCTATTTAAGGCTCATCTACCCCATTTATTTGCTAAATAAAATATATTTACTCATTATTACACAAAATACCCTAAATGTTAAACATTTTTTTGGTTTCTATTACAAATTAAATATCGGTCTAATATTTTACCGGTTTACGGTCGGATAAATCATACCTTTATCACAAATGAAGTTCAACCATTGCATGAGTACGACTATGGCTGAGGGTCTAGTATTCCTAGGCCTTTGGATGATCAGCTGGGAGAGCAACATATTCTTAATAGTTATCAACTAGCAATGGATGGAGCATATATGTCAACCAAACAGCCGCAGAGGTATGGTTTTGTCGATATAATTGTTTATGTTTTATCTATTATAATGTAGAGATATGTTCTTGAACCCGAAAGTATCATGATATTATTAATAAAAGTGATAAAGAGAATGGCTTATGTTCGTGCAAGAATAACTCAAATCTCTCAAGAATATTACAACATGGATTCTTGTACAATAACTAAAGGTTCAGAAGCTGGTTTGGAGTAAATGGATATTCAAAAAGAAACTAGGTGTTCCTGGTGTGTGTTAGTTTCCTAAATACAAGGCTAGGCTTGTGGCTCTAGGCTTTAGGAAGAATGAGGGTGTCGATTTCAATGAGATATTTGTATTGGTTTTGAAACGAACCTTTATAAGGGTTTTGCTATGAATGTTTCCAAGATTTAATCTTGAGCTAGATCAAATGGATGTTACTGCTGTTTGGATGAGACTATATGTGTCAACTGAAAGGGTTTGATGAAAAGGAAAAATGATTATGTGTGTTTATTGAATAGATCTCTCTATGGTCTGCAACAGTTTTCGAGACAATTGAATAGAAAATTTGATTGATTTATGAGGTTTATTAAACATATATGTAGTTGCTAAGAAAATTGTGTCTATTGGAATGAGAAGACACGCATGGGAAGACAAGTCATATTGTTGTTGCATATGGATGACAAATGATAAGTGCATTTCATGTCACTTATTACGCTTCCATTATTCTTAAAATCGTTGCCGGTTTACAAGTTTTTGTTGTGTTTCAACGTGTTTTTCATTCATTCTCGTAGGTATAACAATATGCAGACAGCATAAACTTTTTGGGAATAGAATGCTCATAATGTTCTTAATAATTTATAATTATAATTAAGTTGTGCCGCGGGTAAATTGTGATAATATTAATAAATTTGGGGTTAAAATTGAAGAAACTGGAAAATTAATGTACTTGAGGACAATTTTGGAACAGTTGAAAAGAAAGGAAAATATATTACTGCTAAAAATATATTATGACCAGTGCTTTTCAAAAAAAATATTAATTCATGAAAAAATATATTAATGTTGAAAAAAAAAATATATTTCTCAGATATTGTTTAAAATATTAAATCAAAAAAAAAATATTAAAATGAAGCACAAAAAAAAATTAATACTAAATTAAGAATAGAATATTAGACTAATGCTAAAATTTTATTTAGTTATATTTTTTAAAATATTATTTTATTTAGCATAAATATTTTACGATTCATAATTTGATTTATTAGGATGTCTTGGTTTTCGGCCAGAATATACAACACAAGAAAAAAAACCAATCGAGGACAGCGCCGTTTGGTTTTTTTTCTTTCGGCATAATATAAAACAGAAAAAAAAAAGGTTTTCTTTTCGACTAAAACAAAGGGCGACTTGGTTCTGTATAATATAGAAGAGAATAAGAAGACAAAACAGAATTTTCTTCTGTGTTGGGTTTTCCTGTGTAGAAGACAGAACGAGAAGGGTGTACTGACTGGGTTCACGGAAAAATACGAAACAAAGGAAGACAAAACGCAATTGTCTTCTTGGTATTACGTGGAATGACGAAAGCAAGCAGAACGGAATTTGCGGTTTTTGTGTCTTTCGGAAGCGGCAACATTCAACCATACGGCAGGAGGCAGGCAGTTGTTCGGTTTAACATTCTCTAAACTTTTATTCGTTTATTTACATTCGTCCTAGAACTATGTTAATTTTTGAGCCACGATGATGATTTGTTCTGTTATGAACTAATCGTTGTCATGGAACCCTAGCGGATTCGTTTGAATAATACTTAGGGTTTGATTGCTTAATTAATTTGTGAGATACGTTTATCGGTTACCTAGTATGGTTGTGCTTATCGTTAGATGCGTCGCGAACATCTAGTTTGTTAATCTTTAATGAATGCGAAAGTGGAATTAAGGGTTTAGAACTTGTCATGCTAGCATAGGTTCTTTAATAATTCGTATTGTGATTGTTCATGATTCGTAATATGTCACTAACCATATCATATTACCCTATGTAATCGATATAGATAACTTGCACTTAAAACCAATTGTACCTCAATTCGTATAGACATATAGGATTGTCATACAAGTGGTGTCTGCTTAACTGCTATCTCTTTTGTGGTTGTTTAAGTGGTTTGGTTTACGTGTACTGAAAGGTAGCGTATACTGATTTTGTGTTATCTGATTAGTAATAGTAGTTATCATACGTATTGATTAAGTATATTAATACTCTGAGTAAAATAAACAATGAAGTTAGGGTTCCATGTTATATCTCGCATAAGTAAACTCGTTAGTTAATCTCGTTAGTTAATTTGATTAGTTATATTCATATTTTATTACTCGTTCAAGCATTAGTCTAATAATCATACTTTGTTCCATAAGTGAATTCTTGTCGTATACACCTGGTCTTCGTGGGAACGATATTTCTTACTTATTACTTGCTACTATTTGACCGCGTATACTTGCGTGAGAAAAGGACTAACAACAAACTAATAGCTGAAATACATAGGAGGAAGATTGAAGCACTAAAGACTCGGTTGAAATGAGAGTTTAAGATTAAGGATATGAGAAAGTCTAAGAGGATACTTGATATAAATATCAAGAGGAACAAGTCGAAAGGGTATTTATTTATCCCAACTCATGAGTCCGTATACTGCTTCCTCTCCGGACAGGGACAGATCGGACCAAGGCCACCAGACCGGACAGGCCACTTCGAACACTTAGCCAATTGAACTGTTCGAACTATGACAAAAGTACTAAAAAACCTAAACACTTCTTGACTAAGCTGCTTGCTCTCCTACTAAGAGCTCATGGGTCTTTAAACATGACCTGGGTCCATTAAACATGACCCGAAAACCCATAAAGCCCAAATGAAATGGTATAAATACCCAACCACCTGCATTAAATATGGGTAATGAAAATTAACTGCAACCAGGCTGCTTAATTCTCCCTCTACTCTCTACTCAAAATATTAAACACATACCAACCCTCACAAACTCTAAAACAAATTACCAAATTACCTTCAGACATAAATTAACCACACCAAATTGGCGACCACAATGGGAGCACGAAGGTGCCTGAATCAAGCATTCGAAACCAACAAAAAAAGTCAGTCTGAATGAATCCGGACCCCCTGGAAGTACCACCAACTTTGCTCGAAATGGTGGGTGAAAACGATGAGTACACCATCGAGGAGCGCGATAGGTTAAAAGGCGAGATAGAAGCTTTGAGGGCTGAAAAGGCTAAGATGGGCATGAAAGAAAAATCGAAAGCATCAGTTGCTCATCATACCGATAACCCTAGAAAGCATGAGCCTTCAAAGACTCATGTGAGTACCAAAAAGACTCATGCCAGCTCTAAAAAGTCTCACCGGTCTAAGCCAGTGGAGAGCTCTGACTCAGGCTCAGAGCCTTCTGATAGCTCTTTGGATGATGAGGGAATTGAAGAATCCTTATCCTCTAGCAGCGATGAGGGTCGAACTAAAAAGAAGCAAAAACAGATCAAAAAATACTCAAGGAAAAGGAATAGACATAGAAGGTTGAAGAAGAATATTGGCAAAGGGACATCTCACAGCCGGAGGCATGTAGACCGGATGTTGATGGATCTTTTTGCCTTCCACGATGAACCATGTATCTTTACAACTCCCAATGAGGATACTGTGTTCAGTCGTGGTCGGAATTGGAGGAAATCTCTATTATCTTCCAAAATTCTGTCCGGAAACCTCCCTAAGAGGTTTGACAGCACTAAAATGGAAAAGTACGATGGCAGTACTGATCCGGATAACCATTTGGAGCAATTTAAAAACTTTATGATGAACTTTGATGATGATGATGACAAGCTACTTTGTAGAGCATTCTCCCAATCGTTTACGGGGAGTGCTCTAAAATGGTATAACAGCCTACCACAAGGCTGTATCAAGAATTTCGATACTTTTTGGGTGGCCTTTCGAAGGCAGTTCGTTGGGAGTAAAGAATTAAAAGGCAATGGGGATAAAATAATCCATTGTGCCCAGGAACCGAACGAGTCTTAAAAAGAATATATAAGTCGTTTTGTGAACACCAAGAATGGGTTGGCTGATTGCTTCGAGCAAGTGGCAATAGCATCCTTAAGACAGGGCTTGAACCCTGGGAATTTGGCTGATTCGGTGACCAGAAAGAAGGCCATGACTTGGGGAGGGTTGCTGAATCAGGTTGGAAAACAGATTAACGTTGATGAAACAAAGAAAACCAGGGTGCACAGGCAGGTGAGGTCTACCCCGGTGGCACCAAACCCCAATCAGAATCAGTCCGGGAACAAGAAAAAGGAGACCGGACAGGGGCATGGCAGGGCTAAAGCTCAATCTCAGCCAGCTGCACCTGCTCAGAGTCAGCAATCCAGAAATAAGAGAGGGCCTTGGGTTCAACCGGAGTGGTTCGTAGAATTGAAAGAAAGTGTGGCCACCAGTTATGATAAAACAAAGGAAGAGGTGCACTATAGAAGACCAGCCACATTGCAATCTCCTAGAGAACACCGCAATAACTCTTTCTACCAGTATCACAATGATACTAGCCATACCACCGATGATTGTATAGCTTTGAAACAAGAAGTTCAGAACTTGATTGAAAGGGGAAAGGTGGGGGCTTATGTCAAAAGAAGAGGAGGTAACAGGCCTGACAATACTCATCGGGTTGGTCCAAGTAATGTTGCTCCGGAGGGAGCCATGGTTATAATCGAAAGGTTTGATGTGGAATCTGAATATTTGGATCCTGATCCAACTCGAAATAGAGTGGGTGCAATTGAGGAATGTTCTAGGACGGTCTCCCGGATCATCAAGTTTTTTGAGTCACTTACAATTTTCGGAGGAGATACTATGACAGCTCCTACTGCTTCTTCGAGGGAGAGGCATGTTCATACTTTAGCTACCCAGCTAGAAGGAGGCATGACCTCCTATCAATCGCAAATTCCGTTCCCCTTCATTGTTTTTAATGAAGATTACTTAAGAGATATAGCTGGCCCTCATGAAGATGTTGTTTTCATAGGAGCATCTATTGGGGGCAATGACATAAGACGAATCTTGGTGGATACTGGAAGCTTGGCCAATATCCTTTTCTTAACCACTTAAAAGAGAATGAACAATACAGCTGTAATTCAGAGCTCGGACAGATTAATTGTGGGATTTACTAGCAGCTCAGCAGATGTGATCGGGGAGTTCGAAGAAGAAGTTTTGTTGGGCAAGGGCCCTTTCAAGAAGATGGTCAGGATACTTTTTATTGTGGTAGATTGTCCCACTTGCTATAATGCTATTCTAGGGAGGTCTTGGCTCTCTAGGATGCATGCAGTGGCTTCGACAGTCCACCAATGTTTGAAATATGATGTTCAAGGACAGGTGGGAGTTGTCCGAAGCAGTCAAAAAGTTGCAAGAGAATGTTATGCTACAGCCCTCGCTCCCCGGACATTGGGGGCAGTTCGTATCAACGAGCAATAGCAATTTGAGGGGCATTCTGGGGGTGAGGGTGAAATTGATGACCCCAGAGAGACCCCTGGAGTATTAATACCAGTCGAAGAGGTAGAAACACATTGTTTAGAAGAAGGGAAGAGTGTCAAAATAGGGTCCAGAATGCCACCCGATCTGAAAAGAGAGATGCTAAAGTTTTTGAAAAGCCATCAGCATGTTTTTGCTTGGTGCAATACTGATGTTACTGGGGTTCCAGCAGATGTGATATCACACCACCTATCTGTCCAGAAAGACGTAGCACCAGTGGTTCAAAAGAGAAGGGTTTTTTCCAAGGAAAAGGCTGATGTTATTGTACAAGAGGTTGACAGGCTCACAAAGATGGGGCATACAGGAGTCTCAATATCCTTTGTGGACTGCCAATCTGGTCCTGGTGAAAAAGAAAAATGGCAAGTGGCGTATGTGCATTGACTTCACAGACCTTAATAGGGCTTGCCCAAAAGATCTGTATCCAGTTCCCTGGATTGACCAGCTAGTAGACTCCACCTCTTGGAATAAGCTACTATCCTTTATGGATGCTTTCTCCGGATAGAATTAGATCCAAGTAGATCCGAAGGATCAAGAGCATACCACATTTGTCACTGAAAGGGGTCTTCATTGCTACAAGGTAATGCCGTTTGGATTGAAAAATGTTGGGGCTACTTATCAGAGATTGATGAACAAAGCCTTTGTTGATCAGATTGGAAGGAATATGGAAGTATACATCGATGACATGATGGTGAAAAGTGTGGATGAGCAATTACACTTGGCAGACCTCCAAGAAACTTTTACCAACTTGGTAAAGGTGAATTTGAAGTTAAATCCAGAAAAATGTGTGTTCGGAGTGCAATCCCGGAAGTTCCTAGGTTATATAATAAGTGAGCAAGGGATACAGCCCGATCCGGACCAGCTTAATGCTTTATTTCAAATGGAGCCTCCTCGGAATATTAAAGAAGTACAACGATTAACGGGGAGGTTAGCTGCTTTAAACAGATTTATCTCAAGGTCTTCGGACAGATGCGCCCCGTTTTTTCAAACCTTGAAGGGTGTGAAGGGATTTGACTGGACCTCACAGTGTGATGAGGCTTTCAATGAAATCAAGAAGCATTTGTCCTCTCCCAAAACCTTATTTAAACCAGTTGATGGAGAGACACTCTTCGTATATTTGGCAGTTTCAACTTGTGCCATCAGTGCTGTGTTAGTGAGAGAAGTAAATAATTACCCCCATCCAGTGTACGACATCAGCAAAAGCTTGATAGATGCAGAAAGGCCTTATTTGAAACTTGAAAAATTAGCACTGGCCCTGGTGATAGCTGCAAGAAAGATTAGGCCTTATTTCCAGGCTCATCCTATTATCGTCCGAACATCTTTTCCTTTGAAGAATGTTCTCCAAAAGGCAGACATTTCAAGTAGGATGACTAAGTGGTCGGTAGAATTGGGGGATTTCGATATAGATTTTGCTCCCCGAACAGCAGTCAAAGCCCAAACTGTGGCTGATTTTTTAGTTGAATTCCACTCTGATAGAGATTCGGAGCAGACTACTGAGAAGAAAGACAAAAAGGTCTCGGTCGTCCGAACGGATGGTGGATCCAGCACTATGGGATGTGGAGCAGGGGTGTGCTTGACTTCTCCATATGATGACAAAATGTACCAGGCTATATGTTTTGCTTTCAAGGCTTCCAATAATGAGTCTGAGTACGAGGCAGCTATAGCTGGTTTGAAGTTAACTTTTATTTGTGGGGCTAAGAAGGTCAAGCTATTGAGTGACTCCCAGCTTCTTATCCACCATGCTTAAGGTCAATATGAGGCTAAAAAGGAGCAGCTAGTGAACTATTTACTTCTTCTTAAAAATGAAGCACTCAAGTTTAAAAGCATTATTTATGAACATATACCTCGGACAGAAAATGAGTTGGCAGACTCATTGGCAACCATAGCATACACAGAGTCGTATCCATGGATCCATGTGCTGGAGAGCCCCTCCATTCAATTTGATATGGGTAAAGAAGAAGAAATTTTTGACGTACAAGTGAAACAACCTCAGGATTGGAGATTTCCTCTCCTGCAATACCTCTCTGATGGCATCGTGCCTCCGGATAAATCACTGGCAAGAAAACTGAAACACAAGGCTCCTGGTTTTATCATACTGAGAGACATTCTGTATAAAAAGTCTTACAGTAAACCTCTTCTGAGTTGTTTGGGGGATGATGAATCTCAAGTAGTCCTCTCCGAATTGCATGATGGCGAGGGATCAGTTTATTGTGGATTCAGGGCTCTAACAAGGAGAGTTTTACTGGCTGGCTACTATTGGCCATCTATCACACAGGATGCTAAAGAGCTGGTGAGAAGGTGTGACCCGTGCCATAGATACAGCAATGAAATTCAAGTCCCAACCATTCCTTTAGAGTCAATCTCTGAGCCTATACTTTTTGCTCGATGGGGGTTGGATTTAGTGTGGTCTCTCCCTATGGCGTCCGGAGGGCCAAAACTATAATTGTTGCAATCGATTACTTTTCGAAGTGGATTGAAGCAGCCCTCTGGCATGAAAAACATCAAAAGCCATTATAAAATTCATTATATCCAACATTTGTTGCAGATTTGGTGTTCCACAAAAGATAACGACAGATAATGGGCCATAGTTCAAAAATAGGGAAATGGAGAGTTTATGTGCCTCAAGGCGTATACAACATTGTTTCTCTTCACCTTTCCACCCACAAGCAAATGGTCAGGTTGAAGTGGCTAACAGAACTATATTGTCCGGTTTAAAGAATAATTTGGAAAGGGCTGCTGGGTAGTGGCCTAGCTATTTACAAGAAGTTTTGTGGGCCTACCGGACAACACCAAGGGCTGCAACACAAGAGTCACCCTTTGCTTTGGTCTATGGGATGGATGTAATACCTCCCATAGAAGCAACTCTCCCATCATTTCGTGTTCACAACTTCTCCGAGTGCGCTAACGAAGTAGAAATCAGAAGTCAGCTCGACCTAGTAGAAGAAATACGAGTTAAAGCTCACCTTAGAGCTGCACACTATCAGGGTTTGATGAGAAGCAGATTTGCTTCTAGGGTTAAAAGAAGAGATTTCCAGCCGGGGGACAAGGTATTGAGGAAAGTCTTCTTACACACTAAAGAGAAGCTGTTTGGCAAATTGGCCCCGGCTTGGGAAGGACCTTATATGGTTGTTGAAAGGCTTAAACCTGGAACATATTGGTTGGAAGACAAGGATGGAAGAGTTTTGACCCACCCTTGGAATATCGAACATCTCCGGATGTACTTGGAGTAGCATTTGTGTAAATATTTACTTGCTTAAACATCCATGTAAATAATTGGGGGCATACTCTTTCCTACCCTGGTGGCGCGGGGAGGTTTTAATGAGGTGTCCGGGATTTTAATGAAATTTGATGCCTTCTTAAAAAATTCCAAAGTATTCTTACTTTGTCTTTTGTCACACCATCCGGATTGAAATAAAAGAGTGATGACCACTTAAACATTCGTCATCGGAGAATTTAAACACTCTCACTATGAAATAACTAAGGGCTATTTAAACATTAGCCACCAAAATTGAAACAGACTATGAAAGGATGTGAGAATTGTGCAAAACAAGGATATTCATTGAAATAATTTAAGTGCATTGGCCTTCCAAGGACTTTCGAATTTTCAAATAGAGTAAAGGATCTATCCGGTCAGATACCGGACACACTTACAAAAAGAGTGCCTTGGCCTTCCAAAGACTTTAGTTTAGATAACATGAAAAGTAAAAAGTAATTCATAATTTAAGGCTGAGCCTTTGAAGATGGCTCAGCTTCATCTATCTTCTTCTTCCCCTTGGGATCATCTTTCTCTTCATTTGGGCTCTCCCCGGTGTTCTCTTCGTCATCAGATGAGGATGCACTGGAGAAGCCAAGCATATCGCCTTCGGTCATTGTGTGATATGGGAGGTCTTCAGGCTCTAAGTGAAGCCATAAATCCCCCAAGTTCCTCTTCAGGAACTTCTCATGGAAGAGCAGGACCATGTCTGATTTCACCTTGGCATACATTTTCTCTTGAGTGTCTATTACGTTGTTGGCATAAGCATCGATCTTGGCCTGGATTTTGGCCTCCTGCTCCCGTAGTAGATCAGCTTTCTCCCCTGCAGCTTGGGACATTGCGTTTTCAAGAGCAATCTTGTCACTAGTCAAGTTGTGGATAACTTGATCTTTGGCCTTGGTCTCCTCTTTTAAAGAGTTGAGGTTTTTCTCCAGTCCGGACACACTTCTGCCGGAGATCCCTGATAGTGTCTACTAGAGTGGCAACTTTTGCGTACTCACCTCTTGGCTTTTCTTCAGCTCTTCGTTTTCTCCCTTTAGAATGGCAGCATTTGAAGTGGCAGTAAGAAGGTCATCGGACAGCCTCTCTTTGTCAGACTTGAGGTCTTTGATAAGATCTGCCTGACTTCGAACTTGTTTCTCCAACGCAAGCACCGGCTGAACATTTCTTAATAAAGAGTGAGCTATAACATCCCTTTCACTTGAAATAGTAAAGGTCTTACCATTAAAAGTGACTGTGTTTGAAGTGCTCGGAGGGAGATAAGGCCCAGCAAAATCATCTCTGGGGAGATTGATAAAGTACTCACCAAGCCAACAAGACCAGTGATGTCTACCCCATCAATGCTAAGACCTCCCCCTTCGACCTCATCGGTTTGGAATTCACCAGGTATCTCCTCTGCTTGTGTTGGGTCAGTGGGGTCAGCTTGGGGGAGAGGCTTCGGAGGTCGGAGAGAAAGTCTGTCACCCTTAGAGGTCTTTTTCTTCTTGGCCTCCCGTTCTTTGCTTTCAGCTCCCCGTTTACGGTCTCTTTTGGAAGCCCTTGGAGGATTTGGGGAGGGAACTTCTTGCCTAACACTCTCCTGCTCTACCGCTTTCAAAAGAGCAGCATCAATCTGGCTTGGGACTGGCCCCTCCGGATTTGATAAAACAGCTTCCTCCACCTTAGCAGGGTCCGTACCACCTACCACTTTCTTGCCTTTCTTCTTTTTGCCCTTCATTTTACTCGGGGCCTTGGCCTGACCGGGCAAGTAAAGTGCCTCGTCCGGTTCATGTGTCCTCTTAAGCACTACATTCGGAGGGGGTTGAGTGGTGAGCTCTTCCCAGGTTAAGTCCCTCCGGACAGTTGTGTTCCAGAGGTGAGATCTTGCTAAGTTTCCCGCCGTGAAGGCATCGTGGAACCGGTTTCCCCACCTTTCAGCAGCCCAAGCATTGATCTTGGAGCAAGTGGTTTTCCCGGACTTTACATAGTCATTGAAGTCCTTGGGAAGTACTGATAAGAAGAAGACAAAGTTAATTAGTTTAAACAAATTTGATAAAATAAGATATAAAAATATAAGGTATGAGCCTTACCATCACTCCTCCATCTGCTGGTGAGGAGACTGGGGTTGACTCCGGCCTTGATTTTCTTCCCTTTCTCCCAAGCACCACTTACGAAGAGGAATTGAGTCCTCCAATTCCTCTCCAACTCTAGCAAGTCATCCACTTCCTTGAATTCATCCCCCATGTTGAAGTGATAAAAGGGGATGTGGTGGTTTCTATAGAGGCTGGCCACAGCAGCAAATTCCTCCATTGGCAGAGGGATCCCGGAGAGCCTAGAGGCCATAATGCAGGCCATAAGGGTGTACCAGGCATTGGGACTCAGCTGGCTTGGGCAGAGCTTTATCAGATGAAAGTATCTGACGATCTCCGGGTCCAAGGGGAATCTGAGCCCCCAGTTAAACAGCTCCGTGAAGATGACTATCTCACTCAACTTGCAATCCATGGGAGTTTCGGGGTTTATTGGGATTCTTATCTTCACATTCTCCGGAATTCCCCACTTCGTACGCATCCGGCCCAGCTCAGCTGTGTGGATGAATGCGTAGTTGATCTTTTGCAGGGCAAGGAGGTACTTAACACTGACCTTGTGGAAACAAGGCCTCACCCTTCCTTCGAGACACCCCGGCAGATCCGGATGCCTCAAGCACAACTTTTCTTTGCCCTTGTCTTTTTGGGCAGCAACAGCACCACTAGTCTGTCCGGAAGGCTCAGACTCAAATGGGGCCTCTTTGATAGAGTCCTCCATTACTTCCTCCATGATTGATGAGGGGTTTTCAGTAGCAGTAGTAAGGGGAAGGTTTAGATTTGGCTCAGCCTGACTTCCAGACTGCTGAGTTTCAGTATTTTCTTGGTTCCTGGCCTCCGGTTGGGGCTCTGGCATAGACATTTCTCTTTGAGGACTTGAACCAGGGCCCTCCGGACCGGACAGCCTGTCCTTTGGTGCTTAAATGGGTGCCTCTGACCTAGTACTACTGTCCTTGGCACCCGATTTCGAGGGGGTGCCCTTAGAAGCTTGACCCTTGACCAGCCGGCTCGGTCAACTAATTTCTGAGGAGAGGTTTCAGCGTCTGACCCCATGGCTAAGAAAGAGGAGGGTTTTTTAAGGCTTGTAACTGTTAAACCTGGTTCAACGATGGGTTCCGACTCTTGAACCGAGGAGCCGAAGATAATAGGTGAGAGGTTGGTTTGAAATAACTTCTTTGGTTTGATGCCCCTTTTGGAGGAAGAACCTTGGTCTGATTCTGTGGGTGAAATTGCTAGATTGTCGATGGGCGAAGCGGGTAAGCCTGCTGCAATGCGCTTTTCCCTTTCAACCTTTTGCGCCTTTTCTAATTCAGAGAGATTGAGCCACCCGCCTTTGATCAAAGCGTTCCTCGTTGTGAACATAAACGACCTGAGCAAGAGTTTGATTTTGAGAGAGAAAGCTTTAAGGATTTGCAGAGTAAAAACAAGAGTGATGGTGAAACAGTAGAAAGTATTTCAATTTATAGTAAATCTAAAAAAGGAGTTTGATTCCTAGGAGAATTCGAAGAGATTGGTAATGATTAAAAGACGGCGCTGATGTCACCATCTTTAATGAAGAGGTTGTTTTTCGAAGAAGGTGAGTGCAAGATTCAAGGTGAAAAAACGGCTGAAACAACCAACCAGAAAGTAACACGTATCCCATAAACTCTGGCAAAAAACTGTTTGGATTCACAGAGTTTTATCAGTCCGGATAAAACCATAGCACAAGTCGAAAGACCTGTCCGGGAAAAGCTACCCCTGATATCAGACTGTTTTTTCAGGTTTTTGACAAAGGCATTTGAACAAACACCTAAAAAAGGGGCTCCTGATGAGTCCGAATACTGCTTCCTCTCCTGACAGGGACAGATCGGACCAAGGCCACTAGACCGGACAGGCGACTTCGAACACTTAGCCCATTGAACTGTTCGAACTATGACAAAAGTATTAAAAAACCTAAACACTTCTTGACTAAGCTGCTTGCTCTCCTACTAAGAGCTCCTGGGTCTTTAAACATGACCTGGGTCCATCAAAAATGACCTGAAAACCCATAAAGCCCAAATGAAAGGGTATAAATATACAACCACCTGCATTAAATATGGGTAATGAAAATTAACTACAACCAGACTGCTTAATTCTCCCTCTACTCTCTACTCAAAATATTAAACACATACCAACCCTCACAAACTCTAAAATAAATTACCAAATTACCCTCAGACATAAATTAACCACACCACCAACAATAATATATACATAAATTCTAAAGAAATTTCTCGATGCGTGAAGCAGAAAAGGTTGAAATTCCTATTAGTTCCCAATTCAAACTCAGTGTCACTCAAGCACCATATGAAGTATCACATAAAAATATATATTGGGGATACTTTGTGCCAATGTTATTGGTATAATCATGTATGTTATGATTTACACGAGACTTAATCTTGCCTACGTTGTAAGTGTCTTAAGCATGTTTATGTCAAATTCAGGAAAGCTGCATTTGCATGCACTTAAGTGGATCATGAGATATTTGAAAGGTTTGGCTATATTAAGGGTTGTGTTATAATCAGAAGGATACGGATGATATAATATTAAAATTATATATGGACTCTGATTATGCAGACTGCTTCGAGACAATGAAGTCTATTTTGGGTTATGTATTTACTATGTTTGGAAGAGTGGTTAGTTGGAAGTCTTATATACATAAGTTTATTGCACTATCGTTTACGGAACCGTGTATATGGCTTCCATGAAAGCCATGAATAGAAATCTTTGGTTGAAATGATTGTTAAGTGAATTAACTGGTGTGAAGTAAGATGTGGTTATGTTAAGTGATAACACTAGTATTTGATAAAAAACAAATTACATGAGCGAACTAAACATATAGACATTAATTCTCATTTTATCCGAGATATGGTGGAGAAAAAGCAAATAAAGATGGCTAAAATTGGTAGCTAAGAAAATCATTTAGATACTCTAACCAAGGTATTGCCAATTCCAAATCCTAAGGGTTGTATGAGACTAGTGCAAGTTTGGGATGCGGGTGAGTTGGTCTATAAAGAGTATAACATTGGATGCAACTGATACTCGAGTTACTATAAGCATGGATGGAAAATTATTAGGTATATTCTAGAAGTAACTTGTCAACAGAATTAATTTTATATGACTACTTGAGCATAGACATATATAAACATGTTTGTGCATGTATAAGAATAAACAAAACCAAAATAGGATAGTCATAGAGATTTATATGTATGAGCTAGGCCAAACATGAGGGTCCAAATCAGGATGATTTGAAGCGAGTTGAACCGTATCACCAAAGTTGGATAGAAGCAAGGTATTCTATTGGCTAGATCTCTTATATTAATTGGGTCTCTTATTTTTGTCTTTATATATTAATTAGATTTCATATATTAAATTGCCTCTTCTATATTAATTAAGATTTTATATTTATGAGTTTCCTATGGATAATGAGTTATTTCAATCGTTGATTAATGAGATCTAATTTGGAGAGTCGATGAATAATTAAGGTTTTCCTTAAACTTATGAATAGAAGAAAATATGAAATTGCAAAGGTGTGATGTGACAATGACAGTGGCATAATAGTTTCATGAGCAACATACTTCTTGAATGAGATAAATATCTCTAGGTCTTTTGAGAGATAAGTGAGGTGAGAGATAAACACTGAAAATATAGTTTTGTGAACTACGTCATCTTTTATAACAAATAATGATTGAGTCATGTGTGTTTGATAGTCTTTATGTAACCTACTTGTTTATAAAATAATGTTCGTTGTCTGTTGATGTAGGATTTGCGTCACAATCTGATGTATTGTGTGCTTGCTCGTCTTATATATGATAAATTATATTTCTTTTGAATGTATGTTAATCGATACATCGGTTCATTCTTCGACCGAATGGAGGTTTCTCCTAACAAGAAACATGAAAATTTAAAATTAAGAAAGTTTAATTCAAACCTTAATTTCATAGATTTAAACCTAGAAGCCCATAGTAGCTCATGGTTAAATTTTCTATCTATAAATATTACAAGATTATTATCATGAGGATCATTCAGTTCATTTACCAAATTATTTTTTATCTCCTCAGGTCTAAAATCTCTCATTATATTTAAATGTTTTAATATCTTCTCTAATAACTCAAAAAAATCAAAAACTTATAAATTCGAACAAAACATACAAAAACAACTTTAAAAAAAATAATAATTATATAATCGAATCCGAAAGAAACTCAACAATCATAAATATATATATATATATATATATATATATATATATATATATATATCATCGCTTGTAAAAGGTACAATCGAATTTGAGTTTGAAAATTTGAATTGTTTATAGGTTTGAAAATGTTGACGAAATCCATCGACATCCATAATTATAAAAAAAAATTACATAATACCTCATCGACATTTAATATACCTACATTTTAAACTAAAAATTGGATCTTTTCGAACAAACTACCATACGTAGACCCACCCTATCGATATCAAATATTTTGAAAATTGAACACCTAATAAAAGGTAACTATGTCATGAATTGTTTGGCTAAAAATCACCATTAGTCCTCATGTTTCACCCTTGTATCAAACTAGTCCATCATCTTCACTTTTATCTCCCACTCATCTTTCATGTTTTAGAAATTTGCATGATCAGTCCTCCCGCATATGTGAGCCATAAAAATTTAACATGTGGAACTCCAAAGATCCAAATTTTGTCTCACTATTGCTCCTCCATAATTTTATCCAGTTATACCCTTGATGAAGCTTAGTCAGCAGCCCAGTCAGCTGCCACATAGTTTTAATATATATCATAAGTTTTTACCATTTACCATTCTATCTTATTTTTATCTTAATTAACTTAGTACATAATTGGGTTGGACCCGGGTTAAACTATAAAAAAATTAATTAAGAAGGTGAGACGTGTCTGCCCATGAAAAACCCATATGCAACAAACGTAAGATTAGAGAGTCGACATCCATAAAAGATAAAGCAACTCCATTTTCATTGCATCCAATCCCCTTCAATGTTTTGTGTCATAATATCATTGGCTATCAATAAATTCTCTTTCTTTGAAAATTTATTACCTTCATTGTCAAAACTCTCCAACTCTTCTCTGCTCTTCAGATTTATCTTTGTTTTCTCTCGTAATCTCGCATTCATTTTGAAGCTTCATATTTGAAAATCTATAACGAAAAAAAAAACAAAGGTATAATTAGTTTTGATCTTTTTTGTTGTTAATTTTCATTGTTTCATCAAAACCCACTTATTATAATTATACGATCTTTTCACTTTTTAGTACTTTTTATAAAAAATATATCTGAACATCATATTATTTATTTGTTTTTAATAAAATATATTATTGTTGACATATATTTTTATTGGGGTTAACGCTCGTAACATGTAACAGAAAATCGAAGGTAGAAGATGGTAATTGGGGATTTAGTAGATACTAGAGTGACAGTAGAAATGAAGAAGAAAGACTTGATGTAATTAGGGTTTGAGAATGAGTAATTAAAAATTTTGTATTTGATTTTTAGGTTTGGGTAAATTAATGAATAGTAAATTGGGTCGTTGGATAAATTAATGGGTAGCAAATTGGATTGTGGGTAGAAATTGGGATATGGATCTATAGTTTCATTCATATCCTATCCAATCCTATACTAACTTAATTAAGATAAAAATAATAAAATAGAATGGTAAATAGTAAAAACTTATGGAAAATTGTACAAGTAGGTGGCACTGACTGGGCTGCCGACTAGGTTTTGCCAATAGTATAATTGGACAAAATATCAAAGAACAATAACGGAATAAAATTTAATTTTTTTGAGTGTCACATGTCAAACTCTCGTAGCTCACATATGCGAAAGACACTCTCCACTACATGGATTTGTCTAACATCAGCTGCCCATTTTGCAGGCACTCAGATGAGTCTGGTGTCCATCTTTTCTTTGCTTGCAGGTTCACTAAGGAAATCTGGTGTCGTATCCGATCATGGCGGAGGATTACTCGAGAAATGACGACGTTTGATAGTGCACACAAATGGATTAGGAAGGAGCATCGAGGAACATCCTACCGATCCCGCGCTATCAATCTTGCCTTCCAAGCCACTGTTTTCAAGATTTGGCGCGCCCGCAACCGCCTTATGTTTGATGAAGAGATCATGACTCAAGACACCATCGTCATCTGAATCACTCTCATGAGCTTGAAGATTTTATTTAGATTATATATATTATCGACTCACATGTTAGAGTCCTTTTTCATTGATACACTCAGTTTTTCGGATTTTCTATGTAATAGTCCATTAGTGTCGGCTTCGAGACTTGTACTCTTTTTCTTTTGACCGAGTTTTTACCCAACGGATGGTTATAGTTTTTTAAGAAGGCAATTGTTCTAGACCTTTATCAAGACACTTTTGGACATGTTTTTTTCCTTTTAGATATATTGTTATCTTTCATTGTACTCACTTGATAGATCATATGACTATATATTTATATCAAAATATATATATATATATCCACGTGATAGACTAGTTTAACACAAAGATATGGCAGGGGAGCTAAATAGACTCAATTGTTTTTAACTTAAAACACTATACAGTGAAAACGGGGCTGCTTTTACTTTAAAATATACAAGTTCATTACTTTAATTTGGTTTATCTAATCTCTTTAAACTAAGACGTCGGGCGAGAGAAAGGATAGCACATGTGGGCTTCGTTTTGTTTGTTCCCTACTCCAACTCCAAGCATAAAATACCGATAAATAGAAAAGCCCTTTGTCATTTAATATTCCTTTTTTCTGTATCTCCGCCTTGGAATGTTGTTTCCATTCTTATGTTCTTAATTCTTTATTGATTGAACTTGTTTCCAAATAATTTGGAACATTATCAAGATTTCCATACTCCAATTAAGACAAGGTTTGGATTTTCGGTTTCTGGGTTTTGTCAATTTGTTCTTTTTCGTTTGGTTTTTAGTGTCTGTTTTCTTATCCTATGGTTTCCTTTACGACTCGACTTATTACAGACACACTTCGAATGGAAGAAAACAACAGAAGCAAGTTCAAGAGAATATGTGTTTTCTGTGGAAGCAACTCCGGTAAGAAGAAAGTCTTCAGCGATGCTGCTATTGAACTGGGCAATGAACTGGTTTGTTCCCCAAACCTTTCTTTAGTTTATCTTTTAGTTGCTTGTATGAATTGGGTATTGACATCTTGTTTATCTTTTTGTCTGAAAAATTAGTTTTGTGAATGTTTTTATAATGTATCATGTACTATTCTTTTTGATAAAGCTATATTGTTCGTTGGTTTCAAGATATGTATTGTCCAGGCAAAGACGTTGACTTCCATATCTTGTGGCACAAACTTTCAACTTGGTCTTATATTTCTAAAGTTATTATAGATGTAAAAAAATTGTAGTTAGATATAAACACTCTTGATTTGCAATTAATTGTTAGAATATATTATATTATTTGGATTGATACTTGTTCTTTGGTTTCAAAATTTCTTTCTTACAGGTGAAAAGAAAGATAGATTTGGTCTATGGTGGAGGAAGTGTTGGCTTGATGGGTTTGATATCTCAAAGAGTTTATGATGGTGGTTGTCATGTTCTCGGGTAGATTTGAGTAGAAACTTTACTTCACTTTGAATTTATATCATTATGTTTCTTTAATCGCATTTCTTGTCTAATTCGATGTTCTTAACTTGCAGGGTAATCCCAAAAGCACTTATGCCTCTTGAGGTATATCTTTTATGTCTTGTTGTAGGAACTTCATTTCATCTGGCTATGCGTTTTGTCAGTGACATCAACTGTTCGACTTTCGAGACTTCGGATAAAAAAAAGATTACAAGAAAGTTTGTTAAAAAAACTTTAGTAATATGTTGGAATTAGGATTTTGATTGATCAATAGTAATTGGTATTTTGAGATTTGATAGATATCTGGTGAACCAGTTGGGGAAGTAAGAGTTGTTTCGGACATGCACGAACGTAAAGCTGCAATGGCTCAAGAAGCTGAAGCCTTTATTGCTCTTCCTGGTAAGTAAAGAAATTTAAAGTTCTTATCAGATAACAAATCGGAAGTAACTTAAAAGAAACATCTTCGTGATATATACTTGTGCGTTATTCGTATGTATTTGAATTCCTTGTTTTAGGAGGATATGGGACCATGGAGGAGTTGTTGGAGATGATAACATGGTCACAACTCGGAATTCATAAGAAAACGGTAAAATTAGCGAACTTTTTTGGTTTGTTGGATAATCGTTATAGGCTTTTTCCTCAAACTCGATGATATTAACAAGCCAAGGTTCAAACCTTTCTACAGGTTGGTTTACTAAACGTTGATGGCTATTACAATAATTTGCTTGCTCTATTCGACACTGGCGTGGAAGAGGGCTTTATCAAGCCAGGCGCGCGACAGATAGTTGTCTGGGCTCCAACAGCAAAAGAACTTATGGAGAAGATGGAGGTATCAACTTTTCTCATTTTCTTGGCTTTATTCAGAAGAAAATATCAATCTTTGTGGTCCACTTTTACAATGCCATGTGCTTTGCTTTCTCGAGTTATAAAATTCTTATATTGTTAGATCTATATATAAACGATAACATCGTTCTTTTCCAGGTCCACGACGTATCACACAAACAAGTCACTCCTCCCGAAAGCTGGGAGAACGGGAAAACTCAGTAAACTAAAAACGCCAAAGAGGTGATTTCGAAGTAGTTTATTATAAGTTTGGGATTTGTTTAGCTTTAAGTTTGGCATGTGTAAAACGGTTTGATTAGATGGATCAGAAATACAATGTCCTTTGCATAATTTGATTGTGGTGTTTGAATTGTACAAGAATCTTCTACTTTTTCTGAGTACTGGCTGATATAAGTCCTTTCTGAAACATTGAAGGAGACAAATAAGTTATAAATTTCAATTGGCTTGTTCTATTTCTTGAATATTCCAAAACAAAGGACAAGGGAGTTGGTCCTACAATGTTCTACCTAAAGTAGAAATGAAATAGTGAAGTTGAAGACAGCAGTTGGACTAGGACTTGCCACTGTAAAATCATAACTTTTCTAGTTAGAATCTCACTTTCTCAACAACCATGTGCCGCATGGCTGTTCCAAGCCTGTCCTTGGACCAATTAGAATATGTTTTTTGTATATTTATGCTTAAATTCGATATGATAAGGCGGGTTTGTTGACTAGTATTTTATTACTCGATTTTGTTTGTAATCGGTAGGGAGATTAGAAGGCTTATCTTGGAACTGTAGATGTAGTTGTAAATGATTCGCGCATCCGACGAATGTTCGTGAACAAATTCCATAAAAGTTTATGATCGACTAGTTAGTACGTAGTCAGACTCGATTTACATTTTAACACAACCCATATTCATTTGATTCTAATCCTGACACTCTAACACGGACTTATTTGATAAACAAGTCGAAGTCTTCTTGCTCGAACATTTATAGGTTTAGACGCGTGGTTCAATCGTTTAACATTAAAGCTTGATAAGTATTGACTCGAAATAATGACAAACAAAGCTTAACATTTGGAATAATGAGTTTAGCTTGAAACTGTGGGTTCTAAGGATACAGGTATTGGATGGTGGACCATTGTTGGTGTTGTTACTAAGTGTTGTGGGAGGTGGAGACTGAACTTGGCTGTTGATTGTTGTCATGGGGTACTCTGTTTTTTCCTCTGTTCTTTTTGTTGTGACTATTATATTATAATCTATAATGGGTTGGTTGTTTGTTCCTACACCACAAAAGCCATTTTACTGTTTGCCAAAAAACATTGTTTGATATAGATTATGAAGTGATTGAAGAGGTACTTTGACTGCTTAACTTTGCCAAACAATTTAAAAATTGATTTTTTAGATATAAGCATAGTGGTTAAACTATAACCCTAATCGCATTTAAGAGAAATAGTTATATTTAATAGATTATGAAGTGATGGAAGAGGTACTTTGACTGTTTAACTTTGTCAAACAATTTTAAAATTGTTTTTTAGGTATGAGCATAGTGCTTCAACTATAACCCTAACCGCATTTAAGAAAAATAGTTACCTGTAAAGGAAATTACCACTCAGTAGTCATGGTTTGATCTATTATCTCTTAATATCTTTACTTCCTAATTACCACCTATTATCTAACATTATTTTAATATCCTAACTACTTTTACATTTGGTAACCAAAATTTTTTTTTTTTATTTTTTTTTTCAAAGATCTATATTTTTCAAACGGAGCTCGAAAAAAATAAATGAAAATACTGTCGCTTTTGTTTTCTAAAATGAACAAAACTAGATCCATTGATAATTGCAAACAACTCTCTGAATATCTTGAGAACGGCAAACAGTTCGAGATAACCGCGGTATATATGGTGAGAGATATTTTTGTCCAAATTTCAATTTGAAATACCAAATGACGCTAGCGGAAAAACACATAAATAAATGTGAGTCATTAAATAGTTGAGAAAGGAATTTATTATATTTTTCTCCATATTTAATAATGATCACATGTAGAGGTGTCTAATGGTTCAGGAACCACGGTTCAAAGCTGACAACCTGCTTAAGAACTGGCGGTTTACCTGTGAAACTGGCCCATTAGGACTGCAACCTGGCAGGACCGCAACCCGCCAGGACCGCATAAGGAGCAACCCGCCAGGACCGCAACCTGGCAGGACTGCAACCTGACAGGACTACGAAACCACGGTTTATTTGTAAAAAACCGGCGGTTTATTGGTAAATATTATGCTGATTTTATTTATTTTATAACCAAAATGTTATATTTAAAAAATATTGAGATATTGCATATTATTATAGAATTATTATTACATTTTTGTTAATATTAATTTGTTTTGGTTATTAATATTTTAAGTGTTGTAATTATTATATAGTCCAAAATTTTAAATATTACTTATGTTATTATCACATTTTGAATATTATTATTATGTTTTTAGATCTAATACAAACGAAAACTATATCTTATCATGTTAAAATATTACAAATTCTATGGTTATAATTTTAATATTACATTTTGATTACTATTGTGATTTGCTTATAAATTTTACAAGTGTTTGTTATTATTTTTTAAACCAAAATTAGATCTTATGAAGTTATAAGTATTTCATAATACACTTGTTGTTGTAATAATAAAAGGTAAAGTCATTTTTGGATAATTTAGCCGTTCACAGTTTATACTCGTGCGGGCCAGGAGTTGTACAAATGTTTTCAAATTACAATACAAAATAGCAAAAAACTATTACAAACATCATTCATCTCCAGCTTCGTCTTCTTCGTAAGTAAAATCTTCGTCGTCATTTTCGTTTTCTTCCGCAATTTCTTGTTCAAGTATCTCTTCGTAATCATCCGGATAATCTTCGAAGATGTCGTCTACGTTCACTTCGTCTCTGAACTCTATGTCTTGCATCCTTTTATCCGCCGCTGTCCAATCCTTAACTGCCACAAGCACTCCAAGTGCTTTTCCCGTCAATCTTGTTCTCTTAGTCGTGTATTGCAACCTTGCTTGGCTGAAAGCACACTCACTTGCAACTGTAGACATAGGTATAGCATAAATCTCTTTAACAATCCTGCAAAGAATAGGAAACTCTTCAGTTTGGTACCCCACCATCTTATGATATCTTCAATACCTTGGTGGGGATAATTCGTAAAATCAAACCTAGTGCTCCAATATCTATACAGCTCATTATCAGATTGAGGGGTTTCTGTAACATTGTTTCGTAACATTGCCAATTGAACATAGTTAGTAGATCTCCCTCTACCCCTATTGTTACCACTCCTTACATTTGTAGATGTATTTGATCTATATCTTGCAGCATACTTATCATAGATATTATACAAGCTATCATATATACCGCTAATATACCCTTCAGGGTCAATTGGTTCGGTCGGTGGTTTATCTGTAGGAAACCGTACGGACTTATAAAAGCATCTAACTAGCAATTCAAATTGTTCTTTTCGTGAAAAAGGATCTAAAAGGCAAGCAAATGAATAACTATCAGGGATTGGATGAAAATACTTTGTGAACTTATATTCCATTCCAGGCACCATGTCTACGCATGCATAATGTGATCTAAATTCATCCATATGCATGGAAAGATTAGCAATTGTGAAAAGGGCCAAATGAGCATTAGGTTGATTTTGTGAAGAAAAGGTTAGGGTGTTTTCTTTAAAAAGTCTTTAAAATCTTAACATGTGTGCACAAAATTTCCAATGATCTGGTTCAATTGGTGTTTCACGATATGCATTATAAAGCGTCGTAATCTCTTCTTTAAAAACATGCGCACGTGCAAGCATTGTGTAAGTAGAATTCCATCTAGTTTCGACATCTAATAAAAGTTTCTTATATTTTTTCCCATTTGAAGTAACAAGTGTTTTAAAAGCTCTTTTTTTAGCAGCGGATGTCGAGCAAAATAGGATCCCATTTTTTATAGGGGTAATATAATCACCCTGAACCATACGTATTCCTTCTTTCGTAATTAATTGAAGTACGTGGCATAAACATTTGGTGTGAAACAATTTTGGAAAAGGGGGATTGCAATCTTGTATAAGCAATTGTATAGCACTAATATTAGAAGATGCATTATCCAACGAAATAGACATAATCTTGTTTTTAATGCCATAAACATTCATGCATTCAATCATACTCTCCCTAATTATTTGTGCGTTATGCTTCCCGATTGATTCAAACCATATAATTCTCCTTTGGAGGACCCATTGGGCGTCCATCCAATGGAGGGTAACACATATCATATCTAAATCAGTAAAAGTAGCTATGTCACTAGTAATCGAAACATTCCATGGCAAAGTCTGCATAGTTTGAATAATCTCTTTTTTTCTTTGTAAATAATATTTAAAAGGCTAGCGATCTCAAAGAGGTACGTGGAATGCGTGTTGCCTGTGGGTTTACCCCATCTTGCATCCAATTTTCGTATCTCCAAGAATCCCCAAAACTAAATGGTTGTAAACTACCGACTGCATAAATCATTGTTTCTTCCCTATACGTATCGTGGTTAAACTCAAAAGGAAGACCTGTTTGAGGGTTCGTGCAAACATTAGTTGGGTTAGGTTTTGTAGGATCATATACTGAATGTTTCATTAAATGTTTTACCATAGTGCTAGTGCCCATATTTCTAGATCCACTTACGTGAAGATAAGTTTTTTTGCACACGTTACAAATACAAGACAAACCATCTTCTGATAGATGGTAGTGTTTCCAAATTCAAGATGTTTTCTTACGAGATCTCCCCCCACTAGTACTTCCACCACCACTTTCGTGGGAGGAGAGTGTGTCAATGTGAGGGAATTCTGGAGAAAAATCATCCACGGTATTGAGATCCACATTAGATGGTTGGTTTATCCCAGTATTTCTACGTTTTGAAGTCATTTTAAAACTAATAACAGTTTTTTTTTAAATATGCAATAAAATACTAATAATAAAATCTAAATTTAGACTAATAACAAGATATAACAACTAAATTTAGACTAATAACAAGATAAAACAACTAAATTTAGACTAATAACAACTAAGAAACAATTTGCGGAAAAACAAAAATCAAACAATTTCGAAAGTAGGAGTAGAATATGTAAAATAAGTAATTGTAGTTTTCTAGAACTTTTCGAACAAATAGATAGATTTAGAGAGAAGTAGAGAGTTGTTTGAGAGGTGTGAGTATTGGTGTTGGGGTCTCCTCTATTTATAGGGGAGACCCAAAAAAAAACCGAAAAAACAAAAAAAAAATTCGCCCGGACCATCCGGATGGGCGTCCGGATGGTCCGGGACAAAGGTCCGGGGCATCCGGACGGTTTCGCTCGGACGCCCGGACAGGCAGTTCGGACCATCCGGATATCGATCCGGATGGTCCGGTTGGAACCGGGGCATCCGGACGGTTCGCCCGGATGCCCCGGATGACCAACGGCTAGTTCGTTTGAACTAGCCGTTGGCGCGGACCATCCGGATGCTAGGCCGGATGGTCCGCTTGATGACGTCATGCTGACGTCATCAAACGGCTAGTAGGAGAAAAAAAAACCCTATAAATACTACATACATCCTCCTATATTTTTCACTCCAACTCCACTACAAATCTCTCCCCTCTCTCCCTCTCCACTACAAATCTATCCCCTCTCTCTACTACACTTTTCTAAAAAAAAATTATATTTTTCAAACTCTATTTAAATTTCAGGTTTCGCAAATGTCTTCAAAAAGAAAAAAGAATGCTCGTAAAGGTGGATGTAGTGAACCAACCCCTTCCGAATTGAGAGAGGTGGAACATATGTTGTTTCAATCCATGGAGCGGGAGGTAACGGAGAGCGAGACTATCGAACATCGCCCCGAGGGGGAGATTCGCATCCGTAGTAATCAGCAAGGAGGTCGAGGTGTAACAAAAATTTGGTCCGGTATGTTTCTGGACTACGAGGAACTGATCCAAATAGAGGGTATGCAAAAAAAATTCAAACTTATTGAACCTACTAATGGACTAGGTTGGATGACACTAGCTACATTCAAATGTGATTGGTATATAGAACTAGTGCGAAGGTTTTATGCCACAGCTAGATTAATCGAAAATGATCCAAGAGGTTTAGGAATGAATTGTTTCATTAATGGTAAAGAGTATAGTTTTTTTGAAACTGATTTCGGAGATCTTTTTTCCGTTCCAACCCATGATATGTATACCGGTAATAAATTACCTACCATTAGTTATCGCCCTACGATCTAGAGTGATGATTGGCCTTTGTCTTACGAAGAAGCAGTAGAGATTCTTACTTGTGCTGGTGCGGAAGCTCCGAAAATTATCGGTAAATTACGAGCCATGCGGGGTAATTTGGATGGTATTGGGAAATTAGCTTTGAAATTGGTAAATAGTATATTTCTTCCCCCTAGTAACAATGATTCGCAGCTTTCATATATTCAAACATTTGTTACTGCTTTTATCATTCGAAATCAGGGAATAATTAATTTACCTAGCTTGATGATTCGAAATATGGTTACGAGGTGTGGTACGGATAAACTACCTTATGGGATGATATTGAGTAAATTGTTTGTTTCGAAAAGAGCTGATGTGAGTATGTACACTCCGGTGAATGTGAGGCCGACTAGTGCTATAGGTAGAAACTCTTTGCGTTTGCAGGAAATATACTCTTGGGATGGAGAGTTGATTTCGAAATTGGAGGCATGGAACAACCATAGACAATACTTGAATGAGATATATACTGCGAACGGTCTTACAAAACCGCCAAATCCACCTACTCAATATCGAGTTGAGGCTGCAGCGTCTTTCGATCTAAATGCTAGTGCTTCTTCTGGAGTACCGCCACAACAAATACGAACCGATCGCGAATTTGCTGAGTTTGCACATACTCAACAAAAGGAATGGCATGATGATTTTACAAAATGGCAAGGTGAATTTCAAAATTGGCAGGGGGGGGGGGTAAATGACCACCTTAGCCAGATACAGCAGTGGCAAGTAGGGGTGAATGATCAACTTGGTCACCTCCAGCAGTGGCATGGTCAATACGAGCAGTGGCATGGTCAATACGAGTAGTGGCATCATGGACAAGATCAATGGAATGAGCGATTTGCAAACTCTCAAGCCCAACAGTCGGAGTATATGCGACAGATGATGGAGAACATGCATTTGCAAGGTCAACCACCTAACAACAACAACAACAACAACGATGAAGCTCCTTAGTTTTTCGCATTTGATTTTCATTATCGTTGTAATGTTTATCTTTTTTATTTGATTGAACAACTATGTTACTTGTTTGGTTTTTTTTTAATGAATTGTTTGTTTTGCTTCTATTTTTTATTAAATGTTATTTAAATCACTTACCTAGCTTTCAATTTTTATTTTGTTCTTTACAATTTACAAATAATTTATGTTTATGCATATAAACTTCTAATATTGAATAGTTCGAAAATACAATAAACTATATAATTCATCTAACCATAAACACTTCAAGCTTGAA
Source organism: Limnanthes douglasii subsp. nivea (assembly GCA_036936605.1). Taxonomy (NCBI): domain Eukaryota; kingdom Viridiplantae; phylum Streptophyta; class Magnoliopsida; order Brassicales; family Limnanthaceae; genus Limnanthes; species Limnanthes douglasii. The sequence goes on along the minus strand of JAUPFV010000004.1, from coordinate 19,674,960 downwards.
AGAATCTAAAGAATCACCTAATAATTTAAAATTTTAATACAATTATATGTCTAATAGGTATATATTATTTAATAGTAATATATTATTCAAACGTATCAAAATCAAATTACAATTATTATTTTAGAATGTAATTGATGATTATAAAATTTCGATTAAAATGATAACATATTTAAATTAAAATACATGAAATAGAATAATTAACTCAATTATTGAAATTAGATTCAATTAAACACTTACAAATTAATTTTAAATAACATTATAAAATATTCTGATAAACGGTTCTTAAATGGTTAAATGGTTTGGTTGATGGTTTGAACTGGTAAACGGTGCTTAAATGGTTCGTCTGGTGGTTTGAACTGGCGGTTTAACTGTGAAACTGACCCATTAGGACTGCAACCTGGTAGGACCGCAACCCGCCAGGACCGCATAAGGAGCAACCCGGCAGGACTGTAACCTGACAGGACCGCAACCCGCCAGGACCGCAACCCGGACTGCAACCCGTGGTTCTGATTTAAACGGTGCGGGTTGGTGCTGGTTCAACCCGTTTGACACCTCTGAGATTCACATGTAAGAATGCCAAATAATTTTGATTTTTATGCATAGGAGGAGTTTTCATGATTTTCAATTTTGGATGTCGCCTAAACGTGTTTAACGGGTAGTCAGATCCCATGACGTGACAAGACAGATTTGGTTACGGCCCAACTTGATAAACGTGGCGGTGGGTAGGGAAAATCTGAAAAGTAAAGACCGAGATCTAATTTGTTTAATTTGATCTGATAATGGTTTATTACTAATATGGTTTTTATAATAAAAAAAACACTATTTTTTTAAGTAAATTACTAACCGTCGGTAGATTTTTCTTTTTTACTAACTCCACTCCATCGCATTTTCTTTTTAACAATTAATTTTCACTATCAATTCTCTTCCGCATTTTTTTTTTTCTTTTTAAATTTTCCGGCGAAGTAAAATCTCACAACCTCCTCCTTTATCACATGGTAAGTATTTTTAGATTTAGTTTGGATTTTAGGTTGTTTAGGATCAATTTTTGTGATTTTGTTAAGACTTTTAGTGAGAATCATATATTAGATAAGGTTACTTTCAAAATTATGGTTGTGATTAAATTAGATAGAAAAAAAAATATAAAATTATAGTATTTTTCGGTCATTTTCCGGTCTGGATTAGGCCGGGAAATGACTCGCACGGTGGGTGCACCAAACGCTTCATCGGTGCATAAGTCCGGTACCGAGTTACTGGACTACCTACGCACCAATTTAAAATCTTTTTTTTAAAGAAATCTTAACTTCGTTTACCATTAAATCTTTAAAAAAATTAAATAGCGTTCCAAAATATCTTTAAAAAAAATTCAAAAAATTTGTTGTTTTAGTTTTTAGAAGTTTAATTTTATTTTAGGTGTTAATTGTTTATGTAATTTTGGTGACTAACCTTATATTTTTATTTTTTTTATTTTTGGTATTTGACTAAACAGTCTTTTTCGCATTCGAAACCCGTTTTTCAATTATTTTTAATATGTGTGTAATTATGAATTATTTTTAATATTTATGTAGTTATGTACATAATTTATATTTTTTATTTAATTATTTATTGATGTATTTGAAAATTAATTGATGTGATTTTATTTTTTTTAATTGAATTTAACTTAATTGTTTATATATATTTTAATCTCCATGTATTTTATTTTACATATTAACAACGTGTCACTTATAAATTTCATAAAAATTGAACAAATACACTCAATAAATAATGAGATGAGTTAAAAAAACATTAATTAATAAAATCTCATAAAACTTTTATGAATAAAAATATATATATAGTAGTGTATTAATGTTATATATATAAAAATAAAAGTATCTAAAATATAATTATATTTAAACTTTAATTAATAAAATTTCATATAAATTCAATAAATATATATATAGTAACGTATCAATTATATATATATATAGCATTTAAAATTTAATTAATAAAAACAAGAATGTCAGTATATTTTTTTTGAAATTTAAATTTAAATTTTCAAAAATCGAATAAAAAATCAATGAATACAAACAATAAATATTGAGGTCAATTAATAAAACTATACTATATTTCCGGCGTGAAATATTCAACGTATCCATTTGTATCATCCGCGCGTCTGCAACATTGAATTTTAAAAAAACAAATCAAACTAAATAAAGAGATTTTTTTTTTCTTAAACAAGTTAAAATTGGAGTTCGGAGGACCCAAAAGGAATTTATTTTCGTGGCCATGCACCACCACCGGTGCACAGGCCCCAGCACCACCGGTGCGTATGGCCCAAAACCGCTTCTGGTGTGCCTTTGCACCATCGGTTCTAAGGGCCATAATCGATGGTGCGAAGGCGCACCAGAACAAAAAAAAGGTTTATAAAACAAGTTTTTACCTTAATTTCATTTAATTCATGTTTGATTTTGTGTTTTTTTTAAAATAAGTTTTAAAAAAAAAGAGTTTAAATGTTCTTGAGTTTTAATCTTTTTTAGGCAACTTTGAATGTTCAAGAACATTTTGAAGAACTTCATAAAATTGTTGTAATATGAGGTTTGATCTACTAAGTGAAAGTGTTTTTGGTCTACTTAGCCAAATTAGATGTTTTCTAAACTGGGGCTAGGTAGAATATAGTTAATGTTATTTTTACTTAATGGCATTATTGTAATTAAATGGAATTTTGAGGTATTTTGGTCTTAAAAAAATCAAACTAAAGTCAACTGCATTTTTTGGGTAAACTTATACGATATTTTGGTATATATAATCGTACCCTTAAAATATTTATCATAAACAAAATAGTTGAAATATCCAAAATAATGAAAGTAAAAAATGTATTATTATTTTGATACAATATATAATCAACCAAATAAATAAAATGTTTAATATTCATACATCATTATTATCTAATTCCAAATCATCTTCTTCATTTTCTGATATTTTATCAAGTTCATTTCTACTTGAGCAATTGTCATTTATGGTCAATGACGAAGGGGTACGTGTATATGGAGAGATATGTCTTGTGAAAGAAGAGGAGCATTGAGATATTCACTAATATACTAATGATAAAATTTATACGGATTTAGTCATATACTGAAATCTTGGAAGTAGTTAAGAGAATATTGTCAGTAATCATAAAAATCTGTTCAGAACTCTCGATCTTGCATTTGTTTCTGTCCAAACCTATCACTTAATTGTTGAATAGTGTCGTCCATTCGATATTGTCTTTCTTACATTACCTTTAGCATCTCATTCTTGGTCAATCTCCTTCTACTACTAGCAGTAGTAGGTGTTTCTAGTGGCTCTAATTGTATTGGTGGATCCATATTTTGTCCACATGTTTTCCCTCTTTGAGGCAAATGGGGTTGTGTACAATCGTTGGACACCCATATGTCATGCATAGAGACTTCAAATATTTATACAGCTCTCACTTCGACGAGATGCATTGATCATGGATATATATCTTTTGATTTTTTAGAGAAATCTTTTATATTTTACTTTATATGAAATTTGGTGCTCAACATATTCATTCATATTTATCTATTTTTCACAAGAAAATGAGATATCAACATCGCATAAGGTATATGTCTTTTTTTACGATTATTTTTAGTATCCGTGATTCATCAAATTTGGTACATTTATGTGTTTTCTTTGAAATATTGCAATAGTTCCATGTGTTATAATATAATTCATGTATAAATATCTATTGTTAATTGTAATAAAACAATGATTAACTAATTTCAATGCTAATCTTTAAATTTGTATTAATTTGATTTTAGTAGCATTCGCCATCTTCTTACCCTTAGCAATCGGGCAGTTATGTCGTTATTCAATAAGTCAACCGAACGATTTAGTACCAAATGTCAATTACTACCCCACATATGAAGAGAAAATATAATCCTAGATATTCATCACTAAAATCACGCATATGTATACCCAAAAAAATTACGTCAGTTATATAAATTATACTTGACGCACTTTTGATTGTATACTCTTGACTTTATACAAAAAAATTATGTTAGGATTATTTTCAATTGATAAATTTAACCGACAACTACGATACAATTATTCAACTAGACTGATACACCAAATACTCGACCATTAAGAAAATACGAACCAGTCTAAGTGGTCAAGATGTTTAATAATAACTTTTGTACTTTAATTTTTTCTAATTTCATCAGTGGTCAAGAAAAATTGGGGAATATTACTCTTTCACACATGGTCTCAATGATATGTACTTTCTTCTCCTTATCGACGTCTTCGTAAACCTCGTGCATTATTTCTTCTTATTCTGATGATACCATTTTTTCTTAATGTCTTAGTACCGCTGGTGTACATTTTTTATCCCTTTTTTAAGTCATTTTAAAAATATTATTTGAAGAATATATTAACTTTAAAGATTATAAAATAAGGTTAAGAGAAATACTAGAAAAAACTTTGAAAGATGAGGGATGATTAGTGGAGCAGATAGAGTAGTTTTGTTGAAAATATATTAAGATGAGAGAACTTTAAGAGATGAAAGATGAGTATGAACGAGAGACTATAAGGTGTATTTATATAGAAGAGAGGGTTAAAAGAAGTAGGGGTTGGTCTTAGCCGGGTACTCATCTCCTAAACCAACTTCTTCTTTAATCTTCAAAATCGTCTTATTTTTCATCTAAAAGTCGATCAAAGTTCCAAATTTGATCAAACTTTAAAATTTGGTCGACGTGTTTATTTACTTAATAGTTTTGCTGAAATGTTTTCTTGATTTTTTATTATTGGTGATTCAGGGTTTGGTATACAATGTACAATATTTCAATTGTGTATTATTTGATATAATTTGTTTTATACTATTAGTTGTTTCAACGACACCAAAAAATAGCATTACATTAATTTATTAAAATCATAGAAAACCCATATATTGTTTCTATTAGTGACCAACCTAACTCTTCACGAACTATAAACATAGATGATGATTTATATATTGATGAAAATATAGAGAATCATATTCATTTAAATAGTAGTAGTCAACAAAATCCCACCATCAAAATAACTTTTTCCCAACTTAGTGTTACCGCTACTACTAGTTAGAATGTTATGATAAAATCAAGTCGGGTATGAAAACACTTCATTGATAATGTGGATATTGATAAAGTTATGTGTAAACATTGTGCAAAATATATGCCTTATAAGCGAGAATAAAAAAATGGTTGAACCGACGGTATGGGATGACATATATTAAAAAAGTACTATATTATAGATAAATCAAAGGTTGAACATGAGGTGAGACAAAACGACCATAGATCTAAAATCTAGTAAGATTTTTTTTCTTCAATAAGATTCAATATATGATGGAGACATTGGAATTTATCCCTGTAGTGCACTTCATTTTAGTTTTACCTACTTATGACGATATAAGAAATGAATTAGTGGAGTGATCAACCTTTTCGATCTCACACGAACCTCTATGAGAACATTAGTGTTGTAATATTTGGAAAAAAACATGTATTAGTAGTATGATTGTGCACTTTTCATGAAAAGTTTGTTTGACCAATGATATAATTACTAAGTTTGATATTATGTGTGTTATTTTACATTGGATTGATATTGATTGGATACTTCAAAGAAGAATTATATATTTTCGTTCGATTATTAAACACGATGCCTGTCAAATATTGGAAGGTCTTTTATAATATATGCATGAGTGTAATGTTAATGATAAAGTTATGGTAATTTTTTATGATAATGCATCCTCTACTTTCACAAGTATTGATAGACTTGAACTTGCATGCAATGTGGAATTTAGATAAAATTCATACTAAATTTTTATGCCATGTCTTTATTTGGTTGAAAATGATGGAATAAAAACTATATTACTTGAATTTATTCAACCTATTAAAATGGAGGTTCTCTTAAATATTAACTCGAGTCCTAAAAAGTCAATATAAAGAAATGGTTCTGGATAGATGAAAAAGAATTCAAAAAATTACTTATGTGTGACAATACTAGATAAAAATTTACTTATGATCTTTTTTTACGTGCTTATATGTTGAAGGATGAAGATACATATTTTTATGAGCTACACATGCCTAAGAATAATGATTATTACCAACCTTTCACATATCAAACTTTATATATTATCATGAATTGGGCTTAAATCGTTGTCTAGTCCCTCGACTATCACGTTTTCTGCCATTTAGTCCCGCGACTAAAAAATCACGGGTGAAGGTCCCTTGACTAATCCAACAGGCCTCTCTTCACCATCATTTGTCTCTCCACAAGCAGACCCCTCTCCACCAACAGTTGCCTCTCCACCATCATTTGCCTCTCCACCAACAGGCCCCTCTCTGCCAACAGTAACCTCTCCACTAACCCCCTCTCCACTAGCATCTACTCCACCAGCATCTTCATCATTCCCTTCTCTACCATCATTTTCCTCCCCACCGACTGTTTCTTCTCCACCGAAAGTTGTACCTTCAACAACTTCATCTCGGCCAAAACCTGTTTTTGTCCCAGTACCAGCGTCTGTCCCAAAACCAGCCTCTGTCCTAATACCAGCGTTTGTCTCCTCCATAACACAACTACCCAACCCATAATCCACATCACCCTCGTCACTTTTGGATTTATAATTTGTCGACAAATCTACAACACGAACATCAACTAGTTTATCACGCCTAGAAGACAAAATTACTTCTAGTGGATGGACAACCTCAATGTATATCTTCAAGTACCTACACTTATTAACTAGGTGGCACATGTGTATGGCATCTCCATCGTTGGTGATATGGCTGAGGTTGTTGTCATCTTGACAACTAGGTTTTTGATATGCCAAGTTCAACACTCCAAATATCTCGACTGGCTCACATGATAGATATATTTGCTCTGTCAAATATAGCAGTGAAATCTTATATGGATTCGCGTTATCGACAACACTTTCAGTGCCCTTACGGTAGCATAAGGAGCCACATTTGTCCCTGAATTTACCACCATGTCTAACAATGAAGGTAAATAGGTGTGAATTTATGCTTGCATAATAAAAAATGAAAACATCAACGACATTCCAAAAACCATAAACTGACAAAAAATATAGATTCAAATAAACTTTCCAAAACAAGCAACAAATGAGTAATAATATCTACAAAACAATCCAAAAAAGCAACATTTCTCCCAGTTATAAGAATTCAATACGATACCAAAAATAACAATATTTCTACCATTATTATACCTATTTCAATGAATCAATTCTGCTAGCCAGTACTCTATCATTATTATACCCATATACCCATTTGAGGCTACTGATTACAAATTTAGATTGACTTCTAACAAGAATAAACAAACTATCACGATGACGTACTACTTTATCCAAGAATACTGTATCGCTTTTGACAAAATGGAAACAAAAAAAAGACCACTTTTAGGGTTTAAGAAAAAACAACTATCAATAACCTTACCTGTATACAAGTCTCAGAAGTCATACGCTTCTTTCACCTTCGATTTTCTCGACTTCGTTGGTATTCTAGAACACTTCATTCTGTGGTTATACTTAGGGTTAGAAGAAAGGATTTAAGGTTTACAGAAAATTATTTTATGGCTTAAGGTAACGAGAAGTAAGGATTTTAAGGTTCAACAATAAAGGGAGATAAGGGTTACAGATGGAAGTCAAGTTAGGGGGAATTATTTTGAAAAACAAAAAGATTAGGGATTACAAATTAAAGGGTAATGAAAAGGTAATGGTGAGACAAGAATTAGGGTTTAATATTGTAATTTGGGAATTTTATCTTCTGACTCACTAACTAAACTGGTTCAGAGATTGTTTCTCAAACCCATTCATCCAAGTCATTAAACCACATAGATGCCACATATGCAAGTGATAAGGGTAAGTAAGGTATTTAAGCCTTCTGGACAATAAACAGGGTTGACTCAAAGTCAATGGACTATCTGTGAAAGAAGAACCATTTAACTTTGGTGACACGTGGCAGCACCAGAGCAAACACCACGCGCGGGGACTGAATTTATAGATTTTTTATAGTCAAGGGACCCTCGCCCATGATTTTTTAGTCATGGGACTAAATGGAAGAAAACTATTTTTTTAAACCTCACAAATTGATATAATCGTAAACCTTTCAACATATAAGCATTCACACAAATATGATATAAGAACCAAAATAGTCATCATAAACATGATTATTCTAAACATGTTATATAAACGAATAGAGAAATATACTACAATATCATAGATACACGATTGCACTAAACATGTTATACATAAGCATGCATATAATATCAATAATACTCAAGGTCTGAATTGGTTTACATTATACTGAATGAGTGTCAATGCAGTGAACCACATGCAAAGTAAGCAATAAGTAAAAAACAATTTATATTGTTACAGGTTTTTTGCGATCACAATATGAGTGATCGTGTCGAAAGATATGAGACCCTTTCATCGCAACGAAGCAAAATTTCACCTAGACTATACCAATATGCTTCCCAATTAATTATTCTCAATTGAAGTTATATATCTCTAAACATAGAGTAACAAAATTGCTCTGATTCTAATTGCTGATTATAAATCATAAATCACAAGGGTTTTAAACCCTTGATCGTTCTAAGAAACTAATTAATTTTGTGAATAGAGATACATAAAAAAATAAAAAATGGTACATAGTGTTTTACATCTTCTTTTCCGATGATTAGAAAGTCTGCAACGTAAATGTTAATTTGATGAGATCGACAGTTTGTGAGAGATGGTCCTCCCACCGACATGTTAGATGTTCACAAGTCTACTTCTGAATGATGGCTTACAAAGGGCTTAATGGAATAGTGAATAAACAACCTGAATAGATTCTCAGTGAAAAGAGCAGAGATAACTAAAAACTAAAAACGAGAGAAGAAAAAAATACATACTAAATTTAGTATTAGTTTGGACTCCATTTTGCACATTGGTCCATGAATTATCGTTTCTTAATCGATTATACATTAATATACTTTATTTCACTTACTAATCTCTAAGTTTCGCTTGATATATATTTTCTAACTAAAAAATATCATAAAATAATTTTTTCGCAATAGAGGTTGGTTTTCTTAACAAAAAATATTACTTGTTGATTTTTAATTATATCCTAATTGTTGTAGTTTTTCAATATCAAAATATCTATCTAAATACAGTTTTGTAAAACTTCACCATTAATTTAGTTATATATTAATTGCCGTTAAATGAAAAAAATATTAAAATCAACTACTATTAGCTCTCCTTTATTGAAAAAACTTGGAACACAATAAGAGTTCACGGAAATGAATCAAACCTTTACAGAAAAACTTGGAACTCTGTCACCCCCAAGAAATGTTCCTTCTTTTTATGAAGAGCTTTGTTGAACTGGATACCATCAGATGTTAATTTGCAGAGAAGAAGATTCCAGTTAGCTTCGAAATGCCAATTTTGTGGTAATAAAGAAAGCTCAAACCATGTAATGGTCCAATGCAATCAGTCATGACTGTATGGAACCATTTCAGTGTTATACTAGGAATGAAAATTTCTAAAAATATGACATGCAACACATAATCCGTACCTGGTATTGGTCTTCGAATATGTCTTGTAATATAAGATCGATCATTCCTGCAATCATTGTGTGGGCCATCTAGAGAGCAAAAAATTGGAAGAAGCATGAGGACATCCACATAACTCCAACATATCTGATTGATTATGTGATTCGCATCATAACTGGGATAAATAATTTGAATCTTCTCAAAAGAAAACACTGGGGGAAGGACATTAAAGTAGCAACTCTCTTGAGATACAGTGTTCAGCAAATGAATCAGATGATAACGATCTCACTTAAAATGGTCTGCTCCAAAACTCAATCGGTACTAGCTAAACACTGACGGAGCTTCAATGGCATCAGGTGAGTCTAGTGAAGGAGGTTTGATTAGAAACCATGATATAACCATCATCAAAGGTTTTGGAAGAACTTATAGGAAGAATACAACAATAGTTGTAGAAACCATGGCTCTTATTGACGGCTTATCGATATGCAAATCTCTAAATATTAAAAAGCTCAACATTGAAGTGGATTCCAGCGTTCTGGTGGACTTGATAGGAAGCAAAAAAATCATTTTGGTTCTTAGATCCTCTCTTAAGCTACTGCCGAAAGCTAATAACCTCTGAAATCGATCAAACACATATTTCGGGAGCAGAACAAGGCTGCAAATTGGGTAGCGAAGCATACGCTTCAAGTGAAAAGAAACATGAACTTCAAATCATGATTCTACTCCTAATCGATTGAGAGAAATCGTATTCCTAGAGATCATTGGGTTAGAATATGTTAGATACTCGGATTAGAACTGATGGCTATGAAAGTTTGGGATTGTTAGCAATGGAGTTTGTAGATGGTTCTTTTTGATTTGACAAGTAGAGCTAATTTGGAGGATATTATGGTTCTTCGAGAATAGTGTTTTGGTAGAAAGCAAGGTGGGCTTTTAATTTCATTTTTCCATTGTTTTTTATTTTGGATGTAAATTTCAAAGCTTGTAAACAGGCCAATATACGATTTCAAAGTTTTATAATAAAGGTCATCATTTGAATTTAAAAAAAAAAACTACTATTAGCTCTCTTGATGATAATTTCATATCAAAGCTTAAAACTGAAAATAGAGGGAAATAGTTGCTTTCAAAGTAGTTTAAAAACCAAATGCATCTATTTAACGCCTACTTCTAAGTTTGGGACAGATTAATAGACTATAGTATAGTAAGCCGACACATATTCCAATGTAACGAGTGTGTGTTTTTTATAAATCACATTAAAAATTAAGTTTTTTATGTTTATATTTACTTTTGATGGCAAACTAAATTCATTCAATTGAAGTCTAAATTCATTGAAAAAAATTCAATGGTATAATTTTATCTTTTCTTAAGCAAAGATATTATTTTTAAAATGTATAAAATGTTATTTGTTTTTTAAATCCTAACACTCATTCAAGAATGTCTCATTTCTTCTCATTTCTTTTCTTTAGTAAGATTTTGATATTATACTTGAAACAAACCAATGAACTAATTTTAATATACTTTTTTTACAAAAAATGAACAATTATTGTCAAAGAAAATGTACCATAGATGCTAAGTTTGTCTGTCTATAACGTACACTAATCTGAATTTATGGTGTTGAAACCATGTACCATAAGTCTTCGTTGCTGAATCTATGGTGCGTGGCTCCGAGGATGGATTTAACAAAAGAAATTAAAAAATTATGTTTATTTAAAAAATATGTATGATTTATATCTATTTTAATTTGGTTGTATTTTTTTTTTTTTTGAACTTTGTTAGAATCTAAAGAGCTTTAGAGTATTTTATTGTTAGAATCTAAAGAGCTTTAGAGTATTTTAGTAAATCTTTTTAAAATATAAGTTTAATATCAAATTGAAAAAAGAAGTCCAAATTGTTGAAATGTCTAAAATGCATTTATTTAAGATGTATTTAATGTTAGATGGGATTATAATAAATTATTATCTATTTATTTTTTCAAAAATGATTTTTAGAAGGGATTAAATGAGATTTAGGTTGACCCAAACAAAGACAAACTAAAAACATATAAACACCACCCAAAAAAAAGCCGAAAAACATAAAAACTATTTTGATAACATTGGATTAATCCCTTGTTTATGTTTTTTCAATAGAACCGAATAATTCATCATGTTCCAACAAAATTATTTTTTTAATCATAATAAAATTACAAAAATGAACATTTGCATACCCACGGAAAGACTTGTAATGATTTGTAAGCCCAAAAATCACAATTGCAACTCTTCACGTGTATACCAATTTTTGGTCTACAGAAATCATAACAACAAATTTGGAGCCATGAGAAAATTGTCTTACGGTCTATGCACAAAAGTTTCTTTTTCTTCTTTTATATCAAGAATGGAAAGTTATACAAGGTATATAAATATGGAAATGGGATGGGGGTAAAGTATATCATATTTAACCAACGATCTGAAAAGCATTATTCACCCAATCCAACCCAGATACTATCATTCGGCATATGAGTTTCAGTCTCTCACTTCTGTTTAAGCTTTCTCCTTCGTTGGAGATGATGATAGAAGGTGATGCAATGTTGCTGTTTGAATGACAGCGCTAGGGTTTGAATCTTTCAGACGGAAAGACCCGGATCGCCTGGCATTGAAACTCCTATCGCCTCCACTATTCTGTCTGAAAGACCGCGATGGCCATGGAAGGTAGCGGACCAACCGCGATGAAGTCACCAGTAAAACCACACCTACCATGATAAGCACCCTGCAACCAAAACACACTATTTACTTGCCAACTAACTTTTTCCCTCCCTCAACAATTTACACTAAATATCAACGTTAACAGCTCAAGTCAAGAATAAACCATTACTATTATTATCAATAATTATGTCTTCTATCTTACCATCCCAGCAGAAGTAAGCGTCGTGCCGATGGTGTCGAAGGTAACTTTTCACCCAGGGCAAGCATTCCAGCGACCACGCCAGTTACCATTGATGCCACAGCTGCACATGTGGACACTACGATCGCCCTCCCATTTTTTAGTCCTCGAGTCTGTTAATGAGATAAAAACGTATACTTGTATGATGAGATCATTTTTTTAATGGAAGAGACTAATGACACATATCTAACTTGACCTTAATTTTCCTACCCAAGTTTTTTAAACATGCATACATAAAACTAGTTAAGTATTTAAATTACCTGGTAGAAAAACCCTGTACCACTACAAAAGATACTGATCAAGATGCATAGAGGAACTAACATCTTCGAGTATCCTTGTTCTGCGAAAAGGAATCCAATCTTTGATATCACAGACGCCATACTGCAGTCAGATGAGTTCAAACTATTAAGAGCGTACAGCTAAACCAGTCCAACATAAAACGTTTTATTTCCATAAACCATAGCCTATCTCCTATAAACGGACAAGTAGAATTTTATCATCAAGATAGTTTGCCGGGTTTTTTTCAGCATAAGCAGAAGATTTATGAAACATAAGTTTCCTGTGAAGTGAGCATGACAGAAATTCTAAATTCCTCTAATTTAATGCCATTCCTGATGACTAAATTGTTTCACATATGAGACCAGATGCTATTCAGAGCTTAAAATCTTGCCGGTAGCAAACTTCCATTGGTTCAATTATGGGAAAATTTATTCAAACAATCAAACTGCATTGTTTTCCGAGACCTCCAGCGAAAAAGAGAAAACAAAGATAGCTAAATTTTAGTAGTTCATAAAATGCACAGACCAATAGTTATTTACCTAGAAGTGGACAACAAGTAGTGAATTGTTTTTACCATTTTGTCCAATTTCTACCATTATTGGGGATTTACCTGCGTATCTAATACACATCTGAGTCCTGAGAGCAAATGCTACTCGAGCATAAACACTTTTTTTTACTCGACCATAAACGCTTGCATATAACAAACTTTAATCGTTTAATTATGGGAAAATCTACTCAGACAATCGAGCTTGCATACTTTGAGCTCCAGAGGAAAAAGAGAACAAAAGTGAACTATGAAGAAAGAGTAGATATAGCAGTACCCAAACAAAATCCCGGATTCCAACCCGTACATAATCTCTTCGAAAACATCATAATCGCCCTGTATGCCAAAAGGTAGCTAATGAAGGAGGCTGCATCGAAGCCGAAACAGAAAGGGAAAAAGTAAATAAGATTAGAGCATAACCTACCATCTTCTCTTCTCTTCGACGACGTTTGAAAATATGGAGCCATCCATTTACTACTGCCTACTCCAACAAATATAACCATACGTCAACCCTCAGAAGCTTTGTTGACGCAAGCCTCTCAATTGAAAAGAGATAAAAGCATACTCTCATGATAAACCAGTAATATAAACAATTATAAATCCCAGGCCATCTTAAATCAAAAAAGTACTCAACATCCAATCAAAGACCTTATATGTAAACAATCTCTGTGCAGGTAAGAGGTCAACAAGTTCTTATCTATCACAAATTCACAGTAACTCAATTATGTGGCGGAAAGACAATGTAACAAAACATGATCCTCCGGTTCAAAATACACCTCTTATAATAAAAATCCAGATTGTAAAGATACCATTAAGCCTGCCCAGGATGGCCAATCATTAATTCATATAAGAAATATGGAAATCTATCTAGTTTAATCTAATTACCCTAGCTTATGATACCGATAAATAGCTATGCTAACTCAAGCAAATGAGAAAAACAAGCATGAATTCCTCTGTTGTTATGTAGGAAAAGGTACCTACAAACAAGATGGCAACAAAGAGCGCCAGCCATAGCAACTTCAAAACCGATATCGAAGATGCTTCTTGCTCCTCGCTGCCAGCGCCAACTCCTGCACATGCCGAAAATAGTCTCTATTGATTTAGAACCATTCAAGACGAAGAGAACCTTTTGATCAAATCTACAGATTATATATAACAGAAAGAATCAAGAACTTACATTACCTATGGTGCCAATTCCAGCCAATGTAATTCCTATCCAGTCAACAGCATTCATGACCTCTTTCAGATAAAAATGGGAAAATAAAGAAAGAACAGCCAGACCACACCCGGAAACTGGTTGTATAACAGATACCTGAAGGGTTAACAAATAAACATTAACTAAAGTGGAGCATCAATTAAAGAAATCTATAAGAACCAAGAAAGGAAGCTAATGATGTTGGTTTAACTTACAGGTGCTAAAGATAACGCCCTTAACATCAAAACTGCTCCAAGAATATCCATTAGAAACCCTAATGCCCAAGCTTTGTTAACAGCATAAGCCTTTATAACCTACAAAACAAAAATAGATTCCCAAATTAGAGACTTCTCCTAAACGTATTGCAAGATTTTATCAAGGACCCAATTCTCCCAGAAACTGAAAAAGGAGACTTTAATAGAATCCAATTCGAATGACTCCTCTTGAATCGTAACTACAAATTTAAACCCTAATTCTTGTAAAATGTGATAGAATGAGGAAAAAAGTGTGCTTTTATTTCTTTCAAGGGGAAAGAACGTACCTTTATTTTGAGGGAGAGAGGAGGGAGGATGACGGTGCCCTTCTTCTGCAAAACTTTTCCGATGTTGTTGCCGGCGGTGGCCGCCAAGGTTAAACAGATCGATTCCCACATCTTCCACGTTCTCTCTCCGAAACGAAAAATGTTTTTCTTAGAAAAAGGATCGCAAACCGAAACGGAGATCAGGCAATCGAATAGTTATTTAATTGTGAATTGGCAGACGTTAATACGCTACGCGACGCTTTTGTGTATTTATATCTTGCTTATGTTACCGGCCATCGTTAAATAGGGAGTAATTGCCAGACATAAGTAATAATTGATTATTTAATTAGCGTTTGGATATATTAGGCCACGTACAAAATAATACTAGCTCGTTTTAACCTGGGTCGTTTAAGTTCTTTATAAGGGTCGAGTAGCTTTGACCAAAATCAAAATCATAAGAAATCGTGTAACCAAATCCTAACTACTTTTCAAGGAATCCGCTATTTAACGAGTATGTCCACGTAAGTACAGAGTAAATTTTCGGTGTGACACAATAGCACAGGTTCAACCTAAGAAAGTATTTGTACGGGGATTGGAACTCATGATTTTCGATCACAAAGATGCTTTACTCCACTAATTCGGCTATCCTTTCGGAGCTCTAACTATTTTTTTTTATTTTAAATAATTTAATATAAAATATTAATCATAAACCTGAATACGTATCTAATTTTTTTATAAATAAAAAATTAAATTAACAAATAATATATTTAAATAATTTACGCGATGTATTTTGATAACAAAATATAATAAAAATGAATTAAATGTTCAAAAAGACGATATTGATTTGAACGAACTGAAATCATTAAAATTCAAAAGGGAGAAAAGAAAAGTGTTGAAGTATGTCATGACTCATTGTCATATTTAATGATCAGTCATATCTAATGGAATCATATAACTTTTTGAATTTTGGAGACTATATTAAATCATTACTACACCTCCAATATACATGTCTTGTTTGTTTATGGTGCAAATATATATGGTACTACTTTGCGCTAGATGATTTTCAATCTTTAAAATATTGATTGGATACTCTTTTAGAATTGCTTAAATATTTAACATTTATAGTACTAATATTTTTAATCGGAGTTGTGTCATGCTAGATCGAGGGGATAAAACCGTCTAGGAGGTTCCATTATTGACAATCACAAACCATTTGAAGTAATTGTTATTATCATCGATGTGGTTATTCACAATGGAACTTTAAATTCAACATGGTTTCCCATGTTGTTATGGATTTGTATACAATCTTTTTTTCCGCAAAAAAAATGTAAAGGATTCGTTGAGCTATATTTAAATCTATGGTGGTAGCACACAATATAATCTTTAAAATCCACTTATTGTATGTTTGGTTTTCTGATCTTAATTTCAAATGATGACTTACACAAGAGGTTTCCGTTTGTTTTTATGAATCAACATTGGTCAAATCTTCAAAGGTGGAAGTAATTGGGATGCGAAAAGTATTTATAACGGATCTCATATTTGATAAGGTTATATATATAGTTTATATTCTTATCATGACGAGAATGCAGGTAATGAGATATAAATAGAAGATGAACCAGAGCATGCAAGATGAACCAGGTAAAATGAAGCAGAATATAGATCAAGTAAAAAGTCAAGATCATGTATAGATATAAGACGAACCGACATAAAATATATCAAATAAGAACCAGAGGTCGTAAAAAATATAATTTGAGAAGAGGTGTAAGACGAGCTAAATAAAGCTAAATAAGATTCATAAAAAAAATTGAGACGAGCATATTAATAAGAGACAGATGGAAGATAAAGTAGAACATAAGGGATAAACCAAGTAAGACGAGCTAAATAAAGTAAAACGGTCTACATAAAATAAGACAAGAAAAATAAAGATATACAAGACGAGCACACGAAAGGATGAACAAGAGTGGTTAAACAGTTATAACTGGATTACACGTGTAATCATGTGATTAACCATTATGAATATTTGTTAAACAGTTATAACTGGAAGACATCTGTAACCTTGTAATTAGTGGAAGACTTCATATAACTCTATAAATAAGGATAATGTCCTCATTTGAGGATTGAACACATGATGGTTGGAAAAAATATAATAATTCAGAGCAAATTATTTCTCAAACTTTATTCATTACTATGGTATTACATTTAAGAATATCTTCCTTATCAAATTTAGCACCATTTGTGGGAGTTTGTTTATTTTCAAATAAATTAAGTTTTAGCATTTAGCAATGATAACACGTTTGGTAATTGGAAGAAAGACTTCGAGAATCCATCTGATCCAATGTATTCTTGTTGTTATTTTGAGAATCGCACTCATAAACTTATCGTTTGATGGAAGTAATTTGTTGCAAAATCATTTGGTAAGCATGATGGTTGGCGCATGCAATACAACTGCTCAAGAACAAAGGATTTTGGATTTCATAATAGTACGTGAACATAGTTTGGTATCCTCACTGTATGGAGATAGTATCAAACTAATTGGTCTGTTAACCGATGGAAATAATTTGCTGATTGGTGTGCATTTGGTGCACATAAGGGTATTACTCATTGTTTCCTCAACTCATGTGCATGGTTTTGTTTCTCTTACGATGAGATAAAATTTGTCTACATTTTCTTTTCTTATTAATATCCAAACATTAGAAGCATATATTAGTGAATTAAGAAAAGATAGGTTAAAGTTAACCAATTTCAGGCTTAGAGAGATCAAGAAGGTAGAGTGATGATTGAGAAGTTGTTGAAAACTTTGCATTTTTTATTAGAGAAAATTATGTCAAAAAAGAAGGAAAGCATGAACAAAATATAGAAAAAATTGATGCAAGTTGCAAAAAGATAATAAAGGAAAAAAAAGTGTCATATAAATATGATAACAATGAAGATGATGTCTAGTTTGAAGAAAACAATGTTAGAAAAAAAAATGAACAGTTCTGAATATGAAGAGCAGACTAGTTACAGAGTGTTGAAAATGATAAAAGTAAAAACAATGTATAATACAACAAAGACACATAAACTTGTTTCGTACAGCCTACAAGAATTACCGTTATTGTAGGAAATCCTTGAAGGAAGATCCCTTGGAAATTTAATATGTACATAATAAATACATATGATTCTTCAAAGGATCCTGAGCCTCACCTGGATAAGCTTAGGAATACTATGTTATGTTTTAAGGGGTATGATATTTTACTTTGCTGAGCCTTCTCAATGACGTTCAATGGAAATATCATGGCATGGTTCAATTGTCTGCAAAAAGGATCGGTCTGTAATTCCGAAGAACTTTAGAGTGCTTTTAGGAATCGTTTTATTAGTATTAGAGAAGTTAATAAGGTTATGAATGAAATCTATTATATCATAAATATGTATCAAATAATGGGAGAATTACTAAAATTATGTTCAAAGACTTGTGCGTGAAATGAATGACTTGGAAATGTGTAAGGAAGACGTAGCGGTAGATTTTCATTCAAAATAGGTCTTATACTATGAAGACGGTTGTATGAATACTTGGTCAAATTTCTCATGGATTCAATGGGATATATATTAAACATATCAGAATAGTTTATAAATTTAGAATAATCAAATAAACGAGCTTCTTCATGTCCAAAATTTCAATAATCCAAAGTATTAGTACCTAACAAAAAAGAATGATGAAGTTATGAATGTAACGTCAAACAAAATAAGGTGTTCGTACTATAGTAATTTGAATCTAACGAAACATAAAATAAATTATTGATCTCCTCGTTTGCTTCAACCAAACTGTGAGATGTCTTGAAGATAATTGTGTGCATATCATACGATCACGGACATACAACAAGTGATTATTTTCAATTACATAATTAAATACATATGTTGATAGATAATAAATAGTTATTTCAATTTTTAAAAAGTAGAGAAGGATAAATGACAAAAGAAAAGAATGACGGGGCTAGAAAAATGAAGGTCTAGAGAGAAATAAATAGGATAAAGAGAAGCAACATATGTTGCATACCGTTTTCAGGGGAGATACATTATCCCGAACATGCCAATCTTTAAGGATGAAGCATAAAATAGATTTGGAAGTTCACGTGGTTAACGAGTCATTAAGATTAAACTAGTGGAGTTATTAAAAAATAATTGTGATGTTTTTGCTTGGTGTGCTCACATGTCTCCATAATTAGTTCTTTTGTCATTTGTCATGAATTAACAACTAATAAAATCTTAAGACTAGTTTTTCAGAAAATAAGATATTCTCTCCATAAAAAGCAGAAGCGATTGTCAAAGAGATGTAAAATTTTCTCATATTAGAACACATAAGGGAGTCGAAGTATCCGACTTAGGTTGTTAACCCACTGCTAGTTAAAATGAAGATCGGATAGTGGATGATGTGTGTGGATTTCACCGATCTCAACCAAACATGTCCAAAAGGTTATTTTTATTTTCTTCGTATTGATCAGTTAGTTTATGAAACTTTATATCAAGATTTTTATCTATTATAAATGCTTATTCAGGGTAAAATCATATACAAATATAAATATTTATTTAGTCTTTATTGTTTCTAAATTATTTTCTTCAAATTTAAAAAAACAGTATCAACTTATTAGAGGCTCGTAAATATGATATTTGATAAGCATTTTGGAAATAACGTGATACTTTATATAGGTAACATAATTTTAAATAGTAACAGCTAGGATTGGTAACTTGAGGTCCTGTCTGAGATCTTCAAAAATCTGTGAAACTTTAACTTAAAACTAAACCCCTTAAAGTGTTCTTTTGGAGTATAAAGTGGAAATTTTATTGGTTATATAGCTAGTAAAGATGGAATTGAAGTCGACCCAGAGCAGTTGAAGCCTTTGTTGAATATAGCCAAAAATATTATTTGGAACTAAATGTCAATTGAGTTCTTTCTCAAACCTAAAGCCAAGATAACAAATATGAAAATCGATTTGTTTTAGAAATTCTACGTATTAAGTTCTTTTATTTTATTTTGATCTAATTTCCCTTTTGTGCTATCATATTATTTATACTATTTACATAGAGTTTTTATCTCACTATATTTTATATTTATTCATTACACATTTGAACATATTGAAAATATTTTAATATAGGTCGCACTTATTCATAAATGTACAAATTTGTTGCTTGATAACTCACAAGGATGACTACATTCATTACTCCATCATGATTGTTTGGATGCTTTATATGTCCATTTTGTGTCCTCGACATGATCATCGTCTTATGTCGTTTATCGTCCTTGTATTCATCGTCTTTAACGCTGATCTTTATCTTATTCCACTCGTCACCCTTTGTTCATATTCCGTTGCATCGTCCCTTAGCATCCTCGTACTATCTGACGTATCATTGCCTCATTTGTTTAATGAGCTCATCGTTATATGCCGTTCGTCATTCTTATTTCATGTACATCTCCTTATAAGGAGTGTATGCTACTTGTATGATACATCGTTATCGTGACTCCCCTTTAGTTCTTAGACTAATTTTTTTAAACAATTTATTAAATAACTAAACAGACAATATGGATAAGGTGCATAAATAATTTTTAAAGTTTGACGCGTACAATAAAATTATTGTCATGGCATAGGTGGACGGACACATGTAAGCCAAGTTTTCATAGCCCACGTGAGACGTCTGATACAGACCAAAAAACATAATTCACGCAAATTTATTCAATAATTTGTTAGATATGTGTGCATATGTCCCACCTAGATGACCGCCAATGGATGTCACACCATTTTTAGTGTTATTTTTACCTCAAAGATCATTAACATTCAAGTAAAATTTGCAGACTTTCTAACTAATGTGCACGTGTGGAAGTACGTCAATTATCTTTTTTTATTATTTGTTAATTTGAGGTGGCAATCAGATTGTCAACTTATCCACCGCTAATCATAATTGGAAGAATTCATTTATATTTGTTATGAGGAAGTGAAAGTACCAAACTAACTCAAAATATGGGAAAGTTTAACAGAGGTGGATGAATTTGCGTAAGAAATATGCATATCAAGTAAAAATTAATTGTTTATACGATATCGTTCTGCTAATGTTCATGTTTTATTTTCATGCTTCTTGATAGATACAGAAAAGTATCAACATCTTTTTAGGAAGTTGTTTGAGGGTAACAAAATAAATCCTTTAATAATTTTATCACTTGCAGCATACTTCGTGTGGTTTATGAAGTTCCACTCGTTGTTTACAAAGCTTAATTTATTGTTAGGTGGTTAGTGATCATCCCTTAACTAATCATAAGTGAATATGAGAAGTTATACTTGGTTATAACAAGAGAAAAAGTTGATCCAGAAAAATTACAAAGTTTTTTTCAGACCGTTTATACAAAAAAAATCACGGGCTCGAGTTGAAGGTGCCAAAGAAATGGTTCCAAAGGAATCAAATGAGGTTTATCCAATAAATAATGTGGAACAAATAAAAACATTAGCACGTAAAGTGGATCATTTGCATCACGAAGATGATCCTGAAGAACTAGAGGATAATCTCATAATTAAAAGAAAAAAGAAAAGTGAAATTATTAACACAAGTGTTCCGCAAGTTGAAAATATAGAAGTGGGGCAAGAAGAATTTGCGCGAGATGAGGTACCTTCAAAAAACAAAGTGTGAATTTTAAAGAAGGAAAGGGTCATTGTGGTTAAGAAGAAGAGATTTTTGCTGTTGGTGAGGTTCATTATCTGAAGGGTAAAACATCAGATGTATAGACAGTTCTGGTTTTAACTGAGGGTGTGGCTATCCAACCTAAGGAAATTACTATTCTGGATCAAGAGAATGTTTGATGTTAGCGTGTGTTCGAATTTGGCAGAAAAACAATCATTTAGAGTCGAGGGGGGTGTAGTTGGAAACATAGGGCATGTGTAATCTGTGAAGGGGGGGATCCATCAAGGGACATTGTGAAAAACTAAAGGTGTTGTATTTGAAGGGATTAGTCATGGGAAAGATAAAATAGTGGATGTGACAAGTTCATCTAGGCATATCCAGAGGCAAAACCATGATGGCACTGGTGCTCCCTCGAATGATGGTGCAACCTATAAATTTGTTGTTGCCATTTTAGTTATTGTACCACCAACTGGAACATTTTCCCGACATTTCTCACTAAAATACGATGACCATGAATAATATTTTACAGAGGCGGGTGAAGTTGCAACTAGAGGTGTGTTTATAAATAGATGTTGTAGAATCCAATTGTGTGTGTTGATCTTAAACCTTATGTTTGTAATTTTGTAGATATATTATAATTCGTTGATACTTGCGTATCGTCAAATGACGCCAGATGACATTAAATAAATGGATAAATTTAAGGAAACACCGTTTGCATTTAGGTTGGTGATAGAGGTGAGTAAATAATTAAACAAGTTTAAACTAAGTTATGTGTTCATAAATCAAAGAAATCATAAGTTGACTAATGAAAAACTAGAAGTGAACAACTCTGTAGTGAAGCTATATGGGGAATAAGATGCCTTAAGTGCTCAAAATACAGAATTAATCACACAAAAAGCCACCTTAGTGGCATAGAATGCTGAGCAAATGTCTAAAAAGGGGAAGATACCATCATAGAATGATAACCTGATATCACACAATGTTGGGCTTGTAAATCAAAATGTAGGTTTGTCTGAGTTGATCGAGACTTTGTTGACAAGGCTCGGTACCAAGATTATAGAAAAAATCGATTTGAAAGCTAAGAATATAACATTAAGATTCGAGGTGGAGAAGGTCAAGAAGGATATGAAGGATCGGTAGAAAGTGATGCGTGAGAAAACGGCGAAACGATTAAGGATAAGAAATAGAAAGTTATAAACATGACGACACGTTTGTTTGTGAGAATTCAAAAATATGTGATCTTGCAGATGTGGAGAATAAATCGTAACATGGACATGAGAGAGCTAAAAAATATGGTGCCCGAGCACAAATGGACGACCTTGTCGGGTGATGAAGATGGATATGGTGAAAGTAAGGTCGTACAAATTGGTGATAAAGGTATTGCTCGGAAAATAGATCATTTTGAAAAATCGGGTGAGTCGGTATGAGGAGAAAATTCCCTCATTGTGTTAAGTGATTTTATGTTAATCTACACAATGGAATATCTGTATATTTTTGTTTATGTATTTTCGATATTAGTTTCTTATTTTGTAACTAATGATGGATGATCATTGATTTAGAAACTACCACATTTAAGGAATTAATCCTCATAGACGTTAGTATATCTCTCTAAAAGTCTATAATTTCTCTTTATACAATACAAATATTTGTATATTTTATAATGCATCAATATCAACTATGAATTGAGATTTATGTTTTTTAAGATTTAAAAATATTTTAAAAACTAATGTTATTTTAAAACTAAACAAACAACATGAGCTTGATCATATAGCCAAAATATAAAACTTCAAATATAAAATAAAAATTAAAAATAAGACAGGTCGTCCCTTGTATTTCAAAGCAAAACAAATATCACAATTATACAGTTTAAGACTTTACATAGTCTATTTACTATCCAATTTATAGATATATAGTCCATCAACTAAAAATCGTCTAGTATTAGCCCATTTGAATATCAATTTTTTATAAAGTTAGTCTCACACGCGTATTGATTAATAAACTAACTTTTTTTAAAAAAAATGGATAGTAAATGGACTAACTTTTCAAAAATGGGTAGTCAATGGACTAACTTTTCAAAAATGGATAACCTTTATTGAAAATGAATAAATAAAGAACTACCACCAAATGATTTTTAGTTCAGGAACTACATGTCTATAAAATATATTATTTACTATTCAAAACCCAATTTTACACGATTATAGTTTCCAATAATCCAAATAAAATTTGTGCATTAATATCTTAATAGGATGGAATTTATAAGAGAAACCATTTTTATTAGTTGTAGCGATACTAACAAAATTGTTTCTATTTTTTGTAGTGGCAATTTTGTACTCTTCTACCATTGATTTAAAAGTCACCATATTTAAGAAATTACTCCTCATAGACGCCAAAATATCTCTCCAAAAGTCTCTATTTTATCTTTCTAAATTATGAATATATTTTTATACAATCCATGTATAAAAAAGAATAATAGGAGCTATGGATTGAGAGTTGTGTTCTATGATATTTAGTTTAAAAATTAATTTTATTTCAAAAAATGAACAAACAACAATAGTTTGATCATGTAGCCAAAACAAAAAGCTTGAAGTATAAACTAATAAATAGAAAATAATAAGGATCATCCTTTGTATTTCAAGGCAGCAAAAATATCATGATTATAGATGTTTTGAACGGTACATAATCCATTAAATATCCAATTTTTTATTAAATATAGTTTATCAACTAAAAATCATTTGGTGTTAGTCCATTGACTATCTATTTTCCAATAAAGTTAACCCCCACGTGTTTGTTAATGGACTAGCTTTACTAAAAAAAAATGGATAGTCAACTGACTAACTTTAACAAAAATAGATAGCTAATGGACTAAATTTATCGAAATTTGATACTCATAGAACTAGCACCATACGTTTTTTAG
Source organism: Limnanthes douglasii subsp. nivea (assembly GCA_036936605.1). Classification (NCBI taxonomy): domain Eukaryota; kingdom Viridiplantae; phylum Streptophyta; class Magnoliopsida; order Brassicales; family Limnanthaceae; genus Limnanthes; species Limnanthes douglasii. The sequence continues at coordinate 19,650,410 of JAUPFV010000004.1, read as the reverse complement.
TCGAGAGACTATATGTTTAGTAAATAGATAGTCAAATAATTACCACCAGATATTTTTTTAGTAGGGAGATTATATATCTAGAAAATTGATAGTCAAATGAATATTTACTGTTCAAATCCAATTATATAAGAGAATAGTTAAAATAATTCGAAAGAAAGTTGTGCCTTAAATTCCTTCTAAAAGAAACAGTTTTCGTAGGGGCAACTTTTTTTTCGGAGGGAACCCGCAGCCGCTACTCAGAGTGCAATGAGGGACTCGAACTCATGACCTCTGGTCACAAGCATGCCTTACTCAACCAACTCGGCTTACCCCCTTAGGTCGTAGGGGCAACTTTATACTCTTCTACCATTAACTTAAAAATCACCATATTTAAGCAATCACTCCTTCATAATATTTCTCCCAATATATATATATATATATATATATATATATATACTTTTTATATAATTTGAAATCAAAAGAAAAACATCAAATTATTCCATCAAACAATATAACCAATCTTTAGTAATATCGATTCTAGTTTTTAACCTCAAATAATAATAAAAATTATTTTTTTAGTCTAAAAACATAGATTTAGATTTAATCTTTAAAAAAATTACGATTAAAGAAATATAATACAATCCATTTTGGAGTGAAGTTATCATCAGGAAAACAACTTGAATCGATTTAAGAATCAAAACTCAGACGAACATATTTTTCGCCAAATGTTATGATGTAAAACATATTCTTTCTTGCCATTTTCGGACCGACAAAATATGTAAATTATTCATACATTTGGCTATTTTTTAATATTTAATAATAATAAGTGTAATTATATTATTATTTTAATTCAAAAACTCATCATCATAGTTGGTTTAGTAACTTATTTCAAAATTGTTATTTTTAAAAAAAATATTATAATCTATAAAAGTTTATTTAAGATATTTATTTACATTTTATACAAAACTGTTATTCATTGAAAAATCTATAAAATCTTCAAAATTCTATTATTTATGTTTTATACTGCCCTACAGAATAATTTCGACCGCTTTTTGGGTGACTCCCAGTTTAAATTTAATAAATTTAACAGGTTAGATTAGTTTAGATTATAGATTTAAATTTTTAAAATATGTTTAGATCAGTTTAAAATTTAGATATATAAATTTTATATCAGAGGATTGCCAGTAACGAGAGACACATGATTTAAAATTTAAATAAGTAAAAAAAATAAGTTAATAATATTTTTGTAATTATTTTTAAAAATAGGAATACCGCTCTAAAAAATAAAAAATAAACACTCTTTTTATAGCAACGCCCTAAGCTAGGCAGAGGGAATTATTAGCGTCGAGTTAAGCATTGGCCAATGAAAACAAGTCCTTACTCTACCCAAGAACACATCTACTTGGGTAAGCCTGATATTAAGTTCTACATAGACGCTGAAAATCTATAAACTATTGGTCAATCAAGACACATGGAGAAACAATTGTATTTCTCGTTGAAACATAAAAACAAAGTATAACATGATAGCTGATGTAAAGCTATATTTTCATTGCTAATCTAACTTATACTCGAACCCTACAAACCATAAACAAACAGCTGAAACTCGAGAAAACCTTTATATTTTTTCAGATCATATATTATCAGTTTATCACCAACTTCGGTGGAACAACGAAAACCAGAACCAATTTCTGTTTCGGAAAAAAACATTTCTCAATTAAACCCTACTAACAATCTTAACGCCGCATTCTATATAACAAATTCTATCAGCAACATAACCATAGACCTTACACGGAGGTTTGGACAATCTGACAAGTTCTTTCTCACCAACTAAGTGGTCAATTAGACATAGCCAAAAGATATATAAACTTATGTGAGCGGATAATAAGCAACTCAGAGAGACCATAAAAATACATAAAGTGGTCAGTCTAGACTCGTTTAAGCTGTGTCGAATAACAACATCGTTAAACAAATCCAAACTACGATAAGATATCGGCCATAACAAGATAGTTAAATGGACCTAAGTACTAATCGGTGACATGATTCGTGTGGCAGTCCATTGAACAAACAAACACCTTTATTATTAGATCATCTTTGATGGAACAAGAACAACCACTTTGTTACAAGCAAACACAACCCTAAGCTAACGGAACCCAAAACATGATATTAAGATAATTTCGAAAGTTCTCGCAGCACGAAACCTTTTTAACCAGACAGATTAATAGCCTAAGTCATCAAAGAGGCGCAAACACCACATCTAAAACAATTTAAACATGTTCGAGTAATTGCCCTCCGCATGTTATCCTCAAAGAACAAACATTTTCAGATTTTGAACAACATTGAAACAATCTTACAAGAGTCATCCTCAAAGAACAAACATTTTCAGACATTCAACAACACTGAAACAATCAAAGAACAAACATTTTCAGACATTCAACAACATTGAAACAATCTTACAAGAGTCAGCATTAACAATCTAATTGAGTTAACAGAAAGAACATCAAAAGAAGTAGGTAGTCAACCTTAAGAACTCAAAATGATCTCATAACAAATTACCAAACCTTTCCAAAAGTATATATGAACCAAATTTACAAATCAAACTAAAGAATTCCCCTGGTTTAGGGATCAAGTTAAAAACACAAATTGACAACAAAGTAGAAAACCTTTATCTTTCTCTTTCCCTTATCATTTTGGGAAGATTTTAACACAAACCCTTAATCGCCATCGCCATTGCCACAACAAGAATATCATAATAACAAAAGTAAAAATGAGAAATAAGAAAAAAGAAATCACCACCAGCCATAAACAGCCTGAGAGTACCTTTCCTTAAGCCACCTAAAACTTTTTCGAAAAGACCCTTTGACTTTCCCTTCAACACTATACATCTTGTAACTAGCAACTCTCTTCTTCCTCTGAAACTCAGGGTCAGTCAGACCCCAGGGTTTCGATGAAGACGATGAGTCGGAACCGCTGATTCCTTTCTTAGGCTTGAAATCTCGACCGTTGTTGTAGCTTGACATCTGGGATTGTGCGTAAGAGGCACTATAGCATCTCAGATCGTAAGAAGGTTGTGGCTGTTGTTGTTGTTGTTGTTGTTTCTGTGTAGGTGGGTAGTACTTCTCCATCTGCATATTCTCATTTCCATAAGACTTTGATCTGTTGTACTCTTCCATGGAAGATGAAAACAGAGAGAGAAGATGAAAACAGAGAGAAATTGAAATTGAAATTGTAATTGGTGGTGGTGTGGCTGCGTCGTGGTGGGTTTGTTTTTTCTTCTTCTTTTGGGTTACTGACAGATGAGCAAATGACAGGTCTAATGGGAACAGAGAACACTTCTGGTTTCTGGGTCCTTTCTAGTAATGAAGCGTTGAATTTTATTTTCTTCTCTATTCAAACCCTAATTGTTTTTTAATATTTATTTATACATTTTATATATATATATATATATATATATATATATATATATTTATTCCAATTAGAGATACAAATGGGTGTTAAAATACAAATACAAATACTATAATTTTTATTCGAAGAAAATGTAAATAATCAAGTACCTAATTACCAACTAAAACGAAGATGGTTATAATTGGTACCTTCATTTAATAATTGGACAAAAATATTATCGACTATATATACTCGTTGATACCTTCACCGGTACTAAACTGAGAGTTGTTCGAAAAACATACATACTCAACTACCTAATTATCAACTAGTACCCAAAATGAGGACGGTGATAATTGGTACCTCCACTTAATAATTGGACAAAAACACAACCAACTATATATATGTATTGATATATTTACCAGGACTAACCTAAGAGTCGTTTGAAAAACTAACTTGAGAGTTGTTTGAAAAACATATCTGAGAGTGGTTTGAAAAACTAACGTGAGAGTTGTTTGCAACTCTCTCGATTTCCTGAGAGTTGTTACTGGTGAAATGTTGTTTTTTTTAAAAATCAAAAAATATTATCAATAGAAATAGTTTTATTTATTTAAAAAAACAAAAACGATGGAACTTTTATTTATTTTTTTTAAAATCCGTTTAAAAAATATGGGTATTATAAACAATAAAATAAAAATAAAAAGTAAGAAAAAGAAATTTCGGTTAATTTATTGTTAATTAAGAATGTGGTATTACCAACTATAATTTTTATTCGAAGAAAATGTAAATATTCAATCAAGTACCTAATTACCAACTAAAACGAAGATGGTTATAATTGGTACCTTCATTTAATAATTGGACAAAAATATTATCGACTATATATACTCGTTGATACCTTCACCGGTACTAAACTGAGAGTTGTTCGAAAAACATACATACTCAACTACCTAATTATCAACTAGTACCCAAAATGAGGACGGTGATAATTGGTACCTCCACTTAATAATTGGACAAAAACACAACCAACTATATATATGTATTGATATATTTACCAGGACTAACCTAAGAGTCGTTTGAAAAACTAACTTGAGAGTTGTTTGAAAAACTAACGTGAGAGTTGTTTGCAACTCTCTCGATTTCCTGAGAGTTGTTACTGGTGAAATGTTATTTTTTTTTAAAAATCAAAAAATATTATCAATAGAAATAGTTTTATTTATTTAAAAAAACAAAAACGATGGAACTTTTATTTATTTTTTTTAAAATCCGTTTAAAAAAATATGGGTATTATAAACAATAAAATAAAAATAAAAAGTAAGAAAAATAAATTCCGGTTAATTTATTGTTAATTAAGAATGTGGTATTAAAATAATATTAAGTATTAAATGATAATTAAATAGTTTAAATTGATATTAAAAAATAATAAAATAAAATTTGGTAGAAGATGACAATAGAATAGTTGACGGGATGTCTTTATAGGTAAATATATTCATACTTCGTATGTACCTTCTATCTACATATATTCATACTTTACATGACAATATATAATCGAGTTCATTTTGGTTAATGTATGATATAACAATTCCGAAATTAATTTGATACCATTATAGTAATCAATGTTTTTAAATAAGAATAATACACGTGGCACGTTTTGTTAATAAAATCAGGACTATAACTTACTTCCGTTTCTCTTCTTTTAGCAGTTTGAAATCAAACAATGAATTTAATTTTTTTAATAATAAGTTATAACAATTAGGTTCTTGTATTTTCATTTATTGCCCTTTCCGTTTTTTTTCTTTTGTCTGTTCTGATATGAACTTGCGTATCCAAACAACCAAACCTAATTTGAATATATTAAGATTCGAATAGTCTCCTAAAATATTTCATTATTTGGCAATTGAATATACAATAGGCCAAACTTATAACAAACATGAAACTATATATCAATCTAAAAGAATGATAATTTTGTAATAGGCCCATTAAAATATATAAGGGATCGGACTAAGGAAATAAATGTTATAACGCATGAAATTAGTTTGGACCGACTTAATATATATATATATATATATATATATTTATAAGGGTATCCGAATTGGTTGAGTAAGACACTTTTGTTACCAAAAATCAAAAAGTTGAGTCTCTCTAGATACGTTTTTTTAGGCAATTGTCTCGTACTAAGGTTTATTCTGTGGGCACACATGGGTCCTAAAAAAAACTAAGTTATATATAAATTTTAAATTTGTATATATTATTATAATTATATATAGCTTGATCTTTATCCGAGTTATAACCAATAAATCTGTATAACGTCCTATTACAAAAATAAAAGATGAGGTACCTCATGTTCACCACTTGTCTTACGTTAGTCTTTACCTTTTATTTTTTAATAATCGGATTTCTTACGTTTTAAAAAACACAATAAATTGGTTTTTTTTTTTTTTTACTTCGGTCTATATTTCAATTTCATTTTGCCCATTGACTTTCCACATCAGCGTCCATGTAGGACGCTAATGTAGACATAGTTAAAAAAAACTTTTTTTACATTTTATTTTTAGCCAAACTTACTTATCCATCTATATAACATAGACGAAGCCCAAATACATTTTGAAAAAAACCCAACAGAGATAAATGTAAACCAACCCCTATATCTCTCTTATGATAAAAAAAATTAGCAAGAACTTCCTAAATAAATTCGGGTCAAAAGATAAAATTCTTGCGAGATAATATCTTTAAACTTCAAGCTCTTCTTGTAAAAAATCATCTTCACAAGAAGCGAAGAAACCCGTCTTTTCATTTACTTATTTTTGTTCCTTTTTTATTTGTTTTGTTTTTGTTAAGTTTATGACAGATGGCTTGTATCTCGGCATCCACAGAGGTCTTGACCACGTTCAAGATAACGCGATCCCCAATATTAAGATTTGGAAAGTTGAGACTGATATACTCTCCTTTCAGGTCATAAGCATAAGCAGCAGGTTCACCAGTTTCATAAGTCCCTAACCAAACCCTAATCCTCTTTTGAGGCAATCTAATTTTTGCAAACCATTTTCCCCAATGCCTTTATCTCACTCCACTATATAATTTGTGTGCACTTGTTGTTGTTGTTTACAACGTTTTAGGGACTTGATTTTCCATTTCGGATATGTGTGCATGACCAAATATTTGGAGAAGTTCTCTCTGGTGGAGATAAACCAAAGAATCTAGTTTTCATGAATATAACACGAATTGCTATTTGTTGCTCATTTTGGCCAGTGAGAGAATTTGAATCTAATATGTTGGAAACTATGAATTGAATTTAATAAACATAACCTAGTTTCAAGTGTATGGCTGAATGAGTCATTTAATAATTAGTTATTTGATTTGGGGTTTAATTATGGGTTGAGTTTTATTATTAATACTAAATTCGGGTTTGTGTTGGGTTTTTAAGGTATTTAGGTTGGGTTTATGTTATATAGATGAGTAAAAGTAAATGTAATAATAAAAATTTGAATTGTATTCACGTGAGCATCCTACGTGGACATTGACGTGAAAGGTTAATGAGCAAAATGAGATTGGAATACATATTAGAATAAGAAAAGGCTAGTTTATTGCATCTTTTAAAACATGGAAGACCCATTTATTACATAAATAAAAAATACGGACCAAACGTGAAACAAATGTCGAACATTCAAGATTTGTCATGTTTTTTAGCCTAACTTTGGCCCTTCTAATTTTCAAACTAAAATAAAAAGTACTCTTTGCAACACACTTCACTTTCCTATGAATAAATTTTAAAATTTACATACTAAGTTTTTCATTGTAAATTTAGAATTTAATATTTACCAACCAGATATTAAATGCTAATATTCTCATTGATAGAAATGTACTCTAAATTTTTCCTGAAAATAATATATCTTAATTAGTAATATTTTTTTATATAATAGTAATAACTTTACAGTTTAATTTTAAACTCATCGTAATATCTTTTTAGTTTTTTTCAAAGTTAGTATTAAGTTTGGGATGCTCGGATGGTTGACAGGATTATGCAATTTAATATGATTATTTGTAATACTTTTTTAAAGCTATGTGGATAAATATATTTTATTAATCTAATGAAATATTATTATATCAATAAATTATTAACTTATTTTTCTAAAGAGACGTAACGTATGATTTTTAAATTTTCAAGTTTAATGTAGTAGTTACCATGCATATTAGTTAAAGATAAAAAATAAATTATAAAAACTAGTTTTAATTAACATTCTATGAATATATATATATATATATATATTAACAAATTAATTGAATTTTTAAGTTCATTGTTTTTTAATAATTAAAAAATTAGTTCATGGTACAAAAACGCGGGGTTAGTGATACCAAAGTAAATATATATATATATATAGCCCCCAAGGGGGTAGCCGAGTTGGTTGAGTATGGCATTCTTATGACCACAAGGTCATGAGTTCGAGTCCCTCTACATACGCTTTCTCGGCTGAGCCTGTCACCTTGTGTGGTTTACCTTCTGGCGTTGGTTTGCAGGCTATCGCGTCAGACTGAGGGTTTACCCTGTGCGCACTCATTGCACTCTGAGTAGCGGCTGCGGGTTCCCTCCGAAAAAAAAAAGTAAATATATATATATATATAAATGTAAATATCGTTAGAAATTGATCACTATTAAATGTTCATTGATTTTTTTTAAATTCACATCAACTATGGTTCTTAAACTAAAATGTTCTCAAAAAGTAATTTTTAAACCACATCAACTATGACTTTATTGGAATCTTTTAGTAAATACTAATTTATAGTTTCATTGGAACCAATATACATACACTAAAATTAAAAAAAATCTTATTATTTTATCGATTGTGGTCCAATTCTATATTAGACACAAATTAAAACTCGACAAAGTATTAATTTTATTAATTTATAGAGTATTAATTTATAAGTTTTGCTATAATTTATAAATAAATACTTGTAGAGACTAAGCACATAAGTTGTTAACGAACACAAAACTCAACCTTTATTAGAGCCTTCACTACTTATGTAAAATTTATAGTTTAAAGGGAATATTCAATGGTGTGTTCTTAATATCCTTTCGTTAACAATCCACAAAACATGAATTTCATATTGAAATAGTGATTATTTAAAATATTAAGTGATGATACTTTTTATGAAATTTAAATATTACTTTATATTGAATTTACTATTATATAAAAATATTTTAATATTAAATGATAAAGCCAAAGTATCATATAGATATATTGTAGAATTTTATAAAATTATATGGTATGTTATATAAAATTATCTAAAAAGTTATAGCAACCATCTCAAGAGGCTGCTTTCTAGGATGATAAAACCGAACCAATCAACTTTTGCTAAAAACTAACTACTAATAGAAAATATCACAAATTTTTAGATGTCTGTATTCCGGTTACCTAAGGATTGCATATGAGAGATTAAAAAGCTATGTTCTTCACATTCTGGTTACCTATAGACTGCATTTCGGTTGGAAACCAAATTTCAAAATTATGTAAATATGATGGTGACAACCGTTGTTATGAGCGCTAAATTAAGTAAGATTCTTTTTATGTTAGTTGTGCTGATATTCCTAGTATTGACTGTAAGTTTTTAATGGAGAAAACAGTTTGTAAAAAGTCAAAGTATGCTCATTAGCTGATGCAATAACTTTGCTAGACTACTTTGTAATTATAGTCATTATAATTGATATAGATTTACTTGAAGGATTTCTATTGGCACTGATATTAATTCTAACTTATATAATGAAAAAATTAATGAATGATATGACACTTATGAGGCATCTTGCAGCATATGAGACAATGAGGTTTACTTCTTGCATTTGCACGGATAAAACATGGACGCACACCACCATGTATTTAATAAAATCCCATATTTTGCCACTTCTTCCCCTATAATTTTTATTTCAACATAGATAGGTTTATGTAATAATTTTGTGTGTGTGAATAATATGTTAATATTATTTATAAAAAGTGCTTAAAATCAAGAACAAATATTGTCAACTAGACTTACTCCCTCTCTATCTCTATCTCTCTCTTCTTATATTAAAAATCAATATAATATAAAAGACATGGAACAAAAATATTTGAAGATCGGTCGGGGGTAGAAGCATAAATTTTTTTTGGTACTTTTTTTAATAAAAAATCTTGATTAGGTTGGATGATTGGAAAATTTGAATAACGTAAAGAAAGAAAACTAATCATTATTAGCAAATGGTAACAATGTTGGTGGTAATGGTAATAGACTAAGATATAAAGTCAAATATAGTGAGATTTTTTGTAGGTTCATTTGTAATTATTTGAATTTAAATCTTAATAGCATTTGGCTCTTATATTATTGGGTCTCATCATCAACGGTTATTCATGAGGTGAATGGATTTTTAATAATAAAAGGATTACAAATTATGTATAGTCATAAAATATAAACTAATAATCATTGCTAATGTGAACTGCGAATCGCGTTTAAATGTGAACTGAATCATAGGTTAAATACAAACTCAGAATTATCTGCTAAATCTGAAATAAGAATCGTGTGTTAAATTCGAATTGAGAATCATTGGTTAAACATGAATTACATATTATGTGTAATTATAAAATATGAAATAATAATCATTGTTTAAATATGAACTGAGAATCGCGTGTTAAATGCAAACTGAATCATAGGTTAAATACAAACTGAGAATTATGTCTTAAATTTAAAATTAGAATCGTGTGTTAAATCCGAATTGATAATCATTGGTTAAACGTGAATTACAGATTATGTGTAGTGATAAAATATGAAGTAATAATGAATACTTAATTGTAAACTGAGAATCACGTGTTATATACAAACTGAATCATAGGTTAAATACAAACTGAGAATCACGTGTTAAATCTAAAATTAGAATCGTGTGTTAAATTCGATTTGAGAATCATTAGTTAAATATGAATCGCGAATTATATGTTAAATCCAAACCGAGAATCATATGTTTAATATGAACTAAGAATCATAACTTAATCGTGAATTTGAATCACATACTAAATCCAAATTAAGAATCAAATGTTAAATACGAATCGAGAGTCGTGCTTTAAATTCGAACTGAAAATCGTGGGTTAAATACGAAATGAGAATCATTGGTGAGGATTATTTTAGAGTGAGGGTAATTTTGTCAGATGATTTATGGTATTTTGAGGGTATTAAATGTTTAGGTGTTTTGTAGTGAGAGATTTAAGCTGCCTAGTTGTATTAAATGTTCATTACCCTCATTAATGGAAGTGGTTGGGTATTTATACCCTTAATTATTGGCCATATGGGCTTTCGGGTCAAACTTATGAAATCGGGTCGAGTTCAAAGACCCATTAGTTTATTAAGCAGATTAGCAATTAGCTTAGTCAAAAAGTTTTTAGGGGAAATTATTGTCCGGATTACCCCTGTCCGGTTTTCACAACGAGTGGTGGTGAATAATTCCGGACTCATCAGTAGCCCATTTTTTAGGTTTTGTCAAAGCCCTTTGGCAAGACAAAAAAATCCTCTTAGGCAATAACAACATTCTCCGGACTGTTTATGTATTCAGCTCAGGGTTTATCCGGACTGAATACTTCTCAGAAGTTCAAGAGTTCTGTTATGGATCGTAGGACACATTCACATTTTGATTTGCTTTTCCAGCCGTTTTCTTCCTAGAACGGCGGTCCCACTAATCCTAAAAAGCAACTTCTGCATTTTATGTTTATGAGGTCAGCGCCGTCTTCAATCATTACTTTTGGCTTTTCGTTTTTTCCTAGGTATTTGGTAAATTTTTTGCCTCACTAGTATAAATTATTTTCTTTTACTGCTTTACCATGTTCATCACTTAGTCATTTCTTCTTTTCAGAGCTTTTTACTTTTCCTCCCAAAATATTTCTTGTGTAGGTTTATGTTTACGGCGAGAAACGCTTTGGTGAAAGATGGTTGGCTAAATCTTTCAGAGTTAGAAAAAGTGCAAAAGGTTGAGCGAGAGAGAGACATATTACCGAGGGTCTTCCAGTTTCTCCAATCAGTAAGCCCGACACACCATCTTCAGAAGCTGATCGAGGATCATCCTCTGCCAAAAGTTCCAAACCTAAGCGTTCGTTTCAGACAAGCCTCTCGCCCATTTCGTCTGGCTCCTCTGTTCAGGAGTCTCAGCCCTCTGTTGTGCAGGAGAAAGCAGTATCAAGTACAAGAAAAACCGCTTTGTTCATCATTATGGGGTCAGATATTGAGAAGTCTTCAGAAAAAGTTAATCTCCGCCGGACAAGCCGTCTAGTAAAGGGTCAGGCAGCTGGCTCCAAAACCAAGTCCTCAAAGTCAGAGCCTTTCAAGTCGGGGACCAAAGATAAAGCCTCAGGATCAGGGGGACCTAGAATCAGTTCTCATACTGAGCCCCTGCCGGACACCAGATCCTTAAGAGAGGCTGATGCTCAACCGTCCGGACAACCTGTTGAGCCAGCCACCAGCACTCTCCCATCAACAATGGCTGATAAACCTTCAATGGTGATGGAAGAGGTGATGGAGGACAGTATAGAAGATGCTCCATTTGAGACTTACGTTTCTGGGAAGACTGGGGATGCTGCCTCTAACAAAGGAAAAGCCAAGGAGAAAATCTGCATGACTCATCCGGATCTGCCAGAGAGTCTGGAAGGCAAAGTGGGGCCTTGCTTCCACAAGGTTAATGTGAAGTATCTGCTGGCCATGTAGAAAATCAACTATGTTTATACTCACACCACTGAGTTAGTCCGGATCCGGACGCAATGGGGGATCTCTGAATCTCTAAAGGTGAGGCTACCAGTCACTCCAAAGACCCCAATGGACTGCAAATTGAGCGAAATAGTCATCTATACGGAGCTGTTTAACTGGGGGCTCAGATTTCCCTTGGATCCAGAAAATGTCAGGTATTTTCACCTGATAAAACTCTATCCAAGCCAGCTGAGTCCCAACGCTTGGCACACCCTCATTGCTTGTATTATGGCGTCAAGGCTCTCCGGAATACCACTTCCAATGGAGCAGTTTTCTGCTGTGCCAGCCTCTGTAAGAACCATCATATCCCATTCTATCATTTTAATATGGGAGACAATTTTAAGGTGGTGGATGACTTGCTTGAGCCAGAGAAAAATTGGAAGAACCAATTTCTATTCATCAGCAGGGCATGGGAAAATGGGAGGAAAATCAAGGCTGGTGTTAACCCTAGTATGCTCACCAGCGGATAGAAGAGCTCATGTAAATATTTTATTATGTTTGTCTCTCTTACTTTGTAAATTTTTTGTTTCTGAGCTGTTTTTCTTTTTCTTTGGTTAGTGTTGCCGAAGGAGTTCTCCGGTTTTGTGTAGAAAGGGCAAGCCACATGTGTTAAATTAAACGCTTGGGCTGCCGAATGCTGGGGAAATGCATTTCACACATGCTTCATATCAGGCAACTTGGTGAGGTCCCACCTTTGGAACACAACAGGCCGAAGAGACCTTACTTAGGAGGAGCTGACCACTCCACCCCCTTCGGCTGTCATCCTCAAGAGAACAGAAGAGAAAAATGGCAAAATAGCCTTGCCTGCTAGAGCTATAGCCCCAAACAAGATGAAGGACAAGAAAGGCAAGAAGAAACAAGCTGCAACAGAGGTTGTTCAGGGTGCTGTTGAGGAGATCGCTCTGGAGAATCAGGGAGTGCAAGCCCAAGGGGGATCGATTCTACTCTACTTCAAGTAGTTGAAGATGAGAGTATTAGAGAGGCAGGTGGACCGGGGGAGATATCAATATTGATGGAGTAGACATCAATGGCTTCTAGAACATTGACCTTTACTTTGATGATCTTGAAAAAGATGACTTTGCTGGTCCCTACCTTCCCCCAAGTTCATCTAACATGGTGACCTTTAATGGTAAGTATTTCACTATTTCAGGGGAGAACGATACAGTGACTCACTCTCTGATGGGCCATAGTCAACCATTGCTCAACTTGGAGAGGCAAGTACGAAGTCAGTCTGCCCTTATTAATACACTCAATACAGATAAAGAGAGCTTATTCAATGACCTTCTTAATGCCAATCAAAGTGTTGAAGCATTGAGGTAAGAGCTCGAGAAGTTAAAGAAAGGGAAAGAAGACCTGGCAACCAGGCTGGCCACTTCGGAGATGGCCAACATAGAGCTCCAAACCAAGTGTTCTGGCTTGGAGAATGATCTCTCCATTTTGAAGGAAGAGGTGCAGACCAAGGAAAATGTTGTCCAAGCCCTGTCCAGTGACAAAACTTCCCTTGAAGGCGTTGTGTCCAAAGTTACCAATGAAAATGAGGATTTGATAAAAGAGAAGGAGAAGATAATCCAGGCCAGGGTCGATGCATACACCAACGAGGTGATAGATTCCCTAGAGAAAATGTATGCCAAAGTTAAATCTGACATGGTCTTGCTTTTTCATCGAACATTCCCAAAGAGGACACTCGGTACTCTGTGGAAATATGTGGAATACGAAGACCTCCCATTTCATATTATGGCAGATGGCGATAAGCACAACTACTCTAGTGGTAATAATGATACTACTGATGAGGAAGAAGGGACCGGAGAGAGCTCCAGTGATGAACCCAAAGATGCAAAGAAGAAACAAGATGATGCAGGAGCATCTAAGGGAAACTAGTCCTAAGGTTTTAACTAATTTCTGTTTTTTATGACATACCAAAGTCCTTGGATGGCCAAGGCATTTTTTAATTGTGTCTGGTTTGAGTCCGGTCAAGCTCTTTTTAAACTTAAAGTCCCTGGATGGCCAAGGTACTCTTTATGTTTTAATATCATCCTCCGGTGTTAGCCGAGCAGTTTTACTTTGCCAAATTCTTGCTTTGTTTCATATTCGCTCAATCTTAATGGCTGGTGTTTAAATAACCCTTATTTATTTTACAAGTATTTTAAGATGATAGTGTTTAAATTCTCCGATGAATGGTCATCATTCTACCAGATCAATCCGACCTGTCAAAGATACTTAGAAGGCTTTAAAGAAACTGTAAATCAAACAACTCCGAATATTTTAAGAAGATATCAAATTTTATTAAAAAACCCGGACACCTCATTAAAACCTCCCCGCGCCACCACGATAGGAAATAGTATGCCCTTTAATATTTACATGGACTTTAAGCAAGTAAATAATTACACAACTTTCATTCTAGATACATCCGAAGGTGTTCAATGTTCCAAGGTTGGTTCAAGACTCTTCCATCTTTGTCATAAAGCCTGTAAGTTCCAGGTTTAAGTTTTTCAACGACGACATAGGGCCCTTCCCGATTTGGAGCTAGCTTGCCGAACTGCTTCTCTTTAGTATGTAAGAAGACTTTTCTAGATACTTTATCCCCCGTTTGAAAATCCCTTCTTATGATTCTGGAAGCAAACTTGCTTCTCATTGAACCTTGATAATGGGTGGCTCTAAGATGAGCCTTAACCCTTTTCTCTTCTATTAAGTCCAATTGACTACTGACTGCCACTTCATTAGCATGTTCGGAAAAATTGTGGACTCTGTATGATAGAAGAGTTGCCTCTATATGAGCAATCACATCCATACTATATACAAAGGCAAACGAGGATTCATGTGTAGCAGCTCCAGAAGTAGTCTGGTAGGCTCATAGTACTTCTTGTAGATAGCTTGGCCACTTTCCAGCAGCCCCTTCTAAATTCTTTTTGTGACCGGACATAATGGTCTTGTTTGCCACTTCAACCTGACCATTCGCCTGTGGGTGGAAAGGAGAAGATAATCAATGCTGAATTCCCATAGAAGCACATAAATTCTCCATATCCTTGTTATCAAATTGTGACCCATTATCTCTGGTTATCTTTTGTGGAACCCCAAATTTGCAACAAATATTAGATATGATAAATTTTATAACAGCTTTTGAAGTAGTTCCTGCCAGAGGGGCTGCCTCTATCCACTTCGAAAAATAATCAATGGATACAATAATAGTTCTGCACCCTCCGGATGCCATCGGTAGAGGTCCCACCAGATCCAATCCCCAACGAGTAAAAGGTATTGACTCAGAAATCGATTCCAAGGGGACAGCTGGGATATGAATTTCATTACCATATCTTTGGCATGGATCACACTTCTTTACCAATACCTTGGCATCTTCCATTATGGATGGATGGCCAGTAGTATCCGGCCAATAAAACCCTCCGGGTTAAAAATCTATAACCACAGTATGCTGACCCTTCACCATCATGCAGTTCGGACAGCACTATTTGGGATTTTTCAATCCCCAAACAACGCAAGAGAGGTCTGCTAAAAGACTTCTTGTAAATTATTTCTCTTATGAATAAAAAACCACAAGCCATATACTTCATTTTCCTTGCTACTGCTTTTTCCGGAGGCAAAATGCCATCTGGAATGTATTGAAGAAGAGGATACCTCTAGTCTTTAGGTTGAACCACTTGTATACTTAAATTCTCCTCCTCTTCTTTGCTCTGATTGGGTTGAATGGATGGGCATTCTTGCACATGATTCCATGGGTAGGACTCAGAATATGCTATGGTTGCCAAAGAGTCTGCTAGTGTGTTCTCCGTTATGGGTATGTGCTCATAGTTGATATCTTTGAAGTTAGCTGCCACTTCTTTAAGAATGAATAAATATTTAATCAACTGCTCTCTTTTTTTCTCAGATTAACCTTGGGCATGATGGATAAGAAGCCGAGAATCACTCATTAACCTAACTCTTTTGGCTCCATAAAGCAAGGCTAATTTCAAACCAGCTATAATAGCTTCGTGTTCGGATTCATTGTTAGAAGCCCTAAAAGCAAAACATTTAGCCTGGTATAGCTTGTCGCCATACAGAGAGGTTAAACATATCCCAGCACCACAACCCATGGTACTTGATCCACCATCGGTAAGGACTACCCATACTTTCTTAGTTTTTTTCAGTTGTTGTTTGTTTAGTACTTCTGTCCGAATAGAATTCAACTAGGAAATTAGTAACAGATTGAGCCTTAAATTGCAGTTCGAGGGGCAAAATGAATGTCATAGTCTCCCAATTCTACTGACCACTTGGTCATCCTGTTTGATATGTCTGCCTTTTGAAGAACGTTTTTCAAGGGAAAAGACGTTCGGACGACAATAGAATGAGACTGAAAGTAGGGCCTCATTTTCCTGGCAGCAATAACCAAAACTAGCGCTAGTTTCTCAAGTTTTAAATACCTTCTTTCCGCATCCATCAGGATTTTGTTGATGTAATACACCGGACAGGGATAGTTGTCCACCTCTCTTACTAGCACCGCACTTATAGCACATTCGGACACTACTAAATATATATATACAATGTTTCTTCATCAATAGGTTTAAACAGGGTTTTGGGAGAAGATAAATTCTTCTTTATTTAATCAAAATCCTGGTCGCACTGTGGAGACCAATTGAAGTCTTTAGCACCCTTAAATGTCTTGAAAAACGGGGCACACATGTCCAAAGATCTTGAGATAAAACGATTTAAAGCAGCCAAGCTTCCTGTCAACCTTTGCACCCTTTTAATATTCCGAGGAGGATCCATCTGTAATAAAGCATTAAGCTGGTTCGGATCAGGTTGTATCCCTTTCTCACCTATCACATACCCCAAAAAATTCCCGGACTGTACTCCAAAAATGCATTTTTCTAGATTTAACTTTAAATTAACTTTTACCAAGTTGGCAAAAGTCTCTTGCAGATCTGCCAAGTATAATTCTTCTTCCACACTCTTTACCATCATGTCATCAATGTGGACTTCCCTATTTCTTCCAATCTGATCAGCGAATGATTTGTTCACCAACTTCTGATAAGTAGCCCCAGCATTCTTTAACCCAAAAGACATCACCTTGTAACAATGTAGTCCCCTATCAGTAACAAAATTAGTGTGTTCATGGTCCTTCAGATCCACTTGTATATGATTATAACCGGAGAAGGCATCCATGAAGGACATCAACTTGTTCCTAGATGTGGAGTCTACCAACTGATCTATCCGAGGGACATGATATAAATCTTTTGGGCAAGCCCTGTTGAGGTCAGTAAAGTCGATGCACATACACCATTTCCCATTTTTATTTTTCACTAACACTGGATTGGTTGTCCATAAAGGATATTGAGATTTCTTTATGTGTCCCATCTTGGTAAGCCGGTCAACCTCTTAAACTATAACATCATCTTTTTCTTTAGAGAAGGCTCTTCTTTTCTGCACAACGGGTGATACATCTCTCTGGATGGATAGCTGGTGTGATATAACATTCGCAGGCACTCTGGTTACATCAGCATTACACTAAGCAAAAATGTGTTGGTGGTTTGTTAAAAAAAATAACATCTTGCTTTTTAGTTCTGATGTTATCTTAGATCCAATCTTGACACTTCTTCCTTCAGCCAGAGAGTGAGTTTCAACCTCTTCAATTGGTATTAAAACACCAGGGGTCTCTATAGGGTCATCTATTTCACCCTCTCCCCCAAAGGGCCCCTCAAACTGCTAATCTTCACTGATCCGAACTGCCCCCAAAGTTCTAAGGGGCCAGTGTTGTTGCATAACACTCCCTTGATATCTTCTGACTACTCGGGACAACTCCCACTTGTCATTGCACAATGTATTTTAAACAAAATGACATTGTAGCATGTGGGACAATCCACCACAAAAAAAAGTACTCTGAAAATTTTCTTAAAAGGGCCCTTACCCAACAAAACCACCATCTCAAACTCCCCGACTACGTCCGCAGAGCTTCCAGTGAAACCCATAATAGACCTGTTCGAATGTTGAATTACTGTTGGATTCTTCATTTGTTAATAGGAAGTTAAAAAGAGGATATTGGTTGAGCTGCCAATGTCCACCGAAATTCATCTAATGTCATTGCCTCCAATGGATGCTCCTATCACCACAGCATCTTCATGGGGACCAACTATGTCCCTCAAATCATCTTCATCAAAAACAATGAAATGAAAAGGAATTTGCGATTGATAGGAAGTTATGACTCCTTCCAATTGAGTAGCCAAGGTATGAACATGCCTCTTCCTTGAAGAAGTAGTTGGTGCAGTCATGGTGTCCCCCCCCCCCCCAAATATGGTAAGTGACTCAAAAAAACTTATGAGCCCGAACACCGTCTTGGCGTGTTCTGTGATAACGCCCACCTTATTCCGGGCTGGATCAGGATCCAAATACTATGAATCCACATTTAATCTTTCAATAATTACCATGTCCCCGTCCGGAGCCGACGTCCCTGCATTGCTTGTTTGGTCGGTCCGATGAGCATTATCAGGCCGATTCCCACTTATTCTTTTAACAAAAGCACCCAATTTTCCTCTTTCAATCAATTTTTGCACCTCTTGTTTTAAAGCGATGCAATCCTCTGTGTTATGGCCAATATCATGATAATATTGACAAAAACAAGCATTACAACTTTCTCTGGGAGATTGAAGCGCTTCCGGCTTCCTAAAATGCACTTCGTCTTTTATTTTGTCATAGGTGGTTGCCATATTTTCTTTCAATTCAGAGAACCACTCCGGTTGGACCCAAGGCCCTCTCTTATTTCTGGATTTCTGGCTCTGAGCTGGTGCTGGGTGAGATTGAGCCTTGGCCCTATTGGGACCCTGTCCGGCTTCTTTAGCCTTGTACCCGGACTGATTCTAGTTCTGGTTTGGTGCAGTTGGGGAAGATCTCACCTGCCTGTGCACCCTAGTCTTTTTCGTTTCATACACATTGATTTACTTTCCTACTTGATTCAGTAAACCGCCCCATGTCATGGTCTTCTTCTTAGATACCGAATCGGCCAGATTGTCAGGGTTCAGACCCTGTCCTAGAGAAGCTATTGCTACTTATTCAAAGCAATCAGTTAATCCATTCTTGGTGTTCACAAATCGACTTATATATTCTTTCAATGATTCGTTTGGCGCTTGGGAACAATGGATAATAGTGTCTTTATTTCCCTTCACCTCATTTCTTCCAACAAACTGCCTCCGGAAGGCCACCCAAAAGGTATCAAAATTTCTGATGCAGCCCTGCAGTAGGCTATCATACCACTTCAGAGCATTCCTCGTAAAAGATTGAGAGAATGCTCTACAAAAAAACTTATCATCATCGTCAAAATTCATCATAAAGTTTTTAAACTGCTCCAGATGATTACTAGGATCTTTGCTCTCATCGTATTTTTCCATCTTAATACTGTCAAACGTCTTTGGAAGTTTCTGGACAGTATCTTGGAAGACAATGGAGATTGTCTCCAATTCCGGCCACAACTAAACACAGTATCTTCATTGGGAGTTGCAAAGATACCTGGTTCATCATGGAAAGCGAAAAGATCTATCAACAGCTGGTCTATATGTCTCCGGCCATTGTTGTGGCTATGAGATGACCCTTTCTCTAGATGCCTTTTCAACCTTCCATTCCTGTCCCTCTTTCTTGAATATTTTTTGACCAATTTTTGCTTATTCTTAGACGTGCCTTCATCACTGTTGGATGACAGGGACTCCTCAACTTCATCTTCATTCGAGGAGCTACAAGAGGATTCTGAATCTGAGCTCTCCATAATTTTAGACCGGTGAGACTTCTTTGAGCTAGCATGAGTCTTTTTAGTACTCACATGGGTCTTTGCAGATGGGTCATGCTCCCTTGGATTGTCAGTGTGGTGAATGGCTGACACTTTTGGTTTTTCTTTCAAGCCCATCTCTACCCTTTTAGCAGCCCTCAAGGCTTATATCTCAGCTTTTAACTTGTCTCTCTCTTCGATCGTATATTCATCGTTTTCTACCACCACTTTTGCCAAAGTTGGTGCCACTACCTGCTTGTTCGGATTCATCCGAACTGGTTTTTATTGTTGGTTTTGAATGCTAGATTCATGCACCTTCTCCTCCCACTATGGTCGCCAATTTGGTGTGGATTATTTTCGACTGAGGGTAATTTTGTCAGATGTTTTGTGGTGTTTTAAGGGTATTAAATGTTTAAGTGTTTTGTAGTAAGTCTGAAGGACTTCACTTTTATAGCGATCCTTGCGGTTGGCTTTGCATTCGAGGAGGACAACAGCATGCAGTAGTTTGTTTAGCTCATTAGCGACGTAGTCGTTCTTTTAAACTTCAAAGAATGCTGAGGCATAATAGGGATATTCTCCGTCCTCAAAATTCTCCTCTTGCGGTTGCCTTCGTTGAAGAACAAATTCCCCTCGGAATCCGAGTCGACTACCATAACTTTCTTTATAGGAGGCAAGCTTGGACATGTTGTGTTGTCACTCTCTCCTCCATTTTCAACCCCCTTCTTTTGTTTTTCTTCAACATTAAGTCTTCTTGGCCTCACAACACCAGTCCTAACATGCAGCATCACCTCAACGGTCTTGTCAGCTGCTTTCAACCTCTCTTCCTGATTATGGGCCAGAGAAACGATCTGAGGGCCTGCTGGGTTCTCTTGTTGGACTTCATGTGGCCTTTCATCATCTTGGGGAACTAACTGAATTTCATTTTGGGGATCACACATAATTTTCTCTAAGGGACCATCTTGCATTTCACCTTGGGAACTGCCCTGCGTCTCGCTTTGGGGACCCCTTGAGTTCCAACTCCTTGTTCTTCGGGAGCGTCATCCTCCGATTCATCATCCTCTCTGGTTTCATTTTCACCATCCTTGGGTTTTTCCGCATTTTGATGGCTCGGAGGCCAGGTACGGGTGGGAAGGTAGACATCGTTGTCTAAGCACTACAAGCGTTTGAGGATGATATCATTTGGAAGAGACACCATAAGCTCGGATATGGACCTTTTCTCACCCAAGTCATACCTCCAGAGGTTGCTTTTTACGAAGTTTATCGGTAGAAATCATTGATGGAACTTGTGGTCCTAATGCTCACTTGTTCATGCACTCAACTTCTCAAAGATGATCTTGCAACTTTGGCATGACGCTTGAAGGGTTTAATGATCTCTTTCATATCTATAGAAGGAAAAGTGTCAGGATTATCCGACTATGAACAGTAAAATAGAAGAACATACAAGGATACTTACCCTGCCTAGACCACTTCAGAGTTAGCCGATGCGGAAGATCCGTGGAATCCTTAAATCCAGTCTCCCATAATCCGGATATGAAGATGAATTGTTGTTTCCATTTCTTGTCGGCCTCTAAGAAATCTTTGATTATCTTGAACTGTCTGGCAAAACCAAGAGAGTATAATGGGTAATGGAAATTCTTAGCCACACCAGAGATGGCGATGAGTTGTTCCATGGAAAAGACAATCTCTGAGAGTCTGGAGGCCATGATAGAGGCTATAAACGTGTACCACATGTTGGCTCCAGCTTGAGAAGGACACAATCTGATCAGGTGAAAGTACTCGACCATAGCGAGATCATGGGGCAGACGAAGACCCCAGTTCATGAGCTCGATATAAAGGATTAGCTCATTGTTCCGAGCAGATAATGGAGTCTCTCCAATGGTAGGAAAACGAATTGTGATGTTATCGGTAATTACCCATCGGTCTCTCAGCTTTACTTCCTCAGTTGGATGAAAGTATTTGTACTTTAATCTGTACAGCGCAAGAAGGTGTTTATACTCGATGTCACGAAGATTGTCACCTAAAATATCCTCTATGTTCGAGGGCAAGTTTGTTGTGCATTTCCTCTTCTTTTTATCTTTTTTTGCTGAAGAAGTTTCCTTGCTTTGAGGGGCCGGACCAATGGCAGTTTTCGAGGGAGAAGAAGAAACACCTTGGCTCGGCTCGGATGGTCCGGGTAGAGGAATGACAGCAAGAACTTCTTCCAAAGGTTGCGCTTCAACCACCACCATGTCAGGTCGCTTTTGGTCGTTATCAGGCTCATCTACCAGATCCCTTTCTTGAAGTTTATGGATGGCTGTCAGAACCGGTTTTGACCGAACTCCTCTCGTTGAAGGTCTCTTGGGACTCACTTCTGGAGTTGTCTGAAGGGACCCCTGTGGTGTGACTTGGGGAGTTATAGTTGAAGAAGATATTCTCGTTCGAACAGACTTTACTACCGGGTCGGGAGACCTCTTCCTTTTAACGATTTCCTTTGCATTCCTGTCAGTTGGCTTTCCTCTTTCATCACCCATGGTTATGAAGGCATAAGGTCTAGAAAGGAATTCCGAAGAATTTTCAGACGTTGAAGGGTCAACATTGTTATCACGAGGACAAGCTTGACCGGGGGATGAAATCACAAGATTGAGGGACTTTTCTGAATAGGGGACCAGTTATCACGAAAGTGTGACTCAACCGCCTAAAATATTTCTGACTCAATAATAGTGAGGTAGGAGCACGCAAATCCAAAGGAAATAATTGTTTAGGTGAGGTCATCATGAACAAAGGTGAGGTCATCACTTCCAAAGAATATTGATCCTGAAAATCCGAACGAAGACACCTAAACAGTTTACAGGGCGGCCTGACAAGAAAAGGGCTCTGATCCAAGGAGACAATCACTGAAAATTAAAGGGCTCCGATCCGAGTAGATGGTCACAGACAAGCATCTACATCCGATCTGAGTAAGGTCGGAAAACAAATGTAGTCCACATTCAGATATCTTCGTATGAACACTTGAATGGTGGTAATTATATAATTTTACTACCTACCTCATTTACTATATAAAATACATTCTCTTTTTGGGAAAAGGGCCAATGATTAGTCAATTAGTGTTATATTTATTCATTTTATCTTTTTCTCTTTCTACTGAACACTGAATTAGTTATTTACTGTCACTTCATACAAACATTTTCTAGTCCGATCCTCTCACACGAACATTTTCGCTTCTGAACTACACTAATTTTTTTTTAGTTCATCAACGTTAAGTATTTGTTGAGAGTGACTTTAAGATCAATGAATGAAGACGGTCCAACAGAATCCCCTTTAGAGAAGTAGAGTTTGCAATGGGTAAATATGGAGGTGTTGTAGAAAATTTACTTTTACTTTTTTCTGCTAGTTTAACGAGGTGCTTCATTCTCGCTTGAAGTTGAGTAAGCAATAATAGTGTCTCTAACAGTAAGAGGAGCATGATTGGTTTCCTTGGTAATTTTGGAAGTCGTAAAAGGTTTTTCTTTTTTTGGAAGGTGTTGCTTTGGTTGTTTTACAATATTATATTTTTAGTAGAAGAAGTGTTTTTTTACGAATTCTTTTTTATATGGCTATATATATAATAAGAATCTTCAACATTTACACGACTAAGAAAAATTACCTCCACGTCATGTGTTATAGCAACAACTCCAGTTTGAGCATAACAATTCCATCTCTAGTCAGTTTTAGCTCGGTTTTGGTCCAATATCCTGAAATAAGAAAGTTTTATATTGTAAAAAACGAAATTTATCTTTCAAGACTTCATATGAAGCCTTAGATAGTCTTTTCAAGGCTAGTTTGTCATGAATAATTTCAGAGAAATTTTGAGTGATAATAGCAGAAGCTGCCAATGATGAGACAACAAAAATTTAAAATGTAAAAATATGATATATATATATATATATACAATAAATATTTCGAAAGAGGTATATTTAGTTTATATGCTTGCATCTATCTCTTTTTAACTTGCCCAAATCCGTCATGAGTAGTGAACTACCAAAAACCACTAATATAAAAGAAGTTATCGTATAAAAATAATTTGAATCAAAAAGTCATACAATGCGTAAAAATCTACCTATAACTAGATAATATAATGGAGTTTTATAGACTTACAAAAAATTACATCGTTAAGAATATCTTCAATAGTTATAATAATTTTTAAGAGTTTATAAGCAATGATTACTTCGATAAGTTTTCTTCAACCATTAAGAGTAAGCTGGGATGGATAAATATGTACGAGTTTAAAGAATTATATGATTGGATGATAAAAAAGAAATTTAACTTCCAGTTCAATAAGTTACTAAAGATACGAATTCTATCTCATGTAACCTAATAGAGTACTCATTTATGCCTAATAAATGGTAGTTCATATTCATTACTATACTTATAAGGTTTGTGTTGTGACCTAAAGAAATGTTAACAAAATTCATTTTCATATTTCTCGTCTTCTAAGAGGTCAATGACTGGTAGGTAATGAGTCCGGAAATATTCATCACTCACTGTAGAAACCGGACAGGGGCAATCCGGACAATAATCACCCACTGAACCATTCACACAGGACAAAAGTATTAAAACACTAAACACCTTTTGACTAAGCTAGTTACCAATCTGCTTAATAAACTGATGGGTTTTTGAACTCGACCCGATTTCAT
Source organism: Limnanthes douglasii subsp. nivea (assembly GCA_036936605.1). NCBI lineage: Eukaryota > Viridiplantae > Streptophyta > Magnoliopsida > Brassicales > Limnanthaceae > Limnanthes > Limnanthes douglasii. The sequence goes on along the minus strand of JAUPFV010000004.1, from coordinate 19,625,921 downwards.
AAGTTTGACCGAAAGCCCATATGGCCCATAATTAGAGGTATAAATACCCAACCACTTTCATTAATGAGGGTAATGAACATTTAATACAACCAAGCAGCTTAAATCTCTCACTACAAAACACTCAAACATTTAATACCCTTGAAACACCACAAAACATATGACAAAATTACCCTCTGTCGAAAATAATCCACACCAAATTGGCGACCACAATGGGAGGAGAAGGTGCCTGAATCTAGCATTCGAAACCAATAATAAAAACTAGTTTTAATGAATCTGGACGAGCAGGAAGTGCCACCAACTTTGGCAAAAGTGGTGGGAGAAAACGATGAATATACGATCGAAGAGCGAGACAGGTTGAAAGCTGAGATAAAAGCCTTGAGGGCTGCTAAAAGGGTAGAGATGGGCTTGAAAGAAAAATCAGAAGTATCAGCTATTCACCACACTGACAATCCAAGGGAGCATGGCCCATCTGCAAAGACCCATGTGAGTACTAAAAAGACTCATTCTAGCTCAAAGAAGTTTCACCGGTCTAAACTGATGGAGAGCTCAGATTCAGAATCCTCTAGTAGCTCCTCGAACAAAGATGGAGTTGAGGAGTCCATGTCATCCAGCAGTGATGAAGGCAGGTCTAAGAAGAAGCAAAAGTTGTCAAAAAATATTCAAGAAAGAGGGACATATAGCCCACCTGTTGATGGATCCTTTCACTTTCCATGATTAACCACGTATCTTTGCAACTCCCAATGAAGATATTGTGTTTAGTCGTGTCCGAAATTAGAGACAATCTCCATTATCTTCCAAGATACTGTCTGGAAACCTTCCAAAGAGGTTTGATAGTACTAAGATGGAAAAATACGATGGGAGCAAAGATCCAGATAATCATCTCGAGCAGTTTGAAAACTTTAGGATGAATTTCGACGATGATGATAAGTTGCTTTGTAGAGCATTCTCTCAATATTTTACGGTAAATGCTCTGAACTGGTATAATAGCCTACCGCAGGGCTGCATCAGAAATTTTGATACCTTTTGGGTGGCCTTCCAGAGGCAGTTTGTTGGAAGTAAGGAGGTGAAACGAAATGAAGACACTATTATCCATTGTGCCCAAGAGCCAAACGAATAATTGAAAGAATATATAAATCAATTTGTGAACACCAAGAATGGATTAGCTGATTGCTTTGAACAAGTAACAATAGCTTCTTTAAGACAGTGTCTGAAACCTTGCAATCTGGCCGATTCGATAACTAGGAAGAAGGCCATGACATGGGGCGGTTTACTGAATCAGGTGGGAAAGGAAATCAATGTGGATGAAACGAAGAAGACTAGGGTGCACAGGCAGGTAAGATCTGCCCCACCTGCACCAAACCAAAACCAGAATCAGTCCGGGTAAAAGGCTAAGGAAGCCGGACATGGTCACAATAGGGCCAAGGCTCAATCTCACCCACCACCAGCTCATAGCCAGCAGTCCATAAATAAGCGAGGGCCTTGGGTCAAACTAGAGCGGTTTACCGAATTGAAAGAAAACGTGGCAACTATCTATGACAAAACAAAAGACGAAGTGCATTTTAGGAAGCCAGCAACGCTTCAATCTCTCAGAGAAAGTCATAATGCTTGTTTTTGTCAATATCATCATGATATTGGCCATAATACAGAGGACTGCATCGCTTTAAAACAAGAGGTGCAAAATTTGATTGAAAGAGGAAAATTGGGTGGTTATGTTAAAAGAAGAAGTGAGAATAGGCCTGATAATGCTCATCGGACTGACCTAACAAACAATGCAGGGACGTCGGCTCCGGAATGGGCCATGATAATTATTGAAAGATTCGATGTGGATTCAGAGTATTTGGATCCTGATCCAGCCCGGAATAAGGTGGGCGTTATCACAGAACACACCAAGACGGTGTCCGGGCTCATAAGCTTTTTTGAGTCACTTACCATATTTGGGGGGGACACCATGACTGCACCAACTACTTCTTCAAGGAAGAGGCGTGTTCACACCATGGCTACTCAATTGGAAGGAGTAATGACTTCCTATCAATCGCAAATTCCTTTTCCTTTCATTGTTTTTGATGAAGATGATTTGAAGGACATAGCTGGTCCCCATGAAGATGTTGTGGTGATAGGAGCCTCCATTGGGGAAATGACATTAGACGAATTTTGGTGGACACTGGCAGTTCAGCCAATATTTTTTTAAACTTCCTATAAATAAATAAAGAATCCAACAGTAATTTAACATTCGAACATGTCTACTGTGGGTTTCACTAGAAGCTCTACGGACGTAGTCAGGGAGTTTAAGGTGGAGGTTTTGTTGGGAAATGACCCTTTTAAGAAACTGGTCAGAGTACTTTTTGTTGTGGTGGATTGTCCCACATGCTATAATGCCATTTTGGGAAGGTCTTGGCTCTCTAGCATGCATGTTGTGGCCTCAATAGTTCACCAATGTTTAAAATATGTTGTGCAATGACAAGTGGGAGTTGTCCGAAGTAGTCAGAAGATAGCAAGGGAGTGTTATGCAACAGCACTGGCCCTAAGAAATTTGGGGGCAGTTCGGATCAGTGGAGATTAGCAGTTGGAGGGGCCCTTTGGAGGAGAGGGTGAAATTGATGACCCTAGAGAGACCCCTGGTGTTTTAATACCAATTGAAGAGGTTGAAACTCACTCTCTGGCTGAAAGAAGAAATGTCAAGATTGGATCTAAGATGACATCAGAACTAAAAAGCAAACTGCTATCTTTTTTAACAAACCATCAACACGTTTTTGCTTGGTGCAATGCTGATGTAACCGGAGTACCTGCAGATGTTATATCACACCAGCTATCCACCCGAAGAGAAGTATCACCCGTTGTGCAGAAGAAAAGAGCTTATTCTAAGGAGAAAGCTGATTTCATAGTTCAAGAGTTTGACCGGCTTACTAAGATGGGGTACATAAAGGGATCTCGGTACCCTTTATGGAAAGCCAATCCAGTGTTAGTAAAAAAGAAAAACGGGAAGTGGCGTATGTGCATTGATTTTACTGACCTTAATAGGGCTTGCCTAAAAGACCTATATCTAGTCCCCCGGATCGATCAGTTAGTGGACTCCACATCTGGGAACAAGTTGTTGTCCTTCACGGACGCCTTCTCCGGTTATAATCAAATTCAAGTGGATCTGAAGGACCAAGAACACACTACTTTTGTTATTGATAGGGGCCTTCATTATTACAAGGTGATGCCTTTTGGATTAAAGAATGCTGGGGCTACTTATCAGAGGTTGGTGAACAAAGCATTTGCTGATCAAATTGGAAGAAATATGGAAGTCTACATTGATAACATGATGGTAAAGAGTGTGGAAGAAGAATTAAACTTGGCAGATCTATAATAGACTCTTGCCAACTTGGTAAAAGTTAATTTAAAATTAAATCCATAAAAATGCGTTTTCGGAGTACATTTCGGGAGGTTTTTGGGGTATGTGATAAGTGAGAAAGGGATACAGCGTGATCCAGACCAACTTAATGCTTTACTACAGATGGATCTTCCTAAGAATATTAAAGAAATATAAAGATTGACAGGGAGATTGGCTGCTCTAAACTGTTTTATCTCAAGGTCTTCGGATAGGTGTGCCCCATTTTTCCAAACTTTAAAGGGTGCTAAAGATTTCAACTGGTCTCCACAGTGCGACCAGGCTTTTGATGAAATAAAGAAACATTTATCTTCCCCCAAAACCTTGTTTAAACCTATTGATGGAGAAACATTGTATATATATCTAGCAGTCTCCGAATGTGCCATAAGTGCGGTGCTAGTAAGAGAGGTGGACAATTATCCTCGTCCGGTGTACTACATCAGCAAAAGCCTGATGGATGCTGAAAAAAGATAATTAAAACTAAAAAAACTAGCGCTAGCTTTTGTAATTGCTGCCAGGAAAATGATGCCCTACTTTCAATCTCATTCTATTATCGTTCGGACATCTTTTCCCTTGAAAAATGTTCTTCAGAAGGAAGACATATCAAGCAGAATGATCAAGCTGTCAGCGGAATTGAGAGACTATGACATTGATTTTCCCCCTCGAACTGCAATCAAGGCTCAGTCTGTTGCTGATTTCCTAGAGTTCCATTCAGACAGGAGTACTAAACAAGCTACAGATAAAAAGACTAAGAAGGTATGTGTTGTCCGGACTGATGGTGGATCGAGTACCATAAGTTGTGGTGCTGGGATATGTTTAACCTCTCCATACGGCGACAAGCTATACCAGGCTATATGTTTTACTTTCAGGGCCTCTAACAATGAGTCCGAATAAGAAGCTGTTATAGCTGGTTTGAAGTTGGCCCTGATTTGTGGAGCCAAAAGAGTTAGGTTAATGAGTGATTCTCAGCTTCTTATCCATCATGCCCACGGTCAATCTGAGGCCAAGAAGGAGTAGTTGATTAAATATTTATTCATTCTTAAAGAAGTGGCAGTTAAATTCAAAGAAATCAGCTATGAGCACATACCCAGAACAGAGAATACACTAGCAGACTCCTTGGCAATCATAACATACTCTGAGTCCTACCCATGGATTCATGTGCAAGAATGCCCATCCATTCAACTCAATCAGAGCAAGGAAGAGGAGGAAATTTTAAATATGCAAGTGGGTCAACCTAAAGACTGGAGGTATCTTCTTCTTCAATACATTTCAAATGGAATTTTGCCTCCGGAAAAAGTAGTAGCAAGAAAAATGAAATATAGGGCTCGTGGTTTTTTAATCATAAGAGACATCATTTGCAAGAAGTCTTTTAGTAGACCCATCTTGCGATGTTTGGGGATTAAAGAGTCCCAAATAGTGCTGTCCGAACTGCATGAGGGTGAAGGGTCAGCACATTGTGGTTATAGAGCTTTAACCCGAAGAGTCTTGTTGGCCGAATACTACTGGCCCTCCATAATGGAAGATGCCAAGGAATTGGTAAAGAAGTGTGATCCATGCCAAAGATATGGTAATGAAATTCATATCCCAGATGTCCCTTTGGAGTCGATTTTTGAGCCAATACCTTTTGCTCGTTGGGGGCTGGATCTGGTGGGACCTCTACCTATGGTGTCCGGAGGGTGCAGAACTATTATTGTAGGTATTGATTATTTTTCAAAGTGGATAGAATCTGCCCCCTTGGCAGGAACTACTTCAAAAGCTGTTATAAAATTCATTTTATATAATATTTGTTGCAGATTTGGGGTTCCACAAAAGATAACCACACACAATGGGCCACAATTTGATAACAAGGATATGGAGAGTTTATGTGCCTCTAGAGGCATTCAACATTGTTTTCTACTCCTTTCCATCCACAGGCGAATGATCAGGTTGAAGTAGCGAACAAGACCATTATGTCCGCTTTTAAAAATAATTTAGAAGGGGCTGTTGGAAAGTGGCCAAACTATCTACAAGAAGTACTATCGGCCTACCGGACTACTCTTGGAGCTGCTACACAGGAATCCCCGTTTGTCTTGGTATATGGTATGGATGCAATTGCTCATATAGAGGAAACTCTTCCATCATACAGAGTCCACAATTTCTCCGAACAGGAAAATAAAGTAACAAACAGAAGTCAACTGGACTTGATAGAAGGGAAAATGGTTAATGCCCATCTTAGAGCCACCCATTATCAACGGTTAATGAGAAGCAGGTTTGCTTCCAGAGTCAGAAGAAGGGATTTTCAACCAAGGGATAAAGTACTGAGAAAAGTCTTCCTACATACTAAAGAGAAGCAGTTCTGCAAGTTAGCTCCAAATTGGGAAGGACCCTATGTAGTCAGTGAAAAGCTTAAGCTTAGGACATACAGGCTTAAAGATAAAGATGGAAGAATCTTAAACCACCCATGGAATATTGAACATCTGTGGTTGTATCTAGAATAAAATTCATGTAAATATTTATTCGTTTAAAGTCCATGTAAATATTATGGGACACACTCTTTCCTACCCTGGTGGCGGGGGCAGGTTTCAATGAGGTGTCCGAGTTTTTAAATAAAATTTGATGCCTTCTTGAAAAATTCGAAGTGGTTTGATTTATTTAAAGCCTTCTAAGTATCGTTGACTGATCAGATTGATTTGATGGAATGATGACCATTTAAACATTTGTCATCGGAGAATTTAAACACTCTCACCTTAAAATACTTGTAAAATAACTAGCGGCTAGTTAAACATCAGCCATCAAGATTAGGCAAACATGAAACAAGGCAAGAATTTTGTAAAGTAAAACTGCCCGGCTAACACCGGGGGATGATATTAAAACATGTAGAATGCCTTGGCCATCCAAGGACTTTGAAGTTTAAAAAGAAAAGGCTTGTCCGGGCACGAGCCGGACACAATTACAAAAATGCTTTGGCCATCCAAGGACTTTAGTCTGACATAAAAATAAAAGAAAAATAGAAGATAGTTAAAACTTTAGGCCAAGTTTCCCTTAGATGTTCCTGCTTCGTCTCGTTTCTTCTTTGGATCTTTGGGTTCATCATTGGGGATCTCTCTGGTCCCTTCTTCCTCATTGATGGTATCATCATAACCACTGCAATAGTTGTGCTTATCACCATCTACCATAGTATGGAATGTGAGATCTTCGTACTCCGCATATTGCCATAAAGTACCGAGCGTCCTCTTCGGGAATGTTCGATGAAAAAGCAAGACCATGTCGGATTTGACTTCGGCATACCTATCTTATTGGGAATCTATCACCTTGTTGGTATATGCGTCGATCTTGGCCTGGATTGTCTTCTCTTGCTCCTTTATCAAATCCTCTTTCTCTTTGGTGACTTTGGACACAACATCTTCAAGAGAAGTCTTGTCACCGGACAGGGTTTGGATAACATTATTCTTGGCCTTCAACTTCTCATTAGAAGTGGAGAGATCTTTCTCCAAGCCAGAGCACTTGGTTTGGAGTTCTGTGTTAACCTTCTCCGAAGTGGCCAGCCCGGTGGCCAAGTCTTCTTTCCCCTTTTTCAACTCCTTAAGCTCCTTCCTCAATGCTTCGACACTCTAATTGGCGTTAAGGAGATCATTAGACAAGCTCTCTTTGTCTGCATTAAATGTGTTGATAAGGGTAGATTGGCTTCGCACTTGCCTCTCCAGGTTGAGCACTGGCTCAATATTGAAGGTAACCATGTTTGAGGAGCTTAAGGGAAGGTAGGGGCCAGTAAAGTCATCATTTTCAAGATCGTCAAAGTAGAGACCAATATTTTGGAAGCCACTAATATCTACCCGTCAATATTGATATCCCCTCCGGTAACCTCTCCGGTGTGAAGACCACTTGGGATTTGCTCTGCCAATGTGGGGTTTGTTGGGTCGACCAGAGGAAGAGACTCCGAAGGCCGAAGAACGACTTCATCTCCCGAGGAGATTTTTTTCTTCTTGGCTGCTCTAACTTCACCATCTGCTCCTCGCTTTCAGACCTTCTTAGGGGCCTTTGAAAGATCTGGAGGTCCACCTGCCTCTCTGATACTCTCATCTTCAACCACTTGAAGTAGAGTAGCATCGATTCCCCTTGGGTCTGCACTTCCTGACTTGTTAGGACGATCTCCTCAGCACCACCTTGAGCAACCTCAGTTGCAACTTGTTTCTTCTTGCCCTTCTTACCCTTCATCTTACTTGGGGCTTTTGCCCTGGCATGCAAGGCCAGCTTGCCATCCTTCTCCTCTGTCCTCTGGAGGATGACACCCGGAGGAGGTAGAGTGGTCAATTCCTCCCAAGTAAGGTCTCTCCGGCCTATTGTGTTCCAGAGATGGGACCTCACTAAATTGCCGGTGGTGAAGCAATTGTGGAAACGATTTCCCCATTTATCAGCAACCCAAGCATTCAACTTGGCACATGTAGTTTTTCCCTCCTCCAAATAGTCGGAGAACTCCTTCGGCAGCACTATCCAAAGAAAAAGAAGAGCGGTTCAGAAACAAATGTTTTATAAAGAAAGAAAGACAAATATGATGAAATGTTTACCTGAGCTTTTCCATCTGCTGGTGAGCATGCTAGGGTTGACACCAGCCTTGATTTTCCTTCCATTTTCCCAATCCCCACTAATAAATAGAAATTGGGTCTTCCAATTCTTCTCTGACTCAAGCAAATCATCTACCATCTTAAAGTTATTACCTATGTTGTAGTGGTAGAAAGGGATGATGTGGTTCTTGCAGAGGCTGGCCACAACGGAGAACTGCTCCATGGGAAGTGGTATTCTGGAGAGCCTAGAAGCCATGATACATGCCGTGAGGGTGTACCAAGCATTGTGACTCAACTAGCTTGTACAAATTTTTATCAGATGAAAATATATGACGATCTCTGGATCCAAGGAGAATCTAAGCCCCCAGTTAAACAGCTCTGTATAAATGACTATCTCATTGAGCTTGTCGTCCATTGGGATCTCCAGAGTAACCGGTATTCTCACCTTAATAGACTCAGGGATCCTCCACTTCGTCCGGATCTGGCCTAACTCAATAGTATGTGTGTAGGCATAGTTGATGTGCTATATGGCCAACAAATACTTCACATTCACCTTGTGGAAGCAGGGTCTCACTTTGCCTTCCAGGCACTCCGGCAGGTCTGCATGTTTCAGACAAAGTTTCTCTTTACCCTTGCCTTTTTTATTAGTGGCAGCATCTCCTGTCTGCCCGGAGACGTCGATCTCAAATGGAGCATCTTCTATACTGTCCTCCATCACCTCTTCCATCACCATGGAAGGTTTGTCAATTGTTGTTGGTGAGGGAGTGATGGTGGCTGGCTCAATAAGTTGTCCGGACGGTTGAGCATCACCCTCTCTTAGGGGTCTAGTGTCCGGCAAGGCCTCGGTTCTGGAGGGCTCATTCTGAGAGCTAATTCCAGTGGCCTTCAGACCAAAGAATTTATCTTTTGGGTTTCTGATAGATGCCCCTGATCCCGTAGCTTTATCCTTGGTCCCAGATTTAGAGGGCCCTGATTTTAGGGAATTAGATTGAGAAACATCAGCTTGACCCTTTACTAAAACGGCCTGTCCGGCGAAGAGTAACCTTTTCTGGGGAATTCTCAGTATCCGGCCCCATAGCAAGGAATAGAGAGGGCCTCATTGCACTTGATACTGTTTTTCCCGTTCAACAGAGGGTTGTGACTCCTGAACCGATGAGCCTGATGAAATGGGCGAAAGGCTTGATTGAAACAAACGCATGGGTTTGGAACTTCTAGCAGAAGATGAACTTTGATCAGCTTCTGGAGATGGTGTTTCGGGCTTATCGTTTGGAGAAACTGGAAGACCCACAGCAATACGTCTCTCTCACTCAACCCTTTGTGCTTTTTCTAACTCTGAAAGATTAAGCTATCCACCTTTCACCAATGCATTTCTTGTCGTGAACATAAACCTACACAAGAAGAATTTTGAGAAGAGAAGTAAAAGCTTTGAAATGGAGAAATGAGAAAGTGATGAAGATGGTAAAAAAGTGAAAATAAGTAATTTATACTAGTAAGACAAAAAGAGTTACCAAATACCTAGGAGAAAACGAAAAAGCAAAAGTAATGATTGAAGACGGTGCTGACATCATAGGTATTAAATGAAGATGTTGCTTTTTGGGATTAGTGGGAGCGCTGTTCTAGGAGGAAAACGGCTGATGAGGCAAATCAAAATGTGACACGTGTCCCACGATCTATACCAAAACTTTTGAACTTCTGAGAAGTATTCAGTCAGGATAAATCCTAAGCTGAACACTTAAACAGTCCGGAGAATATTATTAGTGTCTAAAAAGATTTTTTAGGTCTTGCCAAAGACTTTTAACAAAACCTAAAAAAGGGCTACTGATGAGTCCGGAAATATTCACCACTCACTGTAGAAACCGAACATGGGCAATCCGGACAATAATCACCCACTGAACCATCCGGACAGGACAAAAGTATTAAAACACTAAACAACTTTTGACTAAGCTAGTTACTAATCTGCTTAATAAACTGATGAGTTTTTGAACTCGACCTGATTTCATAAGTTTGACCCGAAAGCCCATATGGTCCATAATTAAAGGTATATATATATACCCAACCACTTTCAATAATGAGGGTAATAAACATTTAATACAACCAGACAGCTTAAATCTCTCACTACAAAACACTTAAACATTTAATATCCTTGAAACACCACAAAAATATCTGACAAAATTACCCTCAATCGAAAATATTCCACACCAGTACAAAATTACGTTTTTTTTATCAAATGAAGTAGTTTTTTGTTTTGATGTTTGAATGGACGGAGTAATTGATGCATGGTTACTAGTTCTTATCAATTCAACGTCTATTCTATATCGTGAGACACACTTTTAGAAGAAGAAGACAAGCTAGAATTTTTATTGCATGGGCTATTGGATTCGCTATCTAAATCCTTAAATGAGCCACTTTGATGGTCATTTTGAGAGTTATTAATCAACATAAATATTATAAGAAGAAATAAAATGTCTAAGGAGTCTTGGTGTTTAACCCCCATAAATATAAAAATACGTGCAAAGTTATTTCTATATAAAAATAAGATCAAACGAAGTAATACATTTTATATAGATGGATGACGAGCAACTGAGTAACTTAGTAAGATATGAATTCTTGATGAAATTTAAGCAAGAGAAATTTAAAACAGAGAGTGAAAAAAGAAAATATGAGTTGGCTATTTATAAGAAAAGAATATCGTTAATGATCGTTAGATCAAAGTTTAGATGAGTTGTCCATAGATTAGTGCGAGTGTAATTTTTGTCTATATTGATACTATTTTAAGCCACACCATATTTATTAGTGATTTACTGGGTTATGATTTTTGAACAAGTATTTTTAAATTTTTAGAGAAACAATTAACATGACCTCGTACATGAGTTAACCCTTACAACAAGTATTCTTTTCAAAGACTAGGGAGCGACCTGATAACAGTACGCCCCGCTAAGGGTCTATTTTATTATATACAAGGTAAGATTAAAAGAATCTAGATTAGTTGATACTTAATGAAAAATAGGAACATATAATATAACATGACTTATATTGACGAGATACATATAAAGTTGGTTAAACAATGGAGTTGATAATGAAAATCTATACATAAAGTGTTGATTAAAACGAGATAAGTGAGAATGCGAAGAAAGGAAAAAAAAATAGATGAGCTACAGTAAATGTGGTAAAGATGAGCTAAATGAGAATGTGTGAAGGGATGAAGAAAAAAATGGATATAAAAGATAGAAAAAAAATCTAGTGAAAGTGAAAGTAAAATAGAATAAATTTAAGAGCAAACTAAAGCATGAATATCGAGATAACATAAGTTAAGATAGAAAAATGAGCTACAATTTAGACGAACGAAATAAAAAATAGAAGAATGGTTAATTAAATCTTTATAGTCTAATAATATTATTTTATATACCTTAGATAATTAAAAAAGATATTAGTTCATATTTATGACAATTTAATTTCGATAATTTTGTATGTTATTTCTTGATTATTTTAACTTATATAAATTTTTAAACACGACTATAAACCTTCATTTGAATACGATTAATTTTTGAAAAACTAAATACTTTTATTATTATTTTACGTTGTTTAATTTTCCTTCTTATTAATATGATAATATTTTATAGGGTTATTTCCAATAAGATGTATAGAATAATTAAAAATTCTTGTTTAGTGGGCCTTAGTTTGATTAATTCTAATAAGTTTATCTAGAATATTAGATACAGTGTTAGTATCAAAAATATTATACACTTATTGGAATTATGAACATATTTTATATGTAACAAAAATTTTGATATATTTGATGTAACTCTTAAAAACTCACCCTATTTTATATACTAACTAAAATAAAAAATATTAAAAAATGATAAAAATTGTTATAATATATTGATTATAAACAAAAATACGTATAAACCCGAATCCAACGCAGTATGTTTAAATGATATTTATAGTTATCTTATAAATATATTTTGATAATACAAAATATTTATTATTATGTATTTCAAAAATAAAATAATACATATTTTATTATTTAAATAAATATATTTTAATATATATAATCTGGATCTATTTAAGTTTAAATAATATTTTCCTCTTAAGATATCAAAGATTATATTTTTCTATAAACTAACACTCAAATTTTCATGTTCATTTCAGAAAGATACATTTTATTTAAATATTTATTATTATAACTTATTTCTACTCTAAATATCCGTATTCAATTATATAAAAGCAGCTAACACCCGTATTTATTTAAAAATGTAAATAAAGAAAATGCGAAACCTTAGTTGTTTTGGTAAATGATTTTTTTTTTTCTGAAATGCGAAACTTTATTTATTTTTCTAGAATAAGAAATCTTATTTGTTTTATGCGAATCTTATTTGTTTTATGCGAAACTTTGTATTGCTAGATGTGAAACTTTTTATGTTTTGCTAAATGCGAAATTTTATTTGTTTGTAAACCTTTTTTGTTTCGCTATATGTGTAAAATATATATTTAAAAAAAATTCAGAACCTATCGCGATTGGTATTAGTTTTGTTCGTTTTAAAAAATAAAATTAATAATATTTTTAGACTTGTTTTTCACTGTTTAAAATTTAAAATTTAAAATTAAAATAATTATAAAAAAATGAATCCAGTTGTTGCAGAAATTATAAATATAAAAGATTACGTATAATTTTATAATTTATTTAATGCTTTAAAAAAAAAAACGAAATTGGATATAAAAAAGTATTTTAGATAATAATGTTTTTTAATATATATTTTCTCAACAATTACTGAAGCACATAAACCTCCGAGTCACCAAGACCCTTCTATCTCTCTATAAATACTTCACATACGCTAGCCAGCCAGTTCAAATCACAATTTGCTCTCTCAGAAGTTTCGTTCCCGATTCACCCAATTCACTCGATAGGTATATCTTCTCACCCTCTCTTCTATGAATCTCGTTTTTCTTAGGTTTTGTTGATGATTACTGCGCGTTCCGTACATGAAAGTTTTTACCTCGTTAAGGTTTTAGGGTTGAGGTTTGCATCTTTTGATGGGTTTTAATCGGCTTGGGTATCAGTTCTATATGTTTTTGATCTGTATTATATGTCTACACGGAAAGTCTCTTTCGATCGAATCTGTAATCTTCCGTTTTATTGTGTTGTTCGCTATTATGAGAATGGATTCTCAAAGCATGATTATTTTATTTTGATATAGATATATAAAATCGTTGTTCTGGGTTTGTTTTTAATTGATGTGGAATTTTTAGGGTTTAAGGAGATAGAAGAAGGGAGGGTATATAGGTTTCTAGACTTCGGTGTTAAGGATTGGTGAAAAAACCTAGCTTTTTGTACTGAATAGGATTATCTTGTCAACTGATTAGGGTTTGGAACAGAAAACCTCTACCGTAATTTTTATGTAGCCTTTCACTGATAAGTTGATTCATGTCGAAGCTGTGATGACACTAAATAGTCTGAAAAAGTTTTATAGGTTGTAAATTGCAAATTTTATAGTCATTGTGCATATATTTTTGTTGAACTTTTATGTCATTCGCACTCGTTTGTTTGGTTGTCTGGTTTTACGATGGTGGTCATGTTATGGTCTGTAGTAAGATTAAGTTGTGTTTATGCTTTCATTCTTTATGATATCAATGTTCTCAAATTCTTATATTGGTTGTTAGTAGCCATGGCTGGAGTTGTTTCTGAAGCAAACGTTTTCGACACGCATCAGTATGACAGCAAGATGAAAGAATTGTAAGTTATAAATGTGCTGTTTTCTTTTTTTGTTGTGTCTTCTATTTTATGTAGTTCTGATATTTTTGCTTATGGAACTTTTTAATAGACTTTCAGAGGAAGGGCAAGATTTCTTCACTAGCTATGATGAAGTGCATGATAGTTTCGATAATATGAATTTGCACGAGGACCTACTGAGGGGAATTTATGCCTATGGTAACAGACGTTTTTAAAAATTGTATTTTAGTTGTTGATTTGCTAGATTCGTTTTTTTATTGGTGCTGATACTTGACATATGCAGGTTTTGAGAAACCATCTGCAATTCAGCAAAGGGGAATCGTGCCCTTCATCCAAGGTCTAGACGTTATTCAACAAGCTCAGTCTGGTACGGGTAAAACCGCAACTTTCTGCTCCGGAATCCTGCAGCGACTGGAGATTGGTTTAGTCCAATGCCAAGCTTTGGTTCTTGCTCCGACTAGGGAGCTGGCCCAACAGATTGAGAAGGTTATGCGTGCCCTTGGTGATTACTTGGGGGTTAAGGTTCATACTTGTGTTGGTGGAACCAGTGTTCGTGAGGACATAAAGATACTTGCTGCTGGTGTCCATGTTGTTGTTGGTACACCAGGTCGTGTCTTTGACATGCTGCGTAAGGAACATCTTCGCGCTAATTGCATCAAGATGTTTGTTCTTGATGAATCTGATGAAATGCTCTCACGAGGTTTTAAAGATCAGGTTAGTTTCTTCTTCTCCACTAAACTAATATGAATAAAATCTTCTAATGCAGTTTTTTTGGGGATATTTTAAAGTCGTGCTAGCACAAGAGAACTGGCTTAGATATCATCTATCAAGTATATTTATGAGGGGATTATATAGAGATTACCCAAGCTCTAAATGCTAGCTGGAGCTGGAAAACAGATTCTTATTGAATAAAACTTCATTCGCCTATCTTGCTGATAAAAATGGAATAACTTTGATTGATAAAGAACACTTTGTTCATCTAGTCTAGACAAATAGCCTATAATTTTATTTTATATAAAGTTTTGAGTCAACTGAAATTTTTTCTTATGCAATTTGATCTGCGATTCGATTAGCTGACATTGTTTATATCTTCTTATTTTCGGATATTGTTTATAATTTATACAACATTATGATCTAGTATTAACATATAAGTTTTTGTACAGATCTATGATATCTTCCAACTGCTGCCTCAAAAAATTCAGGTTGGTGTTTTCTCTGCAACAATGCCACCTGAAGCTCTTGAAATCACGAAGAAATTTATGAACAAGCCAGTGAGGATTCTAGTGAAGCGTGATGAGCTCACACTGGAAGGTATCAAGCAGTTTTATGTCAACTGCAGCAAAGAAGAATGGAAACTCGACACGCTTTGCGATCTCTATGAGACATTAGCAATCACTCAAAGCGTCATCTTTGTCAACACACGACGTAAAGTTGACTGGCTCACCGACCAACTCCGATCCCGTGACCACACCGTCTCGGCTACTCACGGTGATATGGACCAAAACACTAGAGACATTATTATGCGTGAATTCCGATCAGGGTCTTCACGCGTGCTCATCACCACTGATCTCCTTGCCAGGGGTATCGATGTCCAACAAGTCTCGCTTGTTATTAACTACGATTTGCCTACTCAGCCTGAGAACTACCTTCACAGGATCGGTCGAAGTGGAAGATTTGGGAGAAAAGGTGTTGCCATCAATTTCTTGACTAGCGATGATGAAAGAATGCTTGCTGATATTCAGAGGTTCTACAATGTTCTTGTCGAGGAGTTGCCTAATAATGTTGCCGATCTCATCTGATTATTCTGGGATCTTTATGACCATTGTAGTTTTTATTTTATTCTTCTGGAAGTTTGTGCTTATGAGAAAGACACAAATCATATTGTGTCTAGTCCACAATTTTGTAGCTCTAGGGGTTGAAGTTGATAAACTATTTTAAATTGTTTCTTCTTTCTTATTTTTATTCTCTCGCAAGTTATCTGCTCAAATTGCTTTTGGCCAATGAGGGCTTCATAAACTTAGCATTATGTGGAATGATACTCTAGTTGTTATTATTTTTAATCATACAATGTTTTTGCTACATATATAATATTTATCCATTTTAATTAACAGCATATAATTCTGGTTTCAAGCATCTGATTTACACAATTGGAACGAAAACAGATGTTTATGTTTCTCTGTCGGAGTAACATATCTCGTATTGGATTGGCGGATTGGCTTATTAAATGTAATGAGACGCCCGCTTATTATGCATTACACATGTAGTTGTGATTGTTTTTTAAGGACTTTATAAAAATGGAGCCTTTTGTAAGAGTTTCGAGAGGCCCAAGAGAAGTGAAGTTCAAGACTAGTAAGAAGATTGTTTTTTTCGTTATTGATAGATTAGCGATGAAACTTTAAAATATAAAGGTAATTTTATTCCAAAGATTTATCAGGTTAGTTTCAGCATCTCCACCCCAAACCTTAGACTATACCATCACTCTCCTGGTAAAAAACCTGATCTTTCAACTCATTGCAGTATATAGTTTTAACGAGCCAGCTAACTATTTACCCCTCTGGCAAAGTGTTACAAGCATTGCAGTCTCTAGATATGGATCCCCTTGGACTATCCTTGGGGATTTCAAAGCAATTACGAGTCCTTTTGAACGCTCCAACAACCATAATCGCTAGACTAATTCCATACAACCGGGTTTCAAATACAACCGGGTTTCAATACTAGTAGACCAACAAACAGCCAGACAACCCCATATCATCCTAAACTCATTTGGCCACCTGGCCATTCCCCGCACCTCCGACCACATAACGATCACACGTCATCCCTTACCTGTCCAAACCCCAGCGTTTCAAATCCTTGAACATGTGAGAGAGTCACCAAGTTTCTCCCACATAGTTACTAATAGTTGGAATGAACCATGTGGAGGCAATGATATGGCCATCATCACCTCCAAACTTAAGAGACTCTAAGTTGCGCTAATGAACCGTAACACAAGAGAATTCAGCAATATCACCATGCCCAAACCACCTTCTTCCATGTCCAAAACAGACTCTAAAATGAAAGCGACAACCCCGCCTCGTTCAGGAGGCGTTAACTACGTAAAATAAACAAGTGAATTTTATCATTTTCACAAACTTACAGTTTTTTTCTTTATTTCAATTTTTTTCTCATTATTCATTAGTGATGAAACTATAAAATATATGGTTTGAGTTCTATCTGATTTCATGTTTATAAAATAAGTTTTCGATGGGAACATGATTTCATAAATCTATAAGATTTATGATCCAATTTTTTATCTGAAAATATGAATAGATTTTTTATCCAATTTTTAAACTAATTTATAATTAGTTTGTTGTTTTCAAATATTAAAATATTTTTTTTAATCAATTTTTTTTTATATTTTATGGGTAACAACCTTCTATTTCTAGTTCCTCCATCCAAAACACTTCTCCACTATCACCTTAAGCTCAGTAAATACACTTATAATTGTTTTTGGTTATATTCATCTTTTTAAACATGATTCTTTTAAAAAAAACAATTTAACGTAAGTTTATCTTATCAGATTGTCGCCATCTATAAAATACTAAAGTCGGGATGAAATTGGTTGTTCAAAATCTTAATCAAATACCATTCACATCTCTCATTAGCTTTTCTAAAAAATTAAAATTTTTGGAAATTCTAAAAAAAAAAGAAATAAGGATAAAAATGTTGCTTTTTTAAGGGTCTACCCTTGCCCTCAAAGCACATGCTGGTCCCACCGCAGACCTTTAACAATAGTTGGACGAGATACACGAAGAACACATAACGTAGACAAAAAATGATTTGTAGTCTGATGGCAGATGCATGACCGACACATTGTCTGCACTCTGTGTAATTCAGCATCATGTAGAGCAAACAATGAAGAGAAATAAGATAATTCCATTTTCCTCCATGATAAAAAACCACTATCAATATATTATCAGGCGCAAAGTCACCCACCACTCCAACCGCTCGAAGGGTGTTGGTCGTATGGAACAATCTGATCAAAAGTCCTTTACCGGAGGTAAAAAGCACTGCCACCATCGCCATCATTTTTATATGCTAAAAAGTTCAAAACACATACCTCTCGTCACCAAAATGATAAAAGGAGGAAAATACATGGAATTAAGCCTCACCCGGTATGATAAGAGCCAAGTAATAACCAACGCAGTCAACCCACTCCTCTAGTGTACCCTCAAGCTCCACCTGCGCCTCCAATAAACAAACCGAGCAAACAAATATACCTTAAGGCTCCACATAT
This sequence comes from Limnanthes douglasii subsp. nivea, assembly GCA_036936605.1. Classification (NCBI taxonomy): domain Eukaryota; kingdom Viridiplantae; phylum Streptophyta; class Magnoliopsida; order Brassicales; family Limnanthaceae; genus Limnanthes; species Limnanthes douglasii. Next base: position 19,608,009 of record JAUPFV010000004.1, on the reverse strand, counting down.
GATTCAATCAAATGAAAAGAACCCTTTAATGGTTGGTTAGTCAAGTATTTATTGTGCAGGATACTCCTAGAGTTACCAGTCATAAAAACATGAGAGTTTTGCTTTAATGCCATCAGCTCAATAGATGCATGGTCAAAAGTAAAATATTACACATCCTTTTGTTAGACCGATGAACCAGAGCTATCTTAACTCATTTCCTATTGACTTAAGATTCTATTTTATTGAATTTATGCTTGCTCTAAGGTTCATGTGTGAAGACTTGTCGTCAAAGTATAACCATTACAAATTGGAAAATATGGTCATAAGAGATTCGAATCACCACATAGAGAAATTCAATAATAATATTTTGTGTTATGGAAAAGATATTAGACGTGTAGGGAATTTTTATGACCTTTAGAGGCAGTTCTCTGACATGATTTAACCAACTTCCTCTAAGTAGCATCCAAAACTTCAACATGTTGTGAACTAAATTGTGGAAGCAGATCATTAGTTAAAATATCATCAAATGAGACGATGACTACATAATTCACTACAAATAACGACCAAATGATAGTCTTTGGGACCACACTCAATGCTTTGTTCAAACAAAGAATAACATGGAAGATTTTCATGATTTTGTAGCTCATGTGACATACAAAAAAAGAAATTATGTTAGGACTTTTGATATAAAATTATAAAGAAGACCATTAAATTTAAAGACTTGTTAGCTCATGTAGTAGAACAAATTAAAATGGAGAGGACTATAATAGTCAGACTGGTGGGAGTCCCGAAAGCCTACCTTCTACCATCTATTGACAAAAACTAATGAGCATTTCACAATGACACAAGTTCCAATAATAGAGCCTCAACCCAAGGTTTATGCTTTCACACCTAATACATGCAAGTTTCTACAATACCAGGATATCATAACTAACGTCAAGGCTTCAGGACATGCCACGTCGAAACTTCAACAACAAATATACTAATATCTAAAGCATGAACCATTCAACCGAGAAACCTACACAAATATTAATGAGACTTTAAGGGTGATTTATGAAAACTCTAGGGACTTGGTTAAGTTCTGACATCTTGAAAGGAGTGGAAGTCCAAAAAAATGAGAGATCAAAACAAATTTGACAATTTCTACAATAATATGGGACACTATATCCAAGACTGCATCACTCTGAAAGATGAAGGGAATAACTTAATTGATAAATGAAATCCTATAAAGTTTATAAAAAAGAAACCAGAAACCTAGCCATGATATGTTGTGGTTAAGGCCAACACCCACCAAGGCAGGAATATTAACAAGTTGCAAAAGTTTTTGAATAACCGAGTGTCTTAGAGAACATGACTATCATATATGGATTGGAAGGATAATGGGATCCAGAATCAAACAAAAAGATTATATGTAGAATAGTTGAAGGATATTCAATCAAGTATAATTAAACCTTTAAAAAGAGACATGTATAAGATTTAGAAGATAATGTCAGGGTCAAATATCAACCCATTTGTATAAGAATCTGTATCAAATACTTAGCTTCACCGATGATGGCCTTAGAGGAGTTGCAACACCATATCTGGGTTCAATAATAATTATAGTAAAGATAACACAAATAAAGGTTAGAAGAATAATGACAGACTTTGGAAAATCAGATCATATACTATTCAAGATCATAAATTATAACATGTATGATGTGTAAGTCCTTATACCATCTAGTATGGTAATGATTGAGTTCACAGGAAAAGACGCATCAATCTTAAGAGAATTGAGCCCGAATATGGTTTTGGGACAACATGAATATATGAAGAAGGTTAAATGCATGTTCATGATAGTAGATGCGCTTTCATCATAAAATGTAATTTTAAAGAGACCTTGGTTGGACAAGATATATGTTATAACTTCAATAACACATTACTATTTATGTTACATTATAAATGATAACATGGATGTGATCAAGAACAACTAAAGAACATTAAGGGAGTATAAGGCAACCTCCTTACTACTTAAAAAATACCAACCAATAGGGTGAACGATTATCCTTAATGATATGGATGACCCCAAATAGGTCCCTTACTTATTTAAGCATGAGAAGGAATGTATGGGATAAAAATAGAATAAAATAAAATCCTTCGTCTTGTCCCAGACATACTAACCAACGTCATGTACAATTTACTCATTTTTATGACAAATGATTTAAACATGTTTGCATGGACTAATCATGATGTAACATGGTCCCCATAAAAAAATGCTTTATAAGTAATCTATAGATATCATGTTGTGACAAATCGAACAAAAGATAAATTCATTTCCGAACAAGAAACTAAAGAAATAATGGCTAAGGTAGACAAACTCAGTGAAGTAGGCCATATCAGAAAAATGGTCTACCATATATAGACAACCAACCAAGTGTTGGTAAATAAGAAGAATTACAAGTAGAATATCTGTGTTGACTTTACATAATTAAACAAACCATGTCAAAATGATCATTTTCTTCTTTTAAGAATTGATAAAATAGTGGATGCATCTTCAAGGTATAAAATTCTATCCTTCAAGGATGCATATTCAGGCTACAACCAATTCTCAATGCATGAAGATGATAAATACCATTTTCATTAAAAAAAATGATACTACATTGCTAGAAGGTTATGCCATTTAGCCTCGAGAAGGTTAGGACCACATATCAGCGACTGATGAACAAACATTTCTCAAGATAACTTGGGTGAAACTTATAGGCCTATATTAATGACATGATGGTCACAGGAAACCAAGATGAAGATCATATGGTAGACCTTATAAAAACTATTACCAACCTAAAAAAGGTTAACTTGAAGCTCAATCTAAATAAGTGCACATTTGATGTAACATCATGAAAGTTTATGAGGTTCAGGGTTAGTGAGAAATGCATATAAGAATACCTTGCATAACTTTGAAACTTGGCTTTAATGGAGTCACCTTGAAATATCAACAAAGTATGGATACCGTCATGAAGATTAGGTGGTCTATTAAAAGCCATCTTAGATTATTTATAAAAACATTCAACCTTTCTTCATAATACTAAAAGGGTTTGGTATATTTAAATGGAACCATCCTTGTGATGAAGACTTTAATAACATAAAAAAGTTCTTGGCTTCACCAGAAATAGTTATAAACCCGAAGCCGAGTGAGATAATATTTATATACTCAATTGTATCAGATGATGCTATTAGTGTAGTTTTAGTTAGAAAAGAAGAAAATTTATATAAGTAAATTTACTATATTAGTAAGTATATAGTAGACCCCAAAAGTCCACTTGGATAAACTTGCCATAACTCTAATAACTGTGGCACTAAGTAAAAACATATATAGTGGAAGAACAACGTGATGGGGAATGAAGTGCCCACTAAGGCTACAAAACATTATACAGATGAATCCTCTTTCGAGGATAATATTGGCCAACCATCATAATAGATGTACAGAACTTTGCCAAACATTGTGACACATGCCAACAAGATAGTACTATCTGACTTCTACTAGTTTTATAGGAAATTATACCCGAAGCTATCCCATTTAATGGATAAATGTTTTATGTTGTAAGGCCCTTGCCAAAGGCTCATGAAGATGAAAATACTTAATGGTGGATGTGGATTTTTTTTCAAAGTGGATGAAAACATAATCCTTATCGAGTATCATAATGAATGAGGTTCTCAATTTCCTAAATATTAACATCTGTTTTAGAATTGCGACACCAAGTATCAACATAACAGATAATAGAGCACCGTTCGAAAATGATTGCCAATCACTATTTTGCAGAATAAAAAGTTAAAATAAAATTAATTTTATCCATTCTGTCCATAGGATAATGGTCAGATTAAGGTAAAAATAGAACAATAATGAATATGATCAAGATTATATTAGAAGGTGCAAGAAGTGGCCTGAATTTTTGCAGGAATTTCTATGGTCATATATAGCCACTTCATGAACCAAAACTTTTGAAACATCGTTTGTATATGTTTATATTGAATAGGAACAGTAATGTTAGTAAAAACTGAAATGTCATCATTCATAATATTAACATATGATGAGGAAGTAATGTCTTAGCCAGAAGAGTTAAACTTGATATCAATGAAGAGAAAAATGATGAAAACTCACCTAAGACTAGAGCATTATAAAAACTAATGAGGAACAAATAAAACTCCAAAATTCACTTCCCAAGATTTGAAGTTGGAGGAAAAGTTCTCAGAAGAATGTTCATCCAAATTAAAGAAACAAATATTGACAAGCTTGATCAAGCTCATACTTAATAGAATCCAAGTTCAAGGCTGATACATACAGGTTGATGGATAAAGAATGACAACTTATTTGGCATCACTAGGACATAGAGTATCTGGAGCTTTACAACTCTCAAACATAACATATCTTTGGTTATCGTAACTTTTATTACTACAACTACTCATGTTCTTTTTAATTTGTTTCCCCTATAAGATTTCACTTTGAGATACATTATTTTCTACCTTAGTGGTTCGAGAAGGTTTCAGTGTGGTACTTTTCATTAATAAATTTTTTAAATGAATTCTGAAGCAATTTAGGAAGTCCTCAAACCCTTTAAACAAAATATAATTATTGGATATTACTAAATATAACATTAAGAAATCCAGTCCTTGCAGATAGAAAATAGAAACAATTCAGCATGAAAGATCAGTATGTTCAATGTAACAACAACACCCGAATGGTTAACATAAGAAGTAAGAGGAAAGATAATAGTAACATGGTAATCTCTTGTAGAATGAGGATTTATTCACCTTCGAACGCAACATAAATTTCATTTTTATTCCCATTATCTTAAGATTAGTACCTATACCTTCAACAATAACTACAAGAAAATGATAATGATGTTCTTAGTTTATATTTCAAGCAAAATAGAGGGAACACGAAATCCATATTTTTCCAAATCTACAAGGTATCTATGATCACTCATAAGAATTTCTATGGTGGTGTACATTTACCCGTGATATATTTCTTGGAAACATCCAAGTATAATTTTGGATATTCCTTATGGAATTCAAGCATAAGTTTCTATTCGGTAGTATATGTAGCCAATTCAACAACTAATTTCTCATTTCTTCCAACTTGTTGATCCATTCCTCATTTTAAAGATGTTCAAATTCTATATTTTTCATAAGTTATTTTTTTCTTCTTATGTACAAACTTTATGCTCTCCAACAACTATTTTTTTCCTATGCTTAATATTCCTTAGTTCTTTGACCTCATTTAGATAAACAAAAATCAACTACCTTTCACAGCTCATCTGAAAGTGTTGCAACAGACTTAGAGAATTTAAAGATGTTTTAAAATATTTACCCACCCATCGGATCACACTTAAAATCCTCTGTATTCAACAAGTTTTCCCTTCACATATTCAAACTCAGTTTTCAAATACGCATATACTTCAACTTTGGCATAATTATCAACATTTAAATGTTCTCATTTTCGACATAAGCAGCTTTCACCTCTCGGTTGCTCTGAAAAGTCTCTACTATAGCTTTAAGCAATGAACGAAGATAAAAAATAGATGAAACTGAACTCTATCACCTTTGTGAACAAAGGTAAATGTGTTGCGAATAAGCTATAAACACAAAATAAAGTTAACAAACTAGTAGCGCCAAGCTACGAGATATAAAAAATGGAGGCAAACACAAAGAGAAGAAGACAAAACAAGGGTATAAGAGACTAAGAGAAAATTTTCAATTTTATTCATCAAAGTTTGACGGTAAAATAGGGTATAAGATGATTTATATATGAGACATCCAAAACCCCAATAAAATATTCTAAAAATATAATAAAGATATTAAAACTAAAAAAATAAAAAAATAAATATAATCTGAATGCAATCAGATTTGATTCACTAATTAAAATATTAATTTTTTAAAAATATAAAATAAAATACAAAAAACAGTAAAATAGGATTTTCGGACCCTAAACAATAGAATTTAAAGTCCGAATTTCATGACATAGTCACGCTTTTGACAGTTGTTGGGCTCATCGAGACGTTCAATTTAAGTACCAATTTCGCCTAGTTTTGATACCCGAGCGAGAAACTAGTCTGTCCGCAGTCTTCACTACATCATCCTTCCCCGGTTGGGAAGAATTCGACCTCGAATTCAAAACGTTGAAACATTGAAAGAACTACAAAAACATCGATGTTTTCACCTCGAATTGCAACTTGTACTGGCATAAGTGTGTGAGAGGTGATAATCTGAATGATGTCGCTCTTGTCAAAAAGTGGTTTTCAATCTTTGTCCCTCTTTACCATGTCTTTGGTATTACTGTGATTATCAGTAACAAGATATATTCCACCCACTTGTTCTACATCAGCTATATCAACCCATTTACTAAGCACAACAACACCTTTGGCCGTGTAAAAAAATGTTGACTTTCCAGTTCCAGACTGTGCTTGTTGTATCACATCAAGACCCTTGCAGAAAGGAACAATTCCTCAGATGACCTCAAGTTCTTGAGAGTATATTTCTGCCAGCAGATTCAAAACACTGCAATCTTCTACTTTTAACTTTTTATTGTTTCTTTTATTTCACCAACCATCACCGAAACTCCTCTAGGTTCTATTACAAAACCTAACCTTTTATCCATTAAAACACTAATATTTTCTTCTAGCAATCTCTTCATAATATCAAATACAAAAATATCATCTTGTATTTTCACGACACGATAATATGCATTCACAGAGAACCGAAACAAGGGTTCGATTATAGGATAACCGAAAATACATGGAAGGCGCATCTCCACGATAAAAGCTATTGCTTCGCAGTCCTTCTTCAACAAAATCTCTAGAGTGATGTAGTATGGTGTACTGAAGTCTGAGACAATTTCTTGATCTACAAGTTTCTCATCAACATTAATTAGATCTTAATTATCCCATTTTTTAACATCAACGCTATTCTCTTCAATCTCATCGTCGTAGACATCATAATTTGGATTTTCAAATTCTGACCAAGTTTCATAAAAAAATTTCACCCTGGTAGTTAGCCTCATACTCATCAAAGAGTGGATGGTCGAGTATCGGCGATTCCTCCATGTCACCAGCAGCTACTTGATGAATTTCCTTCCCCTTTGGTTTTTCCAAATTGTAGCTATGGTTGTGGTTGGATTCTGTGAAAAAGACTTTCGCCTTTGAATTTCTAATTGGAGTTTGGAATCCGGTGGTGGTCAACCTTTTAATATCTTCTATCGCTTTCTTCATTTAATGTCACAGCGAATTCCTCCATTCATCTATATGCGATCGGAACTGACCGAATTAATCACGGTCGACCGATTCCGCGATTGGAAGAGTGAACTTCTCCTGCAAGGATATTTTTGGTGGCATACCTTTGTTACCCACGCCGTAGGAGCTCTGTCGCTCTGATACCAATATGGTAGCGCCAAGATACAAGATAGAACAGATGACGGCAAACACAAAGAGAAGAAGACGAAACAATGATATATAAACCCTAACCCTAAGTTAGAGTATAAGAGACTAAGAGAAAATTCTCAATTTCTATTCATCAAAGTCTGACGGTAAAATAGGGTATACGATGCTCTATATATGAGACAGCCAAAACCCTAATAAAATATTCTAAAAATACAATAAAGATATTAAAAAAATCAAATATAATCTGAATGCAATCAGATTTGATTCGCTAATTAAAATATTAATTTTAAAATAAAATAAAATAAAATATCAAAAACAGTAAAATAATATTTTCGGACCCTAAACAATAGAATTTGAAGTTCGAGACGCTCAATTTGAGTACTAATTTCGCCTAGTTTGAATACCTGAGCGAGAAACCAGTCTGTCCGCAGTCTTCACTACATCACAAACTATATACATGTGGAAGTAAAAAAAAATCATAAAGAAAATTCACATCAATTCTTAGTTCAATTGGCCTCATGGCCAGCTCCAAAAAAGATTGAGGTGACATCAAACTAGCACGTGCCGAAGCAGTAAAGTGGACAAAACATTCCATAATATCCCAATAGGAAATGTTTAATAATTATATGAGAAATTTTAGATAATTGACCATTATTGGAAAATTTATCATCAAATTCATCCATACGAGTTATTAGATTTGCAGCTTTATGAGTGAACGAGGCATCAATCACTTGTCCATGAAGTTGTCATCAACATTAAGATATTTAATTTTGGGAGCTTCATCAAGTGTATCTCAAAACACAGTTTTGGGTCCTTGCTCATAACTAACTGTACCATCAGTTTCACCTTATTTAAGTTGGACCTTTCAACATAATCCTATAATGATGCTCAATCTACGATTCTTCTCATGGCTATATTTTATAACATATGCACCACCAGTTAACACAACTAGATAGGAAGAAGATTTTGATTGTTTTTTTTGTATTATGGGCTGCCAAGCATAAGGGAAATTCCATGAACTTTATCTTTTCATTTCCTTTAAGGAGATGAGTCTTTTCGGAAACCTAAGGAGCACAATCAATGAAAATAACCTCTTTCAGGAAGACAAAAAGAAATTCATTGTCAAATCAAGGCTTTCTCAATTCAATTACTCTCAGAACGCTTGTGCCATAACTCGATGACTCATCTTCTTCCACTTTGAGACATCTATTTAGACCAGATTTTATAATTTCAAATATAGTGAACATGTGGCTTACTGTCATTGTAGAGTTCACAATTAAACCTCTATGAATATGGTAGATTTTTCATGATCGTTGATCGACCAAAATAGCTAATTTTTTTCTTGAAGTTGCCCAACACTCTAGATTATTAGTCAATTCTAGAACAAAACGCACATATGTTAATTTTTGAGACAAACCATTGACTTCAAACTTCATATTTTATTTTCCAATCACATCCATTCGTGAGTTATTCCATAGCTCTACTCCATGTTTGAAGTTTTTATTAATTTCAACAAACTAATATTTGTTACTTGTCATATAAGTTGAGCAACCAGAATTGATAAACCTAATCCTTTTTCGTCAACCTCTTTGATATTCATATAGGCCATTAAATGTAATTTTTTCATTCATCGAACTCAAAGTAGTTTGCTCATTTCTCGCTATTTTAATACTGGTATTGATAGTATCTTAGCTTGTGACACTTGAAGCAGTCAATGTGAGCTATGTTAATATTTCATCCTCTTTTACTTCTTCCCATATCTCTCGAGAAATTACTTCTCCCTCTTATAAAATTACTCATTCCTATGCCTTGTCCATAGCTACGATCATCCTCGACTTTCAATACTTATTCTTCGCATACCTTGTGTTGTAACTTCTGCTCATTAACAAGTAATGAGCTTTGCAACTCATTGACTGTCATTTGATCAATATCATTTGACTTCACGATTGAGCAGACAATATAATTAAAATTATCTAGTTATCATGCGAAAGATTTTGTTAACAATCTTTACATCTTGTAGGCCTTCTCCACAATTTTTCATGTCATTTGCTATGGCCGTGACTCTTCCAAAATAATTTGTCACCAGTCTCACCTCTCTTCTTCTCTTATGTTTCAAACAATATTCGAGACCTCTGGAGTTGGGCATACTTCACTCTTCCATTGCCATGATACTTGGTCTTCATTGCTTCCCAGAATTGTTTGGATGTCTGCTCTTGAGTGATGGTCTTCAAAATAGTCTTGTCGATGGTCTGATACAGATAACTCTTTGCCTTCAAATCCTTAAACCTAGATTCATCCAACATCTTTTGCTGCACTACATTCCATATTTCACCTTCTCCAAGTTCCTGACTGAATCATACAATAATACTCTTTTGAACACAATAGATTCTCCATAAATGAACTTCAGTGATCGTAATCTCCATCAGATTTGGACAAAGATGGAACACAAAAATTGTTTGAATCAGATGTCATTTCTCACACTTCCCTTACTCTTATTTCACTCAAACATATCTCTTTTGACAGAACTTTAATACCCGACTGAAAGAGTAATATACAAATTTGGAAAGAATATCACTCGATATTATAAACCATATAACAAAATAGTTTCAAATAGCCTAAAAAAATATAATAACAACGCCACGAGAATTAAACTGTTAATATTTCACTTAATAGAAAATAACATGGCTGAAATAGTAACAACTAAAATGCTAAATCATATATAACGACTAACTTATTGGATGCAATTAATCCGCCGAGCCGAATACAGCTTTGTTAATAATGCTTTGTCATATATAAATTATATAAGTAGACCATCCATTCTTGTCATTTTCCTTTTGTTTTATAGTAACATTTTTATTCTATATATATCATCTGTTTTTATTTAGACCGCATATGAAAATCCCGAAGAGAAAAGAAACAAAATAGCAGAGCTGTTCTATGCTTTGGGAAAACGAAGAGGCGCTTTCCCACTCCTGGGGAAGGGTCAAGAATCACTCACCTGTGCATACAACAGCTTGCTGCAATGTTTGACCATTCTGTTCTATTACTCATTTTTTGCATCTTACTATCATATTTATCACTCTCCCCTCTTTTCATATTTCAAAGGTAATGATTCAGATTTTATTTCTATCTCGCACTAAAACACAACTAGTTAAAACATAAAACATCAATAGAATAAATTTATAATCACGAAATAAAATTATATAGTACTGTAGCTTTTTAGACATTAATTCGGACATGCATTATTTTAGTAGTGTGTATATATATTATATGTATTGGACCACATTATGACAACATGCGCATAGAGAATTGTTGCTAGAGCAAAGACCAAGTTGTGTGTTGCATATGATCCAACAACCCCAGATGACCATGTGTCAGCTACCCAATAAATCTTGTAATCAGCGATACGCCCTGCCGAAAGTAGATAAGATAAGAAAAGGATATAGGGTAGGCCAATGATACTCCACAAATAAAGAAAGTAGTATGTGCTCTTGTTTCTTACCCATGGCATGGCATTGATGCTTTATCATAATCATCATTGACTTACTAGTGGGGGTTCTATTCTTTCTCCGGCGTGACACCAATATTATACTATCTCAAATCATATTTTATAGGAGAAGAATAAATCAAAAAAATATTTTATAGGAGAAGTTTGATACGATCGCAGCAGATGCATTTGGAGCAGAGCCGGCTGTAGCTCTTTTTAGATTCTAAAGTGAAATTCTTTTTGGATGCTATATACACAATAAAAAGAACAAAAAATTATCTTGATATTACTTTTAATTATCAATTTAAAATGAGGCTGAGATAAAATATTAATATTAATATAATTAGTTAAGCTTGAAACTATCTGTATATAATTTTATAAATTAAAGATATATATATTTTTTTGTATATTTAAGTCGTTAGTGATTTTTTTTTTATATATTTGGAAGATATTTATTGTAACACGACTTATATACGAAGATCAGATTTCAATAAATAAACGTAACTGATGTTTACAATTCTCTATGTTAATTATCTTAAGGAGTTATTAAATTTACTCTTTTATCGATTTTCATTTCGGCTAAGCTAACGATCACAAAATAACCACATCAACTGGCGTCGGGTGTGGGAGCTCAATTTTTTTTGTTTCCATTAAGAATAAAGCAATTAAAATTTTTAGAACGAAAGATGTTGAACACGATCGAAAATGTAGACCTGTTGGTTGATGAGAAGATGTTGCTACCCCAAGAATACTTGCGAGATAGGTATGACGGGAAAATTTGCAAATAATGAGAGGGAAAAGATGAGAGTATGAAATGGCGAAAAGAAAAATCTCGACCGATGATCCAATGATAGAGATCGAAGATGACGAAAGCGTTTTAGGAACAAAAAAGAAGCAGGGATCCAACGTTCGACTACACTAGAAGGGAACAAAGTGAATCAGAACCAAGAGTGGAACCAGAAAAAAGAACACCCGATCATCCAGCAAGTCAAGGATGTCGGAATGCCAAAAACCATGGGAGCAATGCAGGCAGCTAATGCCGTAACACAAGCCTTGGCAACAACTTAACAAGCATTAGATACAAACTCCATAACCAAAACCGAGCAAGTAGAAGAAGAAAATTACATGGGCCTTGATCTAAATAGACAAGCAATATTTATATTAGAGCAGATCCATACATTAGAATCACAAAAAAATCAAGGAAAAGGTACCCTGATAAATTCGATATAACGTATCAAGGGGAAACATCTATGCACTTATACAAAAATCCATACCCGGACTTGTTCTTCACATACGATAATTGAAGAAGATTAGCTTATCCCACAGTGAGACAGTACTAATCACAATAAAATTGGCTAGTATAAAGATGAAGAGAGTGATGATCGATACTACAAGCTCGAAAAATATAATGTATCAAGAAAAATATGAAAGAATAAGGGAAGCACCAATGCTGGTCTAAAGCCAAAGAATCTTGACAAGGTTTACATGTGCAAATACGAAAGTCCTAGGAGAGTTAACTCTGGACATGGCACTATGAAAACAAGATTCCGTAAGGTAACATGTCTTTTTATAGTACTAGATACACCGTCTCATATAACATAATTTTGGGCTGATCATGGCTAGAATAAATGCATATTATGTTTTATACTATACACCAATGTATAAAATATCCTATAAATGCTAGAGTGTCTGTAATAAGAAGAAACCAAAAGGCAAGTATGAAATGCTATGAAACATCTATGTCTCTAAAATTATATCAATATGAGGATGAACGGGTTGTCTTGGAGGAATTAAATGGCCTTATATAATTACTTCGGTTAGTTCAGCCGGGGGAAGAAGATAAGAAAGTTATCATGGAACAAGGAAAACCATGAAGATCGACAAGAACGTATCGAATGATCTCAGGTACAAAATTTTAGATTTTCTAAAAAATAACCTAGATATGTTTTCTTATAGTACAAAAGATGTAATATGGGTCTGAGCCGAGGTCATATATCACCAGCTAAATATCAACAATAATTGCATACCGATAATACACAAAATAAGATATTATTCTCAACAAACAAACTAAGACAATTATCGTCGAGATAGACAAACTGACGACCAAAGGATACATAAGAGAGTCCCATTAGCTAACGTGGACATATAATCTTATTTTGCTTAAAAAGAAAAATGGGAAGTGGAGTCGTCTTAAATAAAGCATGCCCAAAGGACTTTTTTCTCCTACCAAGAATTGACCTGTTTGTAGATGCAACATCTGTAAACAAAATGCTATATTTTATGGATTCTCTTAAAACATATAATCAAATTCAAATGAAATAAAATGATCAAGAACACACGATGTTCATCAATGAAAGTAGGCTACATTGCTACAAAGTTATATCTTTCACATTAACAAATGTTGGAGTAACTTATCAAATGTTGGTTGATAAAATATTTATAACTTAGATAGGCAGAAATATACAAGCATATGTGAATGACATGTTGGTAACAAGCATACGTGAAGAAGACCATCTATGAGGCATTTTCGAAATATTTCCCAACCTCAGACGCATGAATATGAAAATAAAATCCCCAAAATGCACATCCAGTGTTCGGTCATAGAGATTACTAGGATATATGATAATCGAGAGAGAAATCAAAGCATATTCAACCTAACTCGCTAAACTAACATCGATAGAGGCACCTAGAAATGTAAAAGAAGTCAAATATTAATACGAAGATTAGCTCCACTAAATAAAAAAACTTCACGATCTTTAGATAAATTTCGATCCTTTTTCCAAGTATTGAAAGAAGCACGAAAGTTGCAGTGGATACTAAAGTGAAAAGATGCATTCAACAATATTAAAAAAATTCATGGCAGCACCAAAGGTAATTACAAATCCGAAGCAATGGGAGATATTGTACATGCATATAGAAATATCAAATTATACGGTCAATGTAGTCTTAATTAGAAAGGAAGGAAGGGAATCGAGAGCCTTATACTACGTAAGTAAATTCATATTGCCAGCAGAAACTAGATACTTGTAATTAGAAAAAGTAGCTCCAACATTGGTGGTAGTGGCCATAAAAGATAATATCTTCAAGTACACACCATAATTGTATGAGCCTTCTTTCCCATAAGGAATGTATTACAAAATGTTGATGTCTCAAGAAGATTGACTAAGTAAACATTACAACTATGGGATTGTGATATCAATTTTGAACCTAAAACAAAGATAAAAGCCCAAACACTACTTGACTTTCTAAAAAATAAATATGAAAGACCAATCATAAAAAAATGATAAATTTAGAAAACATGTGGAAAATCAGAACATATGTTGGAAGTAAAAATAGACTCAGGGGAAATGGCACAACTTGTCTACCCTACTGGTGATATTTTAAATCAATCCATGTGGTTCAGATGTTCAACATCAAATTATAAAGCAGAATACGAGGCTATTATTGTAGGACTTCACTTGGCAAAAATATGCAGAGCAAAAAAAGTTAATGCTCATAATTGACTCATAACTAGTAGTTATCCACATGACAAGTGAGGACGAATAAAAAAATGATAACATCATACAACATTAAAGGATCTACATCGCGCCATCTCTTAGTATAAAAATATTAAACTCAAACAAGTACCAATGGCACAAAATAAAATCGTACACGTATTGACTTCTTTGTCCTACACATCCTCATCCTCAAGCATACTATTACTAGAAAAACCATCAATTACTTTGCCAAACTATTTCTTGTCAACGGTCACGACCGAAGGGGTAATGGTAATATAATGAGAAGAAAAATAAAGGAATATTGGCGAATGATAAAAAACAAATTACCTCATACACGACATATTACATGAAGACATAAATGAGCCAATAAAGATAAGAATAACATTCACAAAATACGTGTGGATAACAGACACACTGTACAAAAATGATTTTTAAAATCCTTATTAAGATGTTTAAGTATGTATAAAACCTTATTCGTAATGGAAGAATTACATGAGGAAGAAGGAGGCGTTTACTGCAGATATTACTATTTAAATTAAAAGAATATTGCTACAAGGTTATTAGTGGCCAACAGTCATGAAAGAAGTGATGAAGATGGTGAGGGCCACAGTACATGTTAAAGTTTCAGAAATTCAATTCAAGTTCCAAATGTATTATAAACCATCACATCCAAAAGATGTGGTAGAGAGATCATTGGACAATTCCTGATGGATTTTGGAGGAAAAAAACACTTAATTGTCGTTGTAGATTACTTTGCCAAATGGGTATAAGTAAAATCAGTACAACAACATCATCATATGTAATTTTCTTTAAAATCCATGAACATACACATTGTTGGATGTAGAAGGAAACCAAGTATGGCACCCCTAGAACATAAAGCATTTGAAACTCTATCTATAGTCTTACGAACTAAAAAACTTGTAACTTACTACTCGTGTAAATCTTATTTATTAAGAAATAGTGATGTACTCTTTCCTCTCTTGGTGGCGCGAGAAGGTGTTATTGAGGTACTCGACATTAATAAAATACTTTTATTTCCAAAATATGGTTAATCTTTTATTTTTTATAGCACAAATAACACACGATGCTCCAAAATAAAAAAATTCGAAGAAAAACAAACCTTCGAACAGTGCCAAAGGCATAATATCAAAAAATAGTAAAACAAAAATATATCAAATTATGAATACCAAAGAATATATCCAAGAGAAAATATACATTGGAATAGTTTAGACAAAAACAAATCTATAAAATAATTGATTTATGTAAATAAAAATATCAAAGGAAACAAGGTTCTTAATGAGAAATCGAAACTCCGTAGAAAAACGAAAATGCTTCGGATGATAAAAATAATCATCAATCCTAATATAAATAATACAAATAATGACCAAGTGTCATGGACCTTAACAAAAGTATATTTTATTAAAAAAAGAAATGAGAAATCCCATACCAGGGAGTCATGAACCATGAAAATAGTTGGAAAATTCTAGAAAAATAAAAATAAAGAACAATGATGTTCTATAAAACTGATTCTCCACATATTATACCTGATCAATCAAGAGAAAAATAGAGAATACGAAGTGTGCCTAAGACACAAAGACTCATCCATAAAAATATAAGAGAGTACTCGTAAAAAAAGAGTCTTACAGAAGATAGATTGCTAAAACAACAATTACAAAAGGGAAACAAGAAGATAATAAAAATATAAATCATATACAAATTTCAAGAAGAAGCATAAAGTTGTAAAGTAACAACATCAATTACTAGGGTACCGTCTGCCTTTGTCGCATCCATATATAAACAACTCCACTCTTCATTTATAAACAACTCCGCTCTTCATTTATAAAAGGATTTGAAGCAAAATAATTTTCACTATGTTCAAACCTGATAAGAAAAAATAAGGTTAGAAAAACTATAAACTACAATAATGTCCTTCAGTGACAGTAAGAAACTATATACCAAAGTTTATATCTAAACAATCTTCTTCAAAATCAAAGTAATTACCTAAAAACAAAGGTTAAAATGATGACTAGCTAGGTGCAAAGGAGAAATATGAATATGCAAACGCCTATGCCTGACCAAAACACAAAATTGAGCAATAACCTCAGTAATCGGATTACTTGGAAAAATAAAAGAAAGAGGAGTGTCATTACAATTGGACACCAATAAAATAATAGCTTCAGGTAAAGAGGAAGAACTGACAAAAGCAACTACACTAATAGATGCCTGTATTAAAGAATTAACAATATTAGGTAAGTATATGAACATCTTCCTCCACACCAACCCTCTGTTCAGTACCTTCACTGAGCAAAGTATTCATAAATTGTGTAGGCTCACTTAAATAATTCTTGTCATCTTTGAAAATCCTAAAAAAGGCTTATCTACCAGCTTTTTCCGAAGTTAATATACAAGTTTCATTATCAACGGGAAGTGATAATTAAAAAGGAGGCGTAATTACTCGATCTTCATAGTGCTCATAGTGCAAGAATAAGTTTGAACTCTGGCTCGCAAGAAATTCAGGATTAGAAACTCGCATGCCAGATGACATAAAACCATGAAACGTGTATGTGATGTTTGGCACATTACATGGGAAATATGAAGAATAACCAATACTATTTGCAACTACTAGTAGAGACAAACCAGGATTCGTTAGAAAAGCTAAGAAAGTACCAAAAGGGGAATCAAACTCGGGATATTCACTGCAAAACGCCAAGTAAGAGAAACATAAACTTCAAAAGCATTACTAGGCGAACCATATGATGATTTTGCCAAAGTATGTGTCGTAGTTGGGCGACAGTTACCTTTATTATTAGCAGATATACTACTTCTTTCTTTCTTACAAATGAACTACAACAAATTTTTTAGTAACATCTTTGTTATACCAAATTTTAGCCTCTACAATTTTATTAGGCACTATTATTGAAACACAAGAAAATGTAAATCTTATCGCCTGTTCCATTATCCCATCATATCTAGACATAACTAGTAAAATATCAAAGGGAAAATTGATGGCATAAGCTAAAATACAAAAAATAGATTTAGCTAGGGAAGAAGCAATAAAACACAGACAAATACGATTCAAAGAAAATTGCACTTACGGTTAACATTCCAACAAAAATTGATAGAGCCTGAGATATTCTCAAATTTGATGGCCCACTTGCCCCGAACATAAACAATGTTATTCTTCCAATATTTCATAAAGTTTGGAATGTTAGTAGCTACCCGAGCAAATAAAAATACTAAAATTTGGAAGAATGAATTCTCTTACCGACCCGATAATTTTATAGTGGATAATTTTTATTAATAAAAAAACATCGAAGAAGATTTCTTGACAAAATGACAGAAACAAAATCCAAAACTGAGGAGTTAACTGCCTTTTGCAAATTTGGCTCGAGTGAAAAAAATAAAAATATAGTTATCAAGGGGAAACAAAGTCCGTGGCCAAGATTATGAAAAAAAAACAACCTCATCGTAGATTGGAGTATACCTTATTTGGGAAAGCAATGCCGAAGGTCACTAGGAATGAACCAGTCATCAAAATTTTGAAAAAGCTTCCAAGTCCCCGAGAGCAATGTGTGGGAACGTAATATATAGTCGGAATTTTTATTTTTATTTAGACTATTAGCCACTAAGTCAGAGTGAAAAGAGACGTTGTCGTCGACATCTATCGTGACAGAAAAAGTCATATTCAAAGAATATGAGTATCAATTAAAAAAGTCAGTAATTTTTATAAGATAACTTTCAGAAAGACATGAGTTTGTTACTTAGTTATAATAGACTAACAAACATGAAAAAAATCAAGAAAATTATAACAAGAAGAAACAAATACAAGTGATATGAAAAGAGGTGTTTAACAAAGAGGAACATAGGTAAACTTAAAATCGTAGATCCGCTATCAAATTAATGTCCTAGATCATGTCAGAAGAAATACAGTGGACATACAAAACAAGAAAATGAAATGATTAAGGAAGAGAAAATACTTGCATACGCAGAACAGTAAACACACCATCAATACTTGTTAACTTGTATAAATCGTCGCACAGGTAAGTGTTTAAATTAAATATAATCCTTCACTATTGGGGAAAATATTATTTATTACAAATTAAACTCTAGACTTATGCTTCAAAAATTACTTAGCGGTTAACTAAAAGATATAGATTCCGAGTATATAACTCCTTGGATATAAAACAAATGTTAGGAAAACATGATGTATACAACACAAAAATATTATTGTTCATAAGAAACAAATAATTTTATGTGGCCAAATACATTTACTTGTGCTGCATAGCCTTCATACTCGCGCTTCTGGAAGGATTAATATGAGAAAATTTTAAATAAAAATACATGAATAAATTCTTTTAAATTCATATTCCTTCCTCATCATTTATTAAAGGCCAGAGATGACTCAAAATATCTGTGTAAAAATGCTATGCTAAAATCAGAAAAATAATAAAAACAAAGAAAGGAGAAGTAAAAATAACGAAAATTAAAGCAAGAAATATTATTCTCCAAATCAATAAGACTTCAAAGAATCATCAAGAAAATTAAAAGATAATGGATGCTTCTGCAAGAACCAAAGATACAAAAGATAAACAACATGCACTTAGGCAAAAACGAAGAATAATTCAACCAATAACAAGACCGCTTCAAGTAAAACATTGCTAGTCTTCTTTTATTACTCTCATAAAGACTAGGAAATTACAGATAAATGTGTAATTATTCTATCCCAAACCAGTCGGTACATAGTTTTATCCAAACATGTAAATATCTATTTAGATTAAGTTAAAGATACACTGGACCACATATCGTAGTGCTTAGAGAAATATTCTTAGTTATCCTTATATATATAGGAGACACTTATTGTATCACGACCTATATATAGAAGTTATACTTCAATCAATAAATATAATTATTCTTTACTATTCTCTCCGATCTTTTATTCCTTCATTCATAATTCTTAAAGCACAAATAAAATTTACTCTTCGATCGATCTTAGTTTCGGCTAAGCCAAACGATCACAAGATTACCACATAAAGTATACTATAATGTCATTCAATGATAATAATAATTATTATTATTATGAATATAATAAAATATCTAATTACTATATCAAAAGTTATGCTAAAAGATAAAATATAAATATACTATATTATTTTATTTATTTATTATTATTATTGTTATTAATTATTATTTATTAAGAGGTTAATTCATCCAATCCGAACCAATATGTACATAGTCCTATACAAAGATATAATCATCCATTTAGACTAAGTCAAAATTACACTTAATTGCATAGTGGTTAGAGAAAACATATTTATTATCTCAATTTATGTGGGATATACTTATTGCAACACAATTTATATATAAAGTTCTGACTTCAATCAATAACAAAGACAAATCTTTAATTTTTTATCTGCTATTTTACTATATTGTTCATAATTCTTAAGGACTTATTAAATTTACTCTTCAATCAATTTTTGATTCAGCTAAACCAAACTATCATAAAATAAGCACATCAATTGACACTGTATGTGGGAGTTCGAGAAATTTTGCTCTCATAAATAACAAATCAATTTAAAAATCCAAAATAGAATTTGTCAAACGTGATCGAAACGTAGATCGTTTGGTCGATGAGGAGATTGAGATGAAACTTCCTTAGAAGGAACAACCACACTCCCTTGTAGTCAAATTTATACAAAGCAAGAAATACTTGTAGATGCCACCACCAACCAAGATCGAGCGTCTAGCTCAGTAGTTGAGAACGAACAACCAATAGACTTTCCATACTTAAATGAGAAATTCATATCACAAGCTCCTAAATTTAAGATTTTTATCTATATAGTTGATGCGAGAGATGAAAATGAAGTAGATGATGTTACCATAAAAATGCTGCAGGATAGGTATGAAGAGAAACTCGTAAGAAGGGAGATGGGAAGGAAAATGAAAATTTCGACTGAGGATCCAATGCTACAGATCACAGGAAACAAAATCAAAATATGAACAAAAGAAGAAGCAGAACTTTGACCCCCCAACTACACTAGATGAGAATAGAGTAAATTGGAACCAAGGGTAGAAATAAAAAAGAAGACCCGATCATCCAGCAAGTCAAATATGTTGGTATGCCAGAAATCATGTGAGCAGAGATAGGATATGCAATGCCGCTAGAAGCCTTTATACGTCAACCAATTATTCTTTATATCTAAACAATGTGCAATTCAATTATCTAGGTCAAGTTGTTCAACCAGGTATGCCCTAAATAACAATAATAGTCCCACCAGAATATTCACTATATCTTGCGTAAGGGCAACAGAAATACTGCATACCTAGATGGACACATGATCCTCTACCGTATCGACCGAGATACATACAACCAAATCCATATAACTAGTTCGGTAGACCAAATGACGAAACTAAACCAATTGACGCAAATTCGAAAGAGCCAGGGTTCCAACAAGCTTATGCGTTCATGAATGGTATATATGATTTTTATGAAAATGAAAAGCCTTAAACAAATGATGAGTTGCCTCTAACCCCATATATATTATATCGAGTCATGCCATAACATTATAATAATCTCAAAATGGATAAATATGATGGTAAAAGAGATCCAAAGTACCACATCCAATAGTTTAAAGAGATGCTACAATATGAAAGGGATGACAAAATCAAGTGTTAAGCATATGTGATGACCATAATTAGAAAAACAATACAGTGGTTCAATAGTCCGCCACCAGGCTGCATAAAGATCTATAAGATGTTTCGAACAATGTTTAAAACCCAATTTGTAGGTTTGAAAAAAATCAAAGGGTATGCAGACTACATATTCAATTGCAAGTAAAGAGACAATAAGAGTCCGCAAGACTACACTAAAATATTTGTTAAGACAAAGTCAAATCTACATGATTGCCATGATTTGGTGGCTGTAGCAGCTTTCAGACAAGGAGTTAAAGAAATGATCTTATATGACACGATCATGAAGAAGAAAGCATTGAATTTTGGAGATGTACCGCGACACAAGTAAGCACCAAATATAAAGAACCAAAAACTAATAACGTTTCCGATTCAATCAGAACAAGGATAAATCAATATAAAAATCAAAGCCAAAAGGTAACTTCAGTATGAGAAGTACTAGAAGGACAAATCGACCACCAATGGGGGTATTCACAAAACTAATAGAGTCACCAACGGTGATCTATGAGAAAAAATAAAATTCCATCAAGTATTATAGACTTAGAAAATTGTTTGGACCAAAGAAGAACATAAAAAAAGTAAATATAGTAAGTTCTATGGTGACACAGGTCATACTACTAAATATTATTGGTATTTACAACATCAAATCCAATTTTTATAGACGAAGGAAAGTTGAGTAAGTTTATTTAAAATAAGAATATGAAAAAATATGGATTGCGATCAGGTAAGACGGCAACAAAAGCCTTGGCAACAACTTAACACATACTCAATACAAACGCCTTAACCGAAGCAAAACAAGTGGAGGAAGATGATTACTTACACCCTGATCTAAATAGACAAACAATAAGAGTGACTGTCGGAGAAGATCCATACTCTGGAAAAACAAAAAGATCAAGGAAGAGGTATGCCACAAAAATTAAAATAATGTAACAAGTAAAAGCGTTCGCGCTCTTGTACATAAATTCATACACAAAGTTATGCTTCACATATTATAATTTAAGGAGAGTGGCTTGTCCCAACAACGATGGATATTAATCCCATACTAATGAACATATAAAAGAATGAGGGGAGTACTAGTACTGATCAAAATCCAAAACGTTTTTATAGGATTTATAAGTGAAAATGCACCAAAGTGTTAACTCTGGACGCGACACTGGGAAAACAAGAATTCTATAAAAATGTAACATGTTTTTTTGTGGTAGTAGACACACTGTCCCTTTATAACATAATCTTGGCTAAAATAGATGTATGCTAAATTTTCTATAGTATACCAATGTAAAATATATCATATCAATGGTAAAATTTTCGTAAGAAGAGGAAACAAAAAGGCGGACAGAGAAAGCTATGCATCATCACTGTCTCTCAAAGCATCACAATTGGAGAAGGAATGGGTCGTCCTAGAGAAAGTATGTGACCCCAAACCCCCACCCTCCGGCTGGTTCAGCATGGGAAAGGAGTTGAAGAAGTTATTAGGAGAGAATTATTTTTCTTATATACTGGTAGAACCTTACAAACTAATAGCGGTGTACAATCAAATCTAAATAGAAGAGGAAGATCAAGAACACACGACATACATCACAGAAAAAAGGTCACATTGTCACGAGGTAATACTCTTTGGATTTAAATGGATGAAATAGCCCGTCACAAACACATGTGTAGGTTACAAGGTGAGCAGGAAGGGAATCAGAGCAAGTCCAACAGAATTTGCTAACCTAGTATTTATGTAGAATAAATAAAAGGGTCGGGGAGGAGCGAATAGAGAAAGGTAAAAAATAATGGCAATGTTAGACTATGAAAATCATCAACAAGGAAGGAAGGAAGCATAAAGCTTACATATTAAACTTTAGAAGAAATTTTACAAGGATAACAATACATGAAGCCACTAAACTATTCGAAAATCATACCCGGAGACTGAAGGGAGGCAAGTAATGACAAAAAAAACTCGGTAATAAATACAAAAACACGATGGAGAAGGAGGCGCTCATTGGATATACAAAAAATCACACAAAATAATATTACCCTAGAGGTATTATTAGATGACAATCATTCAAGATGCAAATAAAAAAGTGAAGCCATGCGATAAATGTAGAAGAAAGGACATGATAGTGTGAGAGCATTCTCGACAACCTCCAGAGAAATAAAATACCCAATTTTTTACCACTGACTACTTCTCCCAATGGGTAGAAGCAAAGCAGAGCGATATTTCATGATGATAAAGCAAACAACTAAGTCGAAGTGATAAACATAACAATAGTTGAGGGTATTAGAAAGATGATTAGACAAAACATTATGAGGTTGACAAGAAACCCTATATGGTCATACCAAACAACTTTAAAACCTGGTACATAAAAAACATCATTTTTCGTGGCATACAATATAGAAAAAATACTGCCAAATATCTTTACCATCCTATAGGATCGCGAAAAAGAGATAGAAAATAATGGTAAAAATAAAAGAAGGACGGTTGGCATAGTCGAACAAAATACCATTGGTTGAAGCTGATCAAGGCATTAATGATGAGAAAATATAATTCCAAAGCGCGTTTTAGAAGTTTGGAACCAGGTACATAGTAAAGAGAAGAGTATTTCAATATAAAAAATAAAAAAAGACTCAAAAAGCTAAATTCAACATGGAAAGGGTCATTTACGGCCGAAGAAAAATTAAAACAATTAACATACACGTTGCTAGATGGAGAAGAAAACTAAGTTTGTCACCCCTAGAACGTAGAGAATTTAAAACTACACCATAGCTACGCATAATATAAACTCATAACTTACTACTTGTCTAAATCGTATTTATTAAACTATGAGGATGCACTCTTTCCTCCATCGGTGACCCGAGAAAATTTTGACGAGGAATTCAAAATTAATAAAGTGTTTTTAGTTACCAAAATACGGTTAGTCTCTTAATTAATATAACTCAAATAACAGACAATGCTACAAAATAAAAAATATGAAGCAAAACAAACCTTTGAAGAGTGCCAAAGGCATAATATAAAAATGATAAAGAAAAATGCATCAAATTATCAATACCAAAGAATATACCAAAGAGAAAATATACCTCGTAATAACTTAGACAGAAATATATATATAATAAATGACTTCTTCAAATAAAAATATCAAAAACAACAAAATACTTAAGAAGAAATCAAAGCTCCATAGAAAAATGAATATGCTTTGGATGATAAAAAGAATTATCAATTCTAATACGGATAATAGAAATATTGACCAAATGTCATAGACACTAAAATGGATAAAAACAAAAATATGCATTACCAAGATTTAATCCACAATAAAAAGCTACATTTTCTTTAAAAAGGGAAAATCTTTACCATGGAGTTATGCATCATGGACATAGTTTGTAAATTCTAGAAAAACTTAAGTAAAGAACCACGTTATTCTAAAAAATAATTGTTGACCTGTTATACATGATAAGTCATAGAAAACTAGAGAATGCAAGACATGTCACATATACAAAGACTCATTCATAAAAATTAAAACAATTACTCACAAAAAAACAAGAGTCTTACAAAATATATGTTGCTATAATAGCAGGAAAAAATAAAAAGAAAAGAATATTCATATTACACTACAAACAATTAATCAAGGAAGAGAACTAGGTTGAGAAAAAACAACCATAGAAATACTACTACATTCGATACCAACGCCAACAAGCGGAGGACTAACTTCTTCACATGCATCCTTATATATTCCACTTCCTTCACCATCTTCACAGTCATCAGAATTCATCTGATACCTATTATCATCATCTTCAGGTTTACTAATAACATCATAAATTTGTCTGTCTCTATCAGTCTATTTTAATGAAAGAGAAATAAAATCAGGAAGTTCATCTGTAAACATTGTATCATCCGTTATAGGTGGTTGCTTGAATGAGACATCTAATTAAACAGCTTCTGTTGTTGGTGTTGGCTTGGATAACACTACCCTTAATGAAGAAAGTTAGACTTGTTTTATTATTTTAAAAACTTATTTACTTTTTATGAGTTTTCTTACCATTTTTAATCTAAGAAGGTTGTTTTGCTGGTTGGCATCCAACTTGTTGTTACTGTTTAACATTCATACTTAAAGTTTGGACTTGCTCCGTGCTTTTTGAATACTTGAACCTCTTTTTAAGTTGAGTATTTTTTCATATTGCTTTGACTTTATTAAAAACTAAAATTATCATTCATCTTTTTTCCTTGTATGTCCAATAATAGATATTTATTGTACGTCTAATAAGTTTATCATTTTTGTTGTTGTTTTTACATCTTAGTTCTTAGTTCATCAAAGTTGTTCTTATATTAAACCAATATTGTTTCGTCAATTTTGATTTTTTAATTCATTTGCATTCCTAAATCTTGGTTATGAGTTTAGCCATATTATGGGCCTAAAATGTGCTAAAATATGCAAAAATATATGGCCTTTGAACCTGAGCTTATTTTCTACGCTCTTCAATCAAGTCAACAACTGATTTTTTGCCCTCCTTATTTTGTATTGGAAATTAATATTGAATTATATGACTTTGTAATAAAAAGCTGGAACTACGACTTCCATTTCATAAACCAATGAAAATGTTGTTCATCCGTAGCTGCCTTTGGAGTTACTCTACAAGCCCATTAAAATTCTTGCAAAAAGTCAGGCCATTTACCTTTGGTTAGCTCAACCATTCTTTTAATTTCACTTAGAATAGTCATTTTGGTTACTTCAATTTTTCCATTAGCTTGAGGATAATATAGAGTAAAAAAGTGTTCTTTAATTCCACATTTTCACAAGAATTTGTAAGGATATTATCACTTTGGAACTAAGGACCATTGCCCGTCATTAATATTCTAGGAATGTTATACCTGCTTAAAAAAATTGTTTTACAAGAATTCACAAACTTCTTTAGACCATTTATTCATTAATGTTTTTGCTTATACCTATTTGATAAAATAATCTACAAGCACAATAAAAAAAATCATTCTTTTAGTTACCATTGGTAATGGACCAACCAAATCAATTGATCATCTGTTAACGAACAAGAAGAAGGATTTAATTTATTTTTTTCTCTTGGAATATAGATCGTATTAGCATATCTTTGATATGTATCATAACGTGTTACCAAGTTCATGATATCCATCATCGAAGTTGGATTGTAATATTCTTCCAACAAAAATTGTATGATTTATCCTTTGTACCCACAAAATGCCCCAACTACTCCTTTATGTAAATATTTCATAACCAATAAATTTTCATATTTATTTAAATACCTTAGAAGTGGCTGAGTCAAACTCTTTGTATATAATTCCCCGTTGAGTACAACAAACTTCGCTGCTTAAATTTTTAAAGCTTGTGCCTTAGCCTAAATATGGGGTAAAACGTGATTGTTAAGAAACAGAATATACTCTTGCCACCAATCAATAGATATAAATCACTTGCAGCTCTTTCTTAGTAACTTTTATTGACAATTTTTTTTTGAAAATTTATCATAAGATTTCCTCCCAAACAACCAAATTTTGCTACGAAATCAGCACTAACATTTTGTAAAAGAAGTTATTATTTAAAATCACTCTTTCGAAATTCTCTTTTAATTGCTTCACCAATTTCAAGTACTCTTTTATGTTATATATTTTTTTGCTTCATGATTTCCGTAATTTGACTTACTGATAGTTGTGAATCAATACAAATCAAACCACCTTAGCCCCATAATACGAGTCAATTCTATTTATGTTAGAATTTATATCGTACTCTACTTCATTATTTGTGGTTTAAAAAATAAAATTTTATTGTTTATTTTATTTCCTTACTAGAAGGAGTAATAAACACAATTCATACTCCACAACTAAGCATACTTAAGGTACCATCAGTTCGTACAATCTATTTTATATCGTTGAACAAGTATCCCTTTAACGATCCATCATATCTTTCTGAAATTCATTTATGAATTCCGTTATTTCTTGGACTTTGAGTTATATATTTAGTTCAAATTATATATCATACTCACCTAATTCAATATACCATCTTGTTAAATGACATGAAATGTTAAACTTCTACAAAATATTTTTCAACGAGAATGACATTCGCACAATAATCACATGATTTTTGATATATGGACTCATTTCCATTGCTGCTACAACTAGACCAATGACCAACTTTTCCAAGTCCAAATATATTGTTTTGGAATCCATAAAAGTTTTACTTACATAGTAAACATGCCTCTGAATTCCATTATCTTCACAAACCAAAACCGACCTCAGGACTATAATTGACACTGACAAGTATATATATAGATTTTATCCTTCCAAAAAGTGTTGATAAAATCAAATTGGAAATAAAATAATTTTTCAGATTTCAAAAAGTCTTTCCATATTCATCATTCCAATCAAAGTAATTTGATCATTTCAAAATTTCAAAGAAAGCATGGATTTAATCCGAGGTTTTAGATTTAAATCTAGACAGAGCAACTAGACGACGTGTTATCTTTAGCACTTATTTGATTAATGTTGGTTGAATCATGGTTAAATAAATTTCTAGTTTTGGGAGGTCAACCTCGATATTTTTTTATTGATGATAAATTAAAAGAATTTTTCAGCTCGTACACCGGAATAGTATTTTAATAGGTTTAACTTCAAACTGACTTTAGTTGAATTGTTGAATGTTGCAGTCCAAAGCTTCAACTGTTTGTCCTCTTCATTAATTTTTACGATCATGTCTTTAATGTAATCTTTTAAATTGTTTCTAACTGATCAACAAATATATGATTGACGAGCTGATGATGAGATGATCCAATATGACTTTGTAACAATATAACCCACACTCTCTCATAAAGGCATTACACTCTTCATCATTAGGGTGCATCTTTAATTAATTGTATCATGAATATACATCCTTGAAATATAATATACCATATCCTGTTGTCGAATTGTATAATTGGTCAATACGAAGTAGCAAAAAATGAGATTTTGAATATCTCGATTCAAATCAGTATAATAAATACAAAATCTCTAAGTTCCATTCTTTTTTATACAAAAACTGAATTTTCTACCGAGGTTGGGTATTTTTTATTCTCGAATATGGCTAACTTTAAGAAGTCTCTCTACCTCTTTGACTATTGCCTCTAATTTTTCCTCAGAAAAAAATATTATTTTATGTTAGATTAATCTTGCTCTATTATCAACAACTAATTCATAATAAATTATTGATGGAATCAACTTAGTTACATAATTTATTCTCCAAGAAAAAAAACATCTATAACTCATTTCACACAATTTATCAACCCATATTTTAATTATCAACTAAACTAAAAGATTTCCCAATCAGAACTTGCATCCCAATGTTAATTTCTTCAGTTATTGTTTCGTCCAATGACTATGCTATACAAACTACTTCCCTTGGGTCATCAATGTCTCCCTCATCAGATCACATCATAGATTTATCAATTTTAGTTTACTAATAACTCTTTGATGGGGTCTATAATTACTATGCGATGATGTTACTTGGGGACCAAATAATTGAATAACACTCCATGTGCACTCTTTGACTCCCTCTAACAACTCCAATATTTCTTCCAACAAAACATTTCTGACATAAATGATAAGATGAGATGGTTACCTCCATTTTGTGTAAATAGGGACTCCCTCGAATAGTATTATATAAAAATTGTAAGTTAACCATCATAAACAAGGTTTGCATCATTTTTTATACTATTATTCCATAAAATAGTTGGGAGTTTCACCTATCCTACACAATTAGTTTGTCGTCTGGCAAAACTAATCAAATTCATTTGGTTTTTCTATAATGGGTAACCTCGATCAGTTTATCATACCCACTTTAAAATATGATATTTGCTAAATTGCATATGTTAACCATTACTCTTTTCATGATTACTTCATAGAGATTAATTATTACCCGTAAGACATCTTCATGAGAAGTAACCAACCCTTTTGGATTGTCCTCAGTAAAAACCTATGAATATAGATGGAAGTTTGTTAAAATGCACAACTGATTCGTTAACGAGATGAAACTCAAGGTATTTCCATGTCTTTTCCTTAAATTAATAGACATCCCAGCTAGATGATCCCCTCCAACAGTGGTACCTATCACTTCTTTTGTTTTTTTTTTGCATTCTTGGATTTCAAGTTTTTTTTAGCCTCTTCTCTATTCACTCCCTCTATTTTCCATACCAACTTAATTAAATCACAATTGTTCGCTAATCTTTGAATCTTATCCTTCAATTGAAACATTCGTTGTACCATGCATATGATCATGGTTATAAGAACAATATAATACTCAAGATATTTTACTATTTGAAGTCAACATATTTTATGGAGGTCGGTAATTAACTTTATCCCAAGTCTTATAAAAAATAATTGCAATTGAAGCATTCAAATGAGTAAACCTTCTATTTAGATTATAAAAATATGAATCTCTAGGCCTATTGTCACCTTGTCGACCTTTTTTTTATCTTTGATCTTCAATATGTCATTTATTAGATGGACCATTCCTTTTCGAAATAAAATTATTTGATACAACTTCCCCTCTTTTTGTTTCCTAAAATTTGATAAGCATATCATATATTCTTAACAATTTTCCCATACTATCCACTAAATAATTTATCAAATCTTAAAGTAATTTACTATTTGCTGGATGACCTTTTCTAAAAGCTACAAATGCTACACCTTCAATACAACCATCCAAGCTTTTAATGTTTTGGATAAACCTTTGTACATAGTTCCTCAAAGATTCACATTATTTTTGATACATAGTCATAATATAATCGTCATCCTTTTAATCTCCTTATTTCCAATGAATTGACTCTTAAAAATAGTCCAAAATTCCTCACAGATTTTAACAGACCCAAAAGGTTATTATTGCACAATGCTAATGTATTTGCCCTAAGTGTCATGGAAATTTCTCTACATAAAAAAATGTTATCATGATTAAGCCTAACATAATATTTCTGAACTGTTTTAAATGGTGTTCTCAATCATTAGTTCATTATAATTTCCATTCTATAAGGATCAAAATTTATTAGTAGATCACATTTAAGATCATTTTTGGACAAGGGAGACTATGCTAAAGTATAAAAAACTAACTTTGGTCTTTTGTCGTTTCTTTGAATTTATCAGATACATTCTCTTCCCCTTTAAAACTAACCGTTCATCATTTTCTTTATCCATATATTTCTTTCACTCGTTTATATAATCTTGAATAGTCACCTCGTTTATGTTCTCATTTTATTTTTTCGTTATTGTTTCAACTAGTAATTATACAGTCTTGAATAAATTATTAAACCTAGTTCGTGCCTCTTCATCTTTTAGATTTTATAAACCGTTAAAATTATATTGTTCTTGATTTAAATCATCTATTCGCAACTTTAGAGCATTGTATACAGATAAACTATCACCTTCATGAGAACCATATTTCTTTCTTGACAAGCCTGATCCAAACACAGCTTGTTGGATATGCATCCTTTTCGTTACCTTAATGGGTGAAACTCTCACCTCATCACCCTCAAGGTTGATTAGAGCAACCATACACGAACCAATAACACTCGCAATAATTTCATTCACAACAATGGGAGAAACAAATCTTAACATACCTCGAACTCTTTCATTTTCACTATGCAGAAAATTAGAAAATACTTCTACTTGCATCACTTCGTTTCCTAACAACGCGAGGCATACCATTTGGAATTCTTTGAACAATCACTAAAGACATCTGGATCATTAAATCATGAGACAAATCACTCTCAATACCTGAACGAGTCAACACCATTAGTTACAAAAAATACATTGCTAAAAAATCCCATAGGTCCCACAAAAAATGATAGAGATAAATCCCTAACAAATAATGCTAATAGCTTAAAGGTCTGGACAACTTAAAAATAATAAAAAATTAGTCTCTTATTAGATTTA
This sequence comes from Limnanthes douglasii subsp. nivea, assembly GCA_036936605.1. NCBI lineage: Eukaryota > Viridiplantae > Streptophyta > Magnoliopsida > Brassicales > Limnanthaceae > Limnanthes > Limnanthes douglasii. The sequence continues at coordinate 19,577,055 of JAUPFV010000004.1, read as the reverse complement.
TCTTATAATAAGAAAAATTCTTTATTTATAGTCTTATCATAGTTCTAATCTTAAGTCCATGGATGAATGACACGTGATTTATATCCATGTGGTATTCATCTAAAGAAAAAAACAATTACAAACATACCTTCTAAGTGTTAAGGGTATTCTAGTAATATTGAATAGTATTTTATAATATGGAAAAAGACCAGGCTAGAAATTAGACATATTTTGATAGATCTCTCACCCTACCCCCTTATTTTTTCAAACTCAAACTTGAAATTCCCAAATTATCCTTCTCCCTTTAAATAATTACACTCATGCCATTTACCCTCAAAATCAACCCAAAATCTGAAATCCATCTACTGTTACCCTAAATCCACAAGGTTTCAATTAATATTTACTATCCTAAACCCATTAAACCCTAAAAGTTACCTTTTTTTACCCAAACCCATAAAATCCACCACAAAGAACCAAAAATCTAGTATCCATGGACAATGATGAAATGTGCGTCTCTTTGGAAAACTTGCTAGACGAGGAGGAAGCTTACTGCATGGAGGTAAGAAGCTAAACTCTGTTTTTCGTTTTTTGGCCTCACCGTACGAACATCGCAAGAACGTGCGACAATAATGCCCTATGCGTCGCATGAAGATATGCGACTGTCTTCAAATGATGTCGCGTGCGACGGCTTAAGAGACATGTCTCGTGCGACAGCTTTGAAGACATGTCTCGTACGACTTCATTGTTAGAAAAACTTATAGATTACAATATTATATTTTGTAGGAGGAACCTGCCCAACCTCCATTTATGGATGCCAACTACAGTAGAATATTCAAAACGGCTAGGTTATTTACGAAAGACGAATATGATTTTGTTGATATTGAATCGAAGAAGATTAAGTTTGTCACGATTACAAAGATTTACGATAGCGAGAAATGGGGAAGGAATCCTAGGTTAGAGTATGTTTGCGAGTGGTATAATGTACTTATATAAAAAGCGAAGCCGGAAACATTAAGAAAGCGGAAGACATCGACGAAGAAATGTAATTGTCCGTTTGCGTTAAAAGGTCATTTGATCGATGCACTAGACATGAAATAGCATTTGGAGGTGATAAACGGTACGCATAATCATGAACCCTACGTTCGCTTTCCCGCACTTGTAGGCTAAAACGGGATGAAGATGAACTAGTTTGTAGTTTGTCTCACCTCGGTTAGCATCCTAGGGAGATATATATAGCGGTTTGAAGTACCAATATCACGAGAACATTTCAAACATGCGTGCAATCTACAGTTACTGCAAAAAACATCGGGATGTTGAGCACGGGGGACAAACGCAAATGCAATATTTATTGACGAAATTGAAGGAGAATGGATACTCCACGTGGGAGCGTTTGAAAGACGATTCAAAGGTGATCACTGATTTTTTTTTCCGCACATCCTACGAGCGTAGACTTATTACGTACATTACCTAATATGTTATTCATGGATTATACGTACAAGACAACTAGGTATAAGATGTCTTTATTAGAGATTGTTGGTTTAACGTCGACTTCCATTATATTTACCGTTGCATACGTGTTTATGAGCGGAGAGAAGATTGCAAATTATGTATGGGCTTTGGAAACTCTTTGAGGTTTGATGATGGATAGCGTGCGCGTATTTCTGAGCGTTATTGTTACCGATCGAGAGTCAGTTCTCATGCGAGAAAATCGACGATATTTTGCCGGGCACACACCACTTTCTTAGTATGTGGCATATTAGTAAGAAAAATCTAGGGACGGTTCGAAATATATTGCACGATGATGTGGTTGCAAAACAGTTTGTGGAGTTTTACGGCTATGTTGCCGGGGAGAACACACTTGAGAGTTACAAAAAGAATCTAGCTACATTGAAGGAGATGTTCGCCTCTCAACCCAAGTGTTTTGCATACGTTATGGACGCATGGATAACGAAATATGGTGAAAAGTTTCTTGCGTATCGAAAGAATAAGATTAAACATTATGGCCAAACAACTACAAATAGGTTTGTCCTTTTGTCCAATTTTTTTGTTTAGATATTATATCTCTTTTCAAATAAGTTCATAATTTTGTACTTGTATTATGTAGGGCGGAGGGTGCTCACTCGTCCCTAAAAAAATACCTTGGGACGAATCAGTTCAATTTGAGATGTTTTGGGAAAAAGTTCACAACTTATTAAAGAAGCAGCATGCGGGGATCGTCGAATCATTCGACCGAAGTAAGTTTAGAACAATTCCCGGTTTGGATGGTGTATTTACCCAAAATATTAAAGGTCATATGTCACATGCGGGTCTACAGATATTGATGCTTGCTATTCTACGTGCATGTGAAATTGTGTTTATAGCTAGAGATGGTAGGTGCATCCCTTTAAAAGATGTGGATGTCTTTTGGAAAGATTAGATATTGTTCATAGAGATCCTAGTTCTCGTGAGGAAGAATTGCAATGTTTTTCCATAATTGACAACTCCATTCGTAGTTTCTGCCTGACCAACAAAACCACATTATCAATCAGGTAATACAAATTTTGAGGCCCGAGACAAGTCATATTCAAGATCCTAAAGAAGCAGTTAGAGCTAAGGGTAGGCCAAAGGGAGGCGTTGATAACTCGACTAAACGGAACCCTAGTTCATGGGAATATCCCATTGACAAACCGCTAGTGCTAGTACCTCGGCTAACTCGATCAGGTAGTACACCCGTTAACATGTTACAAAGCACGACCGCTTCCAACGTGGTTCCCTTCGTACCATCCAAACCTCCATTAGCAAAAAAGAGAGTTGGAAGGCCTAATAAAATTGTTAAGGATGGGAAGTTAACATTATATCTAGATTGCATCCCGTCATTTCTACACCCTTCATTATTAAGTTAGTTGTTCTTCCGGACGGACAGTGTGGATATCATTCCGCAGCGCATTCAATATACAATATTAAAGATATATGAGAGGATGTTAGACGCGAGTTGTTGAAGGAGTTGTGAAAAAATCTTGCATCTTGGTTGGATGTATATGGTTTCACCGAAGGTGTTTGACGATTTGGTACATAGGTTAGATTACTTCAAGCCTAACCCTAGTAGGCACTATTGGATAACATTTCCGTACATTGGACTAGTCATTGCGACAAAGTATCAATGCATGGTATACCATGTATCGCAAGTAGCGTCGTTAGCGTATCCACGAATCCGTGGATACCCACCCGTCAACAATTCAACGATCATAGAAGTTGGGATTGCTTTCGTACATGGATGTCACTTTGTTAATGTAAGTATATCATATTTTTTTCTCAATTTCTTACATATCCATTACAAGATGCATTCATTTCTTCTTTTTCCTTGCAGATAACTACTTAACCCGATAGACCATTGCCTCTGTTATACCCTTGCTGGGGTGCTTACGCAATTAAAGAAACGAGCAAATGGGTGCATCCGTACTACCGTAAGTTCAACAAATTTACACAAATAATGCCAGCTAGGAAAATCAACTTGAACGAAAAACCACATGTAACTGGTTTGACAAATGACGACATTTGAAATGATTTTGTACAACATTTGAAGTTATTTTGTCAACATTTTATGTAATTTTGTAATATAGTTGATGTAATTTTGTATGATGTTAGTTTTTTGTTCAATTAATAAGCTTTGCCAGTAGTATTTCTGAATTAAAAGCGTGGCGTGCGAGCACGTATTACACATGTCGAGCACGACGCTAGGTTGCACCAGTCGCATGCGACGCAAGACATGACATTTGAGTGTGTTTTGTTAGACAGATAGCTTGCGCCGCATTGCCAAAATGCGACTCGCTTTGGAATATGTCGCATGCGAAGCAAAACATGAGATTTGGCTGTGTTTTTTCAGGTAGAGAGCTTGTGTCGCGTTGCCAAAATGCGACTCGCTTTGGAACATGTCGCGTGCGACGCAAGGCATAACATTTGGCTCTATTTTTAGAAAGAGAGCTTGCGTCGCACGACCTAAATGCCACTCTCTTTGGAACATGTCACGTGCGATGCTAGGCAAAATATTTGCCTCTCTTTTATCAAACAGAGAGCTTGCGTCGCATTGCCAAAATACGACTCGCTTTGGAACATGTCGCGTGCGAAGCAAGGCATAACATTTGGCTCTATTTTTCAGACAGAGAGCTTGCGTCGCACGGCCTAAATGCGACTCTCTTTGGAACATGTCGCGTGCAGCGCTAGGCAAAACATTTGGCTGTGTTTTATCAAACAGAGAGCTTGCGTCGCACGGACTAAATCGATGGGTTTTTGGACATTTCGCATGCGACGTTTATCAAATAGAGAACTTAAAAAAATGGGTTTGGGCTAACCTATGGATTGTTAAATGAAACAACATTATAGGTAATGGTTAAATAACGTACTTTAAACAACTTTTGGAGTAAAATAACATTAAAAATTGAATATTTTTTTTTGAGTTCAACACTACATCATAGTAATGGTTACCAAATAAGACACTTGAAGGAAATACATAATCCTGGTTGCACGATCGTGCGACGAGATGAAGTCTGGTAGCACTATGGTGCGACCAGGTCATGACGAGATCCAAAATCCAAAAACTCACAAAACATTACCATTTGTAACAAAATCAAACACAGAAAACAAAACTAACAACAATACAACACTAATATAACAAAATAACACCTAAAATCATGCAAAAATCAAACTTTTAACAACGAAACCTAAAAACCCCATTTCCACGGTTTATACCCAACGAAAACTAAAAAAAATAGCAGGTGACTTGTATTTCTTACCTTTATGTTTTGCTGAGTTTGGATTCTTGAAAAAATCAAGTTTTATTTTCGGTCGATTCTTGAGTGGTTGAGAGGTTTTTAAAGAGAGAGAGAGAGAGAAAAAGAGAAGAAAATAGTGGTGCTAGATTTATCAAACCCTTTTATACCTAGTTTTATGAGAGAGAAAAATTTATCCAAAATTAGATGAGAGATATATCAAAAGGGTGTAAGATCCAGTGGTGTAAGATCTATCAAAATATGTCTGATTTCTAGCCTGACCCTATTGAAAACACTAAATTTGTATCCACTTACCTGTCTTGCTCCATATTTTATACGATGAACTTTTTTTTTTCTAGAAACTTGTCCTTTATTGATAGCTTTCAAAAATACAAGGGGCGAATTTGAACAAAAAATCGAAATTACACTTAATATAGAAAGAACAAGAAATTGATCCTTGCTTTGTAGTTTTCTCAACTCCCAAATTCAGGTGAAGTCACCCAAAGACCTTATCGAAGACCTTCACAAAACTCTTCATCTCTCCCACCACCGGAAAACACCATACCCAAATCAATCTTTATCTCTATTCCTGATGTAGCCTAGACCGATAATTTTGAGAAAGACGATCGCTCTTAACGGAATCGGAGCAGAAGAATGATCGAAATTGATATATTTTCTCTGAGCGAGAGTTTCCTTCGCAATCCAATCAGAGGCTTTATTCTGCTCCCAGTAGACATGTTTGATCACCATACTTGAAGTAATCAGATTTCTACAGTAATTTATAGTTTTCTTCAAGTACCAGATAGTTTTCCCCTTTCCAATTAGTTCCACCAAGATACTCGAATCGACTTCAATGTCAAGATTAGCAATACCCATAGACTTACATAGCAGCAACCCATCCATAAGAGCCCTTGCTTTAGCAACAATTGCAATGTTCTTCCCGTAAATTCTACCAAACCCTTTGATGATAACTCCTTCACTATTTATGATGATCCCTCCGCCACTAGCCTCACCAGTTGAAATTGAAGCACCATCCGTGTTAATTTTATACCGATTAAGCTTTGGGGCATTCCATTTAAGAGATAATATAATATATTGCTTAATTTGGTGAACATCACAGCCCATGAGAATAACAACTCTAGAGTCTTTCCCCCAATGCTTCTTTCTTCGTAAGTTCATTTTTTTAAAGCAGTAGTTATGAAAATTACCTGATTGATTAAAGTTGAAGAAGTAACATTCTTTTCTTGATGCTTTTTCTGATTTCGAGTTCTCTGGATAGTCCAGGAAATGATCAGAAGGATGATGTATCTAATACTACAGAGTTTTATAGAAGACCAGTACTAGGTTCGTATTAAATGCTGAATTGTCATGTTTCTTGTAAGATTAATTCCCAGAATTGTACTAAAGTAATTCCAAACTGTCCAGGAAAGATTACAATGGACCGTGACATGTTTCATAGTTTCCTTATTGTGACAGAACTTGCATTTTGAGGCCAACTGAAGCTGTATTTTCTGCAAATTGGTGTCTATTGGAATCCAATTCATCATAACCCTCCAATGAAAAAAGGAGCATTTCTTTGGAGTTACAACATTCCATGTTTTCCTGTACAAGTTAGACTCATTCCCTTTAGCTCTAACAGCATTCCATGTTCTCTTAGCGTTGAACTTCCCATCATAAGTCAATGCCCACATTATTCTAGCAGGGTTGTTGTTCAATTTAATCTTTAGTATACTAGAGACCACAGTTTAGGGAACCGTATAGTTTAGTTTATCCAAATCCCAGCATTCATTAGCCCAGTAGTTATTGATTCTTGTACTTTCATATAGGTTCCTATTATCATTTTCGTTGAAGTAGATTAAAGCCTTCTCAGTACACCACCTGTCCAACCAGAAGTCTATCTTCCCACAGCCTGGTATCCAGAAGATGTGCTTATCTGCTCTGTCTCTAATCTTAATTATTCTGGCCCATACTCTTGACATTCTAGTAGGAATTGGTGCAACAATAGGGTGCTGATTCTTACAGTAAATAGAACTCATTAACCTTGACCAGAGAGTAGAGTTAGCTCTTAGATTAATACCCTCTTCTGCATATGGCATACTCATCCCGTTCTATGGATCCCAATTGATGGTTTTAGGCTCCATTTTGTTGCCCCATAAGAACTTGTTGTATAAGTTCTCAATCCTTTGGATTACAATCTTGGGGATAGTTGTATTCTGAATGTAATACAAGAGAAGAGCAGATAGGACAGATTGTATCAAGATTAATCTCCCTCCAAAAGAGAGAGTACAATAATCCCAATCAATAATCCTTTCCCTGACACTAGAGACAAGGTTGTGAAAGTGACTGATTCTTTTTTGTATCATATCATAACCCCTAGATATTTGAAGCGCCTATGACTGTGTTTGATGCCAAAGCATCTTACAACTTCATTTATACATGAAGATATAGTGTTATTAGCCACAATTAAACTTGATTTATTGCTATTGATGAACTGACCAGAATTGGTTTGATAATGTTACAGGAAGGAGGAAATCTTTGAACAAGAAGAGGCTGAGCTATTAAAAAAATTTGGCTAAGTCATCAACAAATGCCAAACAAGGTATTAACTAATCACCCCTTGCTTTGTATCTGGTTGAAATGTGATCTTCATTAAGCTTCTTAAGGCCCTGTATGAATAACGCCTCAGCTAGAATGAACAAGCTTGTGGACAAAGGGTCCCCTTGCCTTAGACCCTGATTAGACCTGAAAAAACCCTTTGCAGGTCCATTAACAATTACAGAAAAAGACTTGAGGATTGAGTGGAGAAACCTGTGAGACAGCCTATCAAAGGATTTCTTCATGTCAATCTTCAAGATAATATTGTTGCTTCTCTTAGTTTTCAGCTTTAGATCATAACAAAGCTCTCTTGTTATAAGAATATTCTCATGGATACTTCTATTGGCTACAAAAGCACCATGGTCTTCAGAAATGAGCTTAAGAAAAATCACTGCAAGACTTTTTTTGATGAGCTTGGAGTATATTCTATTGGAAAAAGTGGTTAGGCTTATAGGACGAAAGTCTCTCCAAGACGTTGGAGAACTGATTTTAGGAATACGGCAGATTACAGATGCATGAACCCCAATACAAAAAACTTCCTTCCTTAAAGACCTCTTTGACAACATCACAAAGGTGATCACATATGACATGCCAACATTCTTTTATAGAATTTGGCATTGTACCCATCAGGCCCTGCTTTGTTAGGGTTTAGTTCACAAACAATACTGTAAATTTCTTCATTAGAAGGGATCCAAATCAAAGATGCATTCTCCTCCTCAGTAACTAGGTTAGAAATAACATCAATGAGATGAATATTGTTAGTTTCACAATCAGTATTATTTAATAAGGATTGAAAATAGGAAACAACAAAATCAGAAATTGTTTCCTGATCATCCAACCACTGGGAACCATCCCAAATTTTTTGAATCTTATTTCTTTTTGCTCTTTTCTTGACCAGGTTATGAAAAAGGCATAGTTCCTGTCATTTTCCTTCACCCACAAGGTATGAGTTTTCTGCTCCCAAAAGCTTTCTTCTCTTACAAGTAGCTCCACGTGAGTTTCATTAGCTATGTCCAGGTTAATTTAATCAGTAATGTCTTTAGAAACCTGGTATTTGTTTTCCATAAAGACAATCTCTTCCTCAATCTGTTTGATTAAGTCAAATATATTTCCAAAGTCCCTCTTATTCCAGATCTTCAAGTCTCATTTCAGTCTCTTAAGCTTTCTCCAAAAACTTTGTAAAGTATCCCCATGCATAGAAACAAACCAACTTCCTTCCAGAATCTCTAGAAAGTTAGGATGCCTTGTCCACATATTAAGAAACTTGAATGATGGTTTGAAAGTTCCTGGTTGGAGGAGATAATTATACATATAGGAGAGTGGTCTGAACACGTCCTAGCCAAATGAACCACCTTAGTAGTGTCAAAATAATTGATCCATGAAGAGTTGTAAAGAACCCTATCCAACCTCTTCTATTTCCTTCCGTTAGTCCACGTATACTTAGAGCCAGAAAAACCCCTCCATTAGATTGCAATCCAGAAACAAATCACTGAAATCATCCATGATCCTTAAAAAAGCACTCGTACAAGATAACTTCTCATCTATATTGAGAATGGTATTAAAATCCCCAACCACAATCAACTTAGTGTTGTCATTGATTCTTTTTAGAGAATCCCAAAGATCAAGCCTTAGAGACTTGCTGCATTTTGCATAAAAAACAGATAGTCTGAATTTCTTATTCATATTAGAGTAGTTCACAGTTACATGAAAAACCTGCTCTTCTTTACTTATGATTTAAGTTTCATAATCATCAAGCCAAAGTAACCAGGTTTTATTGTTGATGTTGCTAAAATAGTTCTTATACCCAATCTTCCCACCAACTTCAGATATCTTAGAAGCTTGTATGAATGGCTCATGTATAGCCATGACTGCAGGCTTTTCAGACCTTTTTAACGACCTCAATCTTCTTATGGTTTGTTTATTCCCCAATCCCCTTACATTCCAGTTAAATAGTTTAACTATCATTTAGATGATTTAGGTTTGGCAGCCTTTTTCAAGTGCAATAGTTTGGAGGAAATATGGCCCTTGCTGTTGGAAGTTCTAGTCTTCTTCACCTTTTTATTTACTTTTGTGAAATCTTTGCTTTGATCGTGTAATAACATTTCATTTCTATGATCTTTTGTACGAGAACCTTGAAGACTACTCGTAGTTTCTTCAGTTGGAGAGTTAATGCCCAAATTAAAGTCGGTATCATATTTTTCAACAAATAAGGAAATCCTCTGGACCATTTGAAGTGGTTCAATCATCGCAGAATCTTCAATAATTGGTTGCTTCTCGCTTTCCATGCTTCCAAAAGACAAATCAGCCTCTTTACTTATAGCAATATCAAGACTAGGCCTAATATTACTGAAAGTTTTGTACTCCTTGTCAACAGACTCCATTGTTCTTTCATTATCAACTATCACAGATTTTAACTGAGACATTGTAATCACATTCTTTTCCAATAAAACAGAATCTTTATTACTATATATCTTTTCTTGTTGCTGGCTTAAAGTATTTATCTTGAAAACATTTTCCATATGCCCAATGTGCTTGCATATATTGCAGTAGCTATGGTGAGAACCATAACTAACCTCCAAGCAGAAATCATCATCCTCCCCAAACTTGACCTGAACTTTATTAACCAATGGTTTCGAAAAATCCATTTCCACCCAGAACCTAACACAATTGACCTTAACTCGATTGACAGGGGGAATCCAAATCTTCAAGGGTGTTCCAAGACACTTAGCAATTTCCAGAATTGTACCTTCGTCGTACACGAATTCTGGCAAGTTCCTCAACGTTACCCAGACCGGAGTTAAAGAGCTCTCACTATTAGGATAGAAATTCATACTTCACTTAAGCAATCTCATGATTTTCTCTCCCACCTTCCAAACGTTGCGGGAACATAGCTTTTTTAGATCTTCAACGTTATCAAATTCGATGAAGACATTCCTATAGTCATATTGAGCCACACTGAAATGATTGCAGAAATTAAACTTGCCCAGCAACTCCTTAATCACTTCAAACTTAGGCTTTTCATAGGAAAATTTCCCAACGATTGTATGCTTTGACAGTTGTAGCAGATGATCTTTATCTTCTTTCGAAAACTTAATCACCAGTCTTTCTTGATTTTGAGTAACTGGATAAGTTCTTATGAAGATGTCCCTGACGTTTGTTTTTTAAAGCATCAGCAAATGATTTCGTAGTATCACGGAGATCTTTCCCAATGTTGCTTTCAAACGCCGGATTGGTTAATTATATTCGTTTTGGGGAATGATTTTAACAAACCATTTTGCTGATCTTGATTACCTCTCTAGAGCAGAGGATACTCTTCTTAAAAAATAGAGACTTCAATAGGTAAATATTTTACTGATATTGGCAAATTCGAACTCGGATCAGAGGAGACAATCTCTCCTTCTTCCATGGTGGAATAATTCATCTCTCCTTGAAGTAATCTAAGCAAGATTGGCTTCAATTCTGGAATTTCAAAATTTTGTTCTTGGTTTCAAGATCATGTTTCTTGATAGAGAGTCCATCTCGATCAACAACATAAATCCATTTGTAAATAATGATTAATTTCAAATAATTTATACGATGAACTTCAAAAATGATTCGGACTAATTTAAATTTTTAAAATTAAAATAAATTTAATTGTTTTATATTGAATTATGTCAATATATTTGTTAATAATATACAAAAAAAATTCTTATTGTTTATTAAAATAATATATCACCATTGTACAAAATTAATATAAATATATTATCACCAAACTTTCCATATTCACTAAGTAAGCATAAATTCGGATTGGCTCGTCTAAGTAAAACGGTCTTAATCTAAGAAATATAAAGGATGAAAATAATTTATGGGTATGGCTATATATACCCAAATGTGGTTTAAGTTAACCCAAAAACGTAGTTGACTTTTGTTTGACTTTTTAGGACGAAAATACCCTCAAACATCCATTTAATTACGGAACTGACATTAACTAAAAAAAACACTAAGTATATCCTAAATATACCCAAATCACAAAATTACATATTTTATTATCTTTATCCAAAAAAATACTTTGATTTAGTAGATCAAACCCCATATTGCTACAATTTTATGAAGTTTTTCAAAGTGTTCTTGAACATTCAAAGATGCCTCAAGAACATTCAAACTCTCTTAAAAAAATCAACTTTTTCTAATAAAAACACAAAATCAAACATGAATCAATCCAAATTAAGGTAAAAAATAGTTTCTTTTTTTGTTTTTTTCCAAACCTCATGAATCAAAAAGAGATTTAAGTTTAAATAAGGTAAAAAAAAGTCAATTCTTTTTTAATTGTTTTGGCCATTTTCCATCCCGGAAAATGGCCGGCACCGATGGGGGTGCGCCAGGCCCCCCATTGGCGCGTTGGGCCTGCACCATCGGTGCGGGTCTTTCGTCCGGATGGTGCAGGCCCAATACACCATAGGTACGCAAGACCTGCATCGATGGTGCATGCCTATTTTTCTTTAAAAAAATTAATTTTTTTTAAATCAAGTCTTTAAAATTTAATTTTTCTAACACTAACGTCCCAAAATTATTATTAATTTTTTCAAAAAAATTGTTATTTTAGTTTATATGTATTTAATGGTTATAATAACTTTAATTTAGGTGTTAATTGTTTATATAATATTTAAAACCAACCATTAATGTCTTGTTTATTTTAGGTATTTGATAAAGTAGTCTCCTCCGCATTCGAGTAGATTTTGAAGACCTCTATAGCTATATTCCTTAATTAATGAATAGGATAACAAAAAGCTTATATCCTTACCATCAGAGTATGAGATCCATGAATTCATTCAATCCCTTGACCTACCAACACTACATGTGTGGATGGCTTCAATGCTAAATTCTACCAGCATTGTTGGCCCATCATAACAACTGACTTGTGTAAGATTATCAATGTTTTCTTCTTGGATGATGTAGTTCCTTAAGAGATCTTTTCCACTACCATTTGTCTCATCCAAAAAGTAGTAGCACCTAAACTCCTAGATATATTACAGTTCTAATAGCTTATGTAGTATACTTAATATGATAATCACATAGATTGTAAACAATAAGTTATCCATTGATCTTTCTAGAATCATCTCTGTTGAGTATAGATGATTTGTTAAAGGTATAAACATCCATGACAATATCCTCATTTGCCATTATTAGCTGGATATCTTAACAAAAAAGCAAGAGGGGGTAACATGTTGACAAAGATTGATATGTCCATAGCATTTGATAGTATCTCTTTTATCTTTTGAATTGAAGTTTTAGATAGTCTTAGCTTTAACAATATATATTTAAACCTTATTCTTAAGAGTCTAATGCCGTATGTTTCTCAATAATTATGAATGAAGCGCTTCATAGCTATTTCAAGGCTACAAAATGAATGAGACAAGGAGATCATCTATCCCCTAGCCTCTTTACTATTATGGAGAAATACTTAATCAGGGGATTAATGAGGCTATTTGAAGAAAAGGAAGCTTTGATATACATATCAACGAGTGGATTGATTATATCTTATCTGGCTTACACTGGTGACTTTATAACATTTGTAAATGGTTATCTTCCAAACCTCAAGCTCCTTAGCTCATTCCTGCAACAATATCAAAATATTTATGGTCATATAATAAATAAGGATAAAACCAAGTTTATTACATCATCAAAGCTACTATTAACAAAGATCAAGAAGATGAATCATCCATTGAAATTACTCATGGTCTATTACCATTCAAGTATCTTAGGATTTAAATTCACAAAAAAATAGTCTAAGTTTGTTTGATGATTTGGTTACTAAAATAAAAAGCAAAAATTCTGATTGGGATAAATATTATTATCCTTTAGAGGAGGGCTTAATAATTCATTATATCCTACTCATTATTCCATCATATTATATTCAAAGTATTTCCTTTCCTAAAGGAATTATTAGCATAATTGAAGGGATGCATAGCAAGTTTCTTTGGTGATAAAAATCTCTAAGGTGACAATCAATTGGTCTAAGTGGTTGCACTTGTGCAAGACTTTCAAAGAAGTGGGGCTCAATGTTAGAAGATTAGAAGATCTCCAATTAACCTACTCTCGTAATTTGTGGTTCAAGTTCAGAGAGCATAAGTCATTTTGGGCTAAATACATAAAATCAATATATTGTCATAACCTTAATCATATTTGGGTACAAACTAATAATAGGGGTTCTAAAACCTGTTAAAAAGATGATAAACACCAGGGATCTTGCTGAAAGTTTTATGGTTTGGTCAATTGGTCAAGGTGATATTGAATTTTATCTTTAGAAATTGTGCCAACTTAATCATATAATTTCCCTTTCAAACAAAGAAAACAACTCTTAGTACATTGAGAATAATGTGATGATGTTTTGGCTATCTAACCACTTGAATTTAGAGCTTCTCAAGAATAATGTATTAACTTCAAGAATTAGTAAAATATTGAAATTCTCTATCAAAGAAGGTGAGGAAAAGTCTCTTAAGTGGACTTTATTTAAAATAGGGTCCTTTTGCACAAAGGTAACTTGTAACTCAATATGACACAAGGGAAACAAGTCTAACCTATTCAAAAAAGTTTAGAACTCCTCAACTCATAAGAAATGTTCCTTTTTATTATTAAGGGTACTTAATAAATGGATATCACTGGACTTTATCCTACAAAAAATAAATTATTTTATGGCTTCAAAGTGTCAATTTTACGAAAAAATTGAATCAGCACAACAACTTTTTGTTCAATGTCACATTGTTTGGAAAATATGGAAAAAATACTTCGCATAACTCTTTGGTATCCTTATCAATAAGCAAATGATCTTCTCTTCCATGATAATAAATTGGTTTTGGTCAACAAGGAAGAATATCCATATTAGGAAAATCATTCCTTCAATCATATGTGGGTGTTTTGGCAATCCAGAAATAACATCAAACAAGCTTATCTCCTAATTTTAACTCTATTATGGCTCACATCAAATACATTATGTCTAGTTTGGACAGGCCAAACTTTAAAAAAGAGTTCATTGGTCTCATGACCTTAATATTTGAAAAACCTAGGTCCTCACTACTTCTTAAACGGAAACTTCCTCTAAAGAACCGATACAAACTCAATATTGATGGTGCTTACAGCCTTTCAGGGGAATCTTGTGGAGGTGGTTTAATACGGGATTATAAGGGGGATCTGGTGGTTATCTTTGGTCGAATATATGTTAAACAAAGCCCTTTAATTGCAAGATCCAAGACTTTAGTCGATAATCTAATCTTATGCAAGGAAAAAAGGGCATTAATTTAGTTGATGTTGAGACTTAAGTTTTATAACAGAAATGTTAGATAAAGATAAGGAATCTTGATATCTAGCTTCTAATCTATCTTGCTGTAGAAATTTAATTCCATCAACATGACAATATGTCACATATTTAAATAAAAAACAGTGTAGTAGATTGGACTGCTATACTATCTCTTAAATCCAAACAAAATTTAGACTAAAACCTGACGAATGCTCATGCCTCATTTATGGTAATTACTATTCTAGAAAGCTTGAAAGTAGGCTATATTAGCAGAATTAGGTTATAAACGGTTACAGTTGTGAAATAATAAAAATAATAGATAAATAAAAGATAAAGAAAATTAATATTCAAAACAAAAAAAATAGTGTAGTTTAAAGACATACAACTTTTACCAAAAAATAGAAATATAGTCAATAAATAAATTAAACATTTTATGCTCTCGTGTTTGATGCAATATTTTTTTTGTTTGACGAAATATATCCTTTTGAATGGTTTTTATAATAGCTTGATTTTTCTTTATCAGTTTTTCAACATAATTTTTAAGACTAGCACTACCCTATTCATTGATTTTTATTTCTAGTTCTTCAATTTGTTAAATAACATCTTCGCCTAGATCCATATCTTCTAATTGCAAAATAAAAAAAGTTCAAGGTTTATTAAACTGTGGTTGTATAATTATGAGCAATCGTGTTATGTAAATATATTTTAGATGGGTCAACATGGTTGCATAATGGTGAGTAACTCGATTGTGTATTGTGAGTAACATGGGTGTGAATTAATATTTTTGCTGCGAGAAAAGGAATGAAAGTTACGTGTTGTAAAAGATTTTTTAAATTGTTTAATTCTTCGTTAATATTTTTTTATTTCTTCTAGCGATCTGAGATGTATTTGTAATTTCTGATGTGAAGAATAGATTATTTTTTGTGTGGATAATTATCGCCCGAGGGCAGGCTTGTAATTTGGTTGGTGTTTTACAGTAGTATGTGGGTGTTATGTGTTTAGAGTAGAGAGTAGAGAGATAATTAAGCTGGCTGGTAGCAGTTAATTCTCATTACCCACACTTAATGCAGGTGGTTGGGTATTTATACCCTAATGTTTGGGCCCTTATGGGCTTTCGGGTAATGTTTAATGGACTTGGGTCATGTTCAAAGACCCATGAGCTCTAAGGAGGAGAGCAAGTAGCTTAGTCAAGAAGTGTTTAGGTTTTTTAGTACTTTTGTCATAGTTCGAACAGTCCTATGGTCTGAGCGTTCGAAGTGATATGTCCGGTCCGGAGGCCTTGGACCGATTTGTCCTTGTCCGAGGAGCATGCAGAATTCAGACTCATCAGGAGCCCCTTTTTTAGGTGTTTGTGCAAATACTTTTGTCAAAGACCTGAAAAACAGTCCGACATCAAGGGTAGTTTTAATCCGGACAGGTCTGTCAATTTGGGCTATGTGTTTATCCGGACAGATAAAGCTTCACGAATTCAAAACGGTTTTTGCCAGAGTTCGTGGGACACGTGTCACTCTCTGATTGGTTGCTTCAGCCGTTTTTTCACCTTGAATTTCGAACCCACCTTCTTCGAAAAGCAACCTCTTAATTAAAGGTGGTGACATCAGCGCCGTCTTTTAATCATTACCAATCTTTTCGAATTCTTCTAGGAATCAACTTCCTTTTTCAGATTTACTATAAATACAAACTTACTTTCTACTGTTTCACCATCTTCTTCAAATTTACTCTGCAAAATCTCTCAAAGCTTTCTCTCTCTAAAGCAAAAACTTAGTTCGATAATTTATGTTTACAGGGAGGAACGCTCTTGTCAAAGGCGGGTGGCTCAACCTTTCTGAGTTGGAGAAAGCTCAAAAAGTTGAAAGAGAAAGGCGGATTGCAGCAGGGTTACCCTCCTCGCCTGTTGACAGACCAATCACCTCTGCTACTGAGTCAGATCGAGGCTCTTCTTCTTCCAAAGGCACTAAGCCTAGAAAACTATTTCAAACCAACCTCTCCCCCATAATCTCTGGTTCCTCAGTTCAGGAATCAGAGCCTGCTGTCGAGCCAGGAGTTACTGCCACTAGCCTTAAAAAACCCTCTCCCTTCATAGCTATGGAATCGGATACGGAGCGCTCTCCTGAGAAGCTAATCGATAGGAGGAAAGGCTGTTTTGTTAAAGGCCAAGGGTCTAAAAACACTCCCTCTAAGTCGGGGGCAAAAGACAGCAGCACCGGGTCAGAGGTGCCTATTAGAGCCCCCAAGGACAGGCTGTCCGGACCGGAGGGCTCCAATCCAAGTTTTCAACAAGAAACTTCTGTTCTAGGTACTCTACCGGAGAGCAGAAATCAAAGGGGCACTGA
The DNA here is from genome assembly GCA_036936605.1 of Limnanthes douglasii subsp. nivea. Taxonomy (NCBI): domain Eukaryota; kingdom Viridiplantae; phylum Streptophyta; class Magnoliopsida; order Brassicales; family Limnanthaceae; genus Limnanthes; species Limnanthes douglasii. The sequence goes on along the minus strand of JAUPFV010000004.1, from coordinate 19,560,130 downwards.
GGCCCATCAGTCCGGAGACAAGGCTGAGTCAAATTTGAACCCTCCCCCCACTACAGCTGCTGAAATCCCTTCAACAATTATGGAGGAAGTGATGGAGGACTCTATTGAAGAGGCCCCATTCGAGTCTGAGCCCTCCGGTCAGACCAGCAAAGAGATAGTTGCCAAAACGGATAAGGGCAAGGAGAAATTGTACTTGAGGCATCCGGATCTGCCGGAGAGCCTAGAAGGAAAAGTGGGGCCTTGTTTTCACAAGGTCAGCGTTAATTACCTCCTCTCCTTACAAAAAATCAACTACGCATTCATCCACACTGCTGAGCTGGGCAGGATGCGTACGAAGTGGGGCATACCAGAAAACGTAAAGATCAGGATTCCTATACACCCGGAGACTCCTATGGATTGCAAGTTAAGCGAAGTGGTCATATTCACGGAGTTATTCAACTGGGGGCTCAGGTTCCCATTAGACCCAGAGATTGTCAGATATTTCCATCTGATAAAACTCTGTCCGAGCCAACTGAGCCCCAACGCTTGGTACACCCTCATGTCTTGCATCATGGCATTAAGGCTGTCCGAGATCCCTCTGCCAATGGAGGAGTTTGCTGCAGTGGTCAGCCTGTGTAGAAACCACCACATCCCCTTTTACCACTTTAACATGGGGGATGACTTCAAGGCGGTGGATGATTTGTTGGAGGCAGAGAAGAATTGGAGGACCCAGTTCCTATTCGTCAGTGGTGCCTGGGAGAACGACAAGAAGATCAAATCTGGAGAGAACCCAAGCCTCCTCAGAAGCAGGTGGAGGAGTGACCGTAAGTCCTCTACTTTATACTTTTGTTTCTTTGAATCTTTTCTAACGTAATTCGAACTAATGGGTCTCACTTTTGACTTGGCAGTACTGCCCAAGGAGTTTAGTGACTATCAGAAAGCCGGGCAGGTTACTTGTGGCAAGATTAATGCCTGGGCTGCTGAGAGATGGGGGAATCGATTCCATGCTGCTTTTACCAGTGGAAACTTGGTAAGGTCTCACCTGTGGAATACCACAGGTCGGAGAGACTTGACTTGGGAGGAGCTCACCACCCAGCCTCCTCCGGACGTTGTGCTTAAGAGGACCCATGAAGTAGATGGGACACTCTTCCTGCCAGGCCGGGCCAAAGCCCTGAGCAAGATGAAAGGCAAGAAGAAGAAGGGCAAAAATGTGGTGGGTGATGCTAACCCTCCTGATGCAGAGAAGGATGCTCCAACAGATCCGGAGGGGCGCCCAGAGCCAAATTGATGCTGCTCTCCTGGAATAGGTGGAGCAAGAGACTGAGAAACAAGAAGCGAACCTCCCAAAACCTCCAAGGGCTTCTAAGAGGAATCGTAAACAGGGAAGCGAAGGCACAGACCGGGGGCCAAGAAGAAGAAAAATTCTAAGGGAGACGAGCTTTCTCTCCGGGCTCCGGAGCCTTCTGTCCATGTTGACCCTGCTGACCCAACGCATGCCGAGGAGATTCCGAGCGACTTTCATACTGATGAGGTTGAGGGGGGAGATATCAACATCGATGGAGTAGACATCACCGGTCTTGGTGAGCTTGGTGAATACTTCCTCAATCTTCCCAGAGATGACTTTGTCAGGCCTTACCTTCCTCCAAGCACCTCCAACACGGTCATTTTTAATGGTAAGACTTTTAGTGTTTCTAGTGAAAGGGATCCCATAGCCCACTCTTTGTTGAGTAACGTGCAGCCTGTACTTGCGTTGGAGAGACAAGTTCGAAACCAGGCTGATATCATCAAAGATCTCAAGTCTGACAAAGAGAAGCTGTCCGACGACCTTCGTACTGCCGCTTCCAATGCTGACATGTTAAAGGAAGAAAACGAGAAGTTGAAGAGAAACCAGAAGGCAAGCACCACAAAATTCGCCACTTTAGAGGAAACCATTACAGACCTCCGGGAGAAACTGTCCGGTCTGGGGAAAGACCTTGCTACCTCAAATGGAGAATCCAAGGCCAAAGATCAAATCATCTCCAACTTGACCAACGACAAGATTTCCCTTGAAAATACAGTGTCCAAGGCTACCGAGGAGAAAACCACTTTGCTACAGGAGCAGGAGGCCAAGATCCAAGCCAAGATCAATGCTTATGCTACCAGAATGATCGACAGCCAGGAGGAAATGTACGCCAAGGTGAGGTCTGACATGGTTCTACTCTTCCACGAGAAGTTTCCGAAGAGGAACCTAGGGGACTTATGGCTTCTTGTTGAGCCTGAAGACATCACGTATCATACGATGGCCGAAGGCGACCGGTATGGCTACTCTAGTGATTCCTCAGATGACGAAGAACACACCGGGGAGAAAATTGGCGAAGAGAAAGACGATCCTAAGGGAAAGAAGGTAGATGAAGGTGAGCCATCTTCAAAGGCTCAACCTTAACTTATGATTCACTTTGTTTACTTTTTATTCAGACTAAAGTCCTTGGAAGGCCAAGGCATTCTTTTTTGTAATTGTGTCCGGTATCTGACCAGACAGGTTTTTTTTTTCTACTCTGACCATTCAAAAGTCCTTGGAAGGCCAAGGCATTTTAAGTTATTTCAATGAATGTTTCTGTTTTGCACAAATCTCATCTTCTTTCATTGTTTGTTCCACTTTTGATGGCTAGAGTTTAAGTAGCCTTTAATTATTTCATAGTGAGAGTGTTTAAGTTCTTCGGCTAGAGTTTAAATAGCCCTTAGTTATTTCAATCCGGATAGTGTGACAAAAGACAAAACTTAAAACACTTGGAAATTTTTTAAAAAGGCATCAAATTTCATTCAAAAGCCCGGACACCTCATTAAAACCTCCCCGTGTCACCAGGGAGGAAAGAGTATGCCCCCAAATATTTACATGGATGTTTAAACAAGTAAATATTTACACAAATGCTACTCCAAGTACATCCGGAGATGCTCAATATTCCAAGGATGAGTCAAAACCCTTCCATCTTTGTTTTCCAACCAATATATTCCAGGTTTAATTCTTTCAACAAATATGTAGGGACCTTCCTAAGTTGGAGCCAGCTTTCCGAACAGTTTTTCTTTATTGTGTAAGAAGACTTTCCTTAATACCTTGTCCCCTGGTTGGAAATCTCTCCTTTTAAATTTGGAAGCAAACCTGCTTCTCATCAAGCCCTGATAGTGTGCAACTCTAAGGTGAGCTTTAACTCGTCTTTCTTCTATCAAATCAAGTTGACTTCTGATTGCCGCCTCGTTAGCGTGTTCGGAGAAGTTGTGAACACGAAAGGAGGGGAGAGTTGCTTCTATGGGAGCTACTGCATCCATCCTATAAACTAAAGCAAAAGGTGACTCTTTTGTTGCAGCCCCAGGTGTTGTCCGGTAGGCCCACAAGACCTCTTGTAGATAACTAGGCCACTTCCTAGCAGCCCCTTCCAAATTCTTCTTTAAACCGGACAGTATAGTTCTATTAGCTACTTCAACTTGCCCATTTGCTTGTGGGTGGAAAGGTGAAGAGAAACAATGTTGTATACCCCTTGAGGCACAGAAGCTCTCCATTTCCCTATTGTCGAACTATGGCCCATTGTCTGTTCTTATCTTTTGTGGGACACCAAATCTGCAACAGATGTTGGATAGAACGAATTTTATAACAGCTTTTGATGTTGTTCCTGATAGAGGGGCTGCTTCAATCCACTTTGAAAAGTAGTCTATGGCCACAATTATAGTTTTGCGTCCTCCGGACGCCACAGGGAGAGGCCCTACTAAATCCAACCCCCATCGAGCAAAAGGAATAGGCTCAGAAATTGACTCTAAAGGAATGGATGGGACATGAATTTCATTGTTGTACCTCTGTCATGGGTCACAACTTCTTACCAATTCCTTAGCATCTTTCATGATATATGGCCAATAGTAACCGGACAGTAAAACTCTTCTTGTTAAAGCTCTGAACCCACAATGGGCTGATCCCTCACCATCATGCAATTCGGAGATGACTACTTGAGACTCTTCATCCCCGAAACAGTGCAGGAGAGGTTTACTATAAGATTTTTTATACAACACTTCTCTCAATATGATGAAACCACGAGCCTTGTGTTTCAATGTTCTGGCTAGTGACTTATCCGGAGGCACAACACCATCGGAGAGATATTACAGGAGAGGAAACCTCCAGTCTTGAGGTCGTTTCTCTTGTACTTTAAAAATTTCCTCTTCTTTACCCTTACTAAGTTGAATGGAGGGGCTTTCCAGTACATGGATCCATGGATATGACTCTGTATATGTTATGGTTTTGTAATGAGTCTGCTAGCTCATTTTCTGCTCGGGGAATGTGCTCATAAACAACACTTTTAAACTTGAGTGCTTCATTCTTAAGGAGGAGTAAATATTTCACAAGCTGCTCCTTCTTAGCCTCAGATTGGCCTTGGGCATGGTGGATAAGAAGTTGGGAGTCACTTAGTAGCTTGACCCTCTTAGCCCCACAAATGTAGGCTAACTTTAACCCAACTATAGCTGCTTCGTATTCAGACTCATTATTAGATGCCCTGAAAGCAAAACAAATAGTCTGGTACATTTTGTCTCCATATGGGGAAGTTAAACACACTATTGCACCACATCCCATAGTGCTAGATCCACCATCTGTTTGGACGACCCATAATTTTTTATCTTTTATGTCAGTAGTTTGCTCCGAATCCCTATCGGAGTGAAATTCAACCAAGAAATCAGCCACAGCTTGGGCCTTGACTGCTGTTCGAGGAGCAAAGTCTATGTCGAAGTCCCCCAACTCTACTGACCACTTAGTCATCCTGCTTGAAATGTCTGCCTTTTGGAGGACATTCTTCAGGGGAAAAGAGGTCCGGACGATGATGGGATGAGCCTGGAAATAAGGCCTCATCTTCCTGGCAGCTATCACTAGGGCTAATGCTAATTTTTCAAGTTTCAAGTAACGCCTTTCTGCATCTATCAAGCTTTTGCTGATGTAGTACACTGGAAGGGGATGGCCATCGACCTCTCTTACCAACACAGCACTGATGGCACAACTTGAAACTGCCAAATATACGAAGAGTGTCTCCCCATCAACTGGCTTAAACAAAGTTTTGGGGGAGGACAGGTGTTTCTTGATCTCATTGAAAGCCTTATCACACTGTGGGGTCCAATCGAATCCCTTTGCACCCTTTAAGGTTTGAAAGAAAGGAGCACACCTGTCCGAAGACCTTGAGATAAATCTGTTTAAGGCAGCTAATCTCCCCGTTGACCGCTGTACTTCTTTAATGTTTCGAGGAGGCTCCATTTGAAATAGGGCATTAAGCTGGTCCGGGTCGGGTTGTATTCCATGCTCACTTATAATATAGCCCAGAAACTTCCCGGGCTGCACCCCGAACACACACTTTTCTGGGTTTAGTTTCAAATTCACTTTTACCAAGTTGGCAAAAGTTTCTTGGAGATCGGATAAGTGCAACTGCCCATCCATACTTTTCACTATCATGTCATAAATGTACACTTCCATATTTCTTCCGATCTTATCAGCAAATGCCTTATTGACTAATCTCTGATAAGTAGCCCCAGCATTTTTCAAACCAAAGGGCATTACCTTGTAGCAATGAAGACCTCTTTCAGTGACAAATGTGGTATGCTCTTGATCCTTCGGATCTATTTGAATCTAATTGTATCCGGAGAAGGCATCCATAAAGGAAAGTAGCTTGTTCCCAGAGGTGGAGTCTACTAAATGATCAATCCGGGGCACATGCGCCACTTGCCATTTTTCGTTTTTACCAGAACCGGATTGGCAGTCCACAAAGGATATTGAGACTCCTTGATGTGCCCCATCTTTGTGAGCCTGTTAACCTCTTGCACAATGACATCAGCATTCTCCTTAGAAAAAGCTCTTCTCTTTTGAACCACTGGTGCTACGTCTCTCCGGACGGATAGGTGATGTGATATCACTTCTGATGGAACTCCAGTAACATCAGCATTGCACCAAGCAAAAATGTGCTGATGGTTCTTCAAAAACTTAACATTTCATTTTTCAAAATGGGTGGCATCTTAGACCATATCTTGACACTTTTTCCTTCTTCCAGACAGTGTGTTTCTACCTCTTCGACTGGTATCAATACTCCAGTGGTCTCTCTGGGGTCATCAATTTCACCCTCACACCCCAGAAAGGCCCTCAAATTGCTATTGTTCGTTAATACGGACTGCCCCCAGCGTTCGAGGAGCCAGGGCGGTGGCATAACATTCTTTTGCAATCTTTTGGCTGCTCCGGACGACTCCAACCTGTCCCTGAACAACATATTTCAAGCACTGGTGGACTGTGGAAGCCACTGCATGCATCCGAGAGAGCCAAGACCTCTCTAGAATAGCATTATAGCAAGTGGGACAATCCACCACAATAAAGAGTATTCTAACCATTTTCTTGAAAGGGCCCTTGCCCAATAGAACTTCCTCTTCGAACTCACCGATCACATCCGCTGAGCTGCCTGTAAAGCCCACAATTGATCTGTCCGAACTCTGAATTACAACTGAATTTTTCATTCTCTTGTACGTGGTTAAGAAAAGGATATTGGCTGAGATTCCAGTATCCACCAGAATTCGTCTTATGTCGTTGCCCCCAATAGATGCTCCTATGACAACAACATCCTCATGAGGGCCAGCAATATCTCTTAAATCCTCTTCATCAAAAACAATGAAGGGGAATGAATTTTGTGACTGATAGGAAGTCATGCCTCCTTGTAACTGGGAGGATAAAGTATGAACGTGCCTCTTCCTCGAAGAAGCAGTAGGAGCTATCATAGTGTCCCCTCCGAAAATTGTAAGTGACTCAAAAAACTTAATAAGTCCGGAGACCGACCTAGAACATTCCTCAATTGTACCCACTCTGTTTCGAGTTGGATCAGGATCCAAGTACTCATATTCCACATCAAACCTCTCAATTATAACCATGGCTCCCTCCGGAGCAGCATTACTTGGACCAACCCGGTGAGTGTTGTCAGGTCTGTTGCCTTCCTCTTCTTTTGACGTAAGCCCCCAACTTTCCCCTCTCCATCAAGTTCTGAACTTCCTGTTTCAACGCTATGCAGTCATCAGTGGTATGACCAATATCATTGTGATATTGGCAAAAAATAGTTATTACGATGCTCTCTGGGAGACTGCAATGTGGCTGGTCTCCGATAATGCACCTCGTCCTTTGTTTTATCAAAAATGGTGGCCACACTTTCTTTCAATTCTGCAAACCACTCCGGTTGGACCCATGGCCCTCTCTTGTTTCTGGATTGCTGACTTTGAGCATGAGTAGCTGGCTGAGACTGAGCTTTTGCCCTACCATGCCCCTGTCCGGTCGTCTCTTGCTTTGTTCCCGGACTGATTTTGATTGGGATTTGGTGCCACCGGGGTAGACCTCACCTGCTTGTGCACCCTGGTTTTCTTTGTTTCATCAACGTTTATTTGTTTTCCAACCTGATTCAGCAACCCTCCCCATGTCATGGCCTTCTTCCTGGTCACTGAATCAGCTAGATTGCTTGGGTTCAAACCCTGCCTTAGGGATGCTATTGCCACCTATTCGAAGCAATCAGCCAACCCATTCTTGGTATTCACAAAATGGCTTATATATTCTTTCAAGAACTCATTTGGCTCCTGGGAACAATGGATTATTGTGTCTACATTGCCGTTTAGCTCTTTACTCCCTACAAACTGCCTTCGAAAGGCTACCCAAAAAGTATCGAAATCTTTAATACAACCCTGAGGTAGGCTATTGTACCATTTTAGAGCACTCCCCGTAAACGATTGGGAGAATGCCCTACAAAGTAGCTTGTCATCGTCGTCAAAGTTCATCATGAAATTTTTAAATTGTTCCAAATGGTTGTCCGGATCAGTACTGCCATCATACTTTTCTATTTTGGTACTGTCAAACCTCTTAGGGAGGTTTCCGGACAGAATTTTAGAAGATAATGGAGATTGCCTCCAGTTTCTTCCACGAGTGAACACAGTACCCTCATTGGGAGTTGCAAAGATACCTGGCTCATCGTGAAAAGCGAAGGGATCCATCAGCATCCGGTCCACATGCTTCCGGCTATGAGATGATCCTTTACCAATATGCCTCTTCATCTTTCCTTGTCTATCCCTTTTCCTTGAATATTTTTTAATCTGCTTTTGCTTCTTTCTAGTTCGACCCTCATCGCTGCTAGAGGATAAGGATTTTTCAACTCCCCCTCACTGTTCGAAGAGATATCAGAAGATTCTGAGCTTGAGTCAGAACTCTCACCACTTGGCTTAGACCGGTGAGACTTTTTGGAACTGGCATGAGTCTTTTTGGTGCTCACATGAGTCTTCGAAGACTCATGCTCTCTGGGGTTATCGGTGTGATGAGCAGCTGATGCTTTGGACTTTTCTTTCAGGCCCTCAGAGCTTCTATTTTCACCCTTTAGCCTATCACGCTCTTCGATACGTGTACTCATCGTTCTCTCTCCCACCACTTCAAGCAGAGCTGGTGGTACTTCTGGATTGTCCGGATTCATTCGGACAGATTTTCTTAGCTGGTTTTGAATGCTTGATTCAGGCACCTTCTCCTCCCACTGTGGTCGCCAATTTTGTGTGGATAATTATCGCCTGAGGGCAGGCTTGTAATTTGGTTGGTGTTTTACAGTAGTAATGTGGGTGTTATGTGTTTAGAGAGTAGAGAGTAGAGAGATAATTAAGCTGGCTGGCTAGCAGTTAATTCTCATTACCCCACACTTAATCCAGGTGGTTGGGTATTTATACCTAAATGTTTGGGCCCTTATGGGCTTTCGGGTCATGTTTAATGGACCCGGGTCATGTTCAAAGGACCCTTGAGCTCTAAGGAGGAGATCAAGTAGCTTAGTCAAGAAGTGTTTAGGTTTTTTAGTATTTTCTGTCATAGTTCACGACAGTCCTTATGGTCTGAGCGTTCGAAGTGATATGTCCGGTCCAGAGGCCTTGGACCGATCTGTCCTTGTCCGAGGGAGCATGCAGAATTTGGACTCATCAATTTTCATATTTTTAATCTATATTACAAAGTTAAAATACATGTAGATTAGTATTCAAACTAATTGATATTTTTTGTTGCATAAATACATACAACTCAGTTGTGAAAAAAGTAGTCAACCAGAACCTTTAAAACATAGTGCACAAATAGTTTTTTAGGTTACTAATATTTTTGTTGTGTAAAAAGGAATAACAATTATCAAACCAAACATAGAAATTATTTTATGACAAATATATAATAACAAACACAACAATTGAAAAATTAAAGACAAAAATAAAGTAATTTCATCATTAAAATCTAATGTCTTCAGAATTACTAAAATTTGTAG